>JBBCBC010000035.1:4334672-4755663 GCA_037126765.1 Stenogyne calaminthoides | reverse complement strand
CCATAACCAAGAAAAGCCAAAGATCTTATTTCTTTCTAACTAATTGGAATTTTCGAAAATTCCCTTAATATTAGGAGGTGGGATTTTTGTGGAATATTTTAAATATGGAGAAAAGAATATATTGGATATATTCAAGATTTCTTGGAGATCAAAAAAAAAAATCCATCTTATTCCTAGGGCAAAATTTTTGAACCCCCTTAGTATTATAAATAGGGGATGAATTTTTCATCCATTCGTAATCCATGTGTTGGAAAAATTAAATCTGCAAAGTGGTAGCCAAAATTTTTTTCTTTTCTTTTAAAGATTAAAATCGTTCGTTGATAATCCTCCCAACGGATTGCGTTAGGTGGACGTGGGACATATTTGAGAAAAGTACTTTGGGTTGATCCATTTGTCTCGTGATTTGTCTCTACGAGAGGTTAGTATTTCGTAATTCTAGATTCCACATGCTTAGGTTTCGTGAAATCGTCTTCTGCATGATGCTTATTTGTTCATTAATTATTATGTTGAATTGAATTAAGATTAATTCATGTTAGTAATTAAATTGATTAATTTAAATATGTATTTAAATTCACCTCGAATAAGATCCGCATTTTAATTTCCCAACAAGCCTGGTATCGAGCCTGGTTTGAGCTCGTATTTAAATTATTATTTAAATTATGTTGGCCATTAAATTGGATAGTGGAATTGTTAGATCTGTTTTTGCGGGTATCCAATTGTCATGGTATTTAATGTGTTTAATTTTTTCATGCGTATGAATGGTTTTAATTGACTCGTTCGAATTTATTTTTCTCGTGAGAAAATCACGATGTAGATTAAAATTTATTTGATTTGTTCAATGTAATAGACTAGTCTACATTTAAGGTGTATTTATTTTACCGTGAAATAAATTATAACTTTGATCGAAGACGAAGACGAGAGCGAGAAATTAAAATAGACCCGGAACCGACCTTGACGGCGTGCATCATCTGAAAGTGCCAAGGAGGCAAGTCGCGACAGACTGGAGACCGCTAGAAGCGCATACGGGCATGGCGAATGGCGCCAAAGCGGGTCGACGGACGCGCGGCTAGATAGAAGGAGAGCGCGACGGTAAAGGTGTACGGGGCGCCATGCACTGCATGTCATGTGGCGAGGCAAAGGCAAGGCGTAGGCTTGAGAGGCAGGCGTGATGGGCGCACGTATCGGGTAATGCCGAGCGCCTACCGATGCCTCACATGAGGTTACGAGGCGCTGGGCGGGCGATGTTCACGAGGCCGGGCCGAGGCGCCATGGGCGATGCCCGCCGACGCCGGGTTGAAAGCACTGGCTGGGCGATGCTGCCTAGGGTACCTGGAAGGTCGTTTCTACTAAGCAATGCCTGGATGTGGGCGTATCCCGACTTCATGAGCTACTGGGCGTGGCATTTCGAGAGAGATGGAGTTCTTTCTTACTGATCGAGTGAAATTCAATTGCTGCTTTCTTCAAAATCAAGCTAAGAAAAATCAAAACCATGACGATTGGATAATTTGTACAATATGTTTATTTTTTACCTTTCTTTTGATTTTATTGTTGTATTTTCTTGTGCTTTATTTAATTTGTTTAAATGTGTTTGCATGAGAATTGCCCAAATGAAAAATCTCAAACTTAAAATTACTAAGTATGTTTTAATAATTAATTTGATTATGAATCGAATTAAGTTTGACCTCCATGATTTATTTATTTGTGAATTCTTTTGGAGAAATTCACTGGGGAATGAAAAGATAGCTTTCACATGAATAAAATCTCAAAAGGATGATTGTGAATTATTATTAGTGGCGCGATGACCCTTCGAGGCTCGATCAAAGCGAAGTAGTAATTGTATTTAATCATAGTTATTACTTAGGTATAAAATTGATATGCATATACTTGGCGAAGTCCTGTCAATTTTATATTGGTCAAGTCAGGAGCCAACTATTAATTTTTTTAAAATTAAAGGTTTGTAACTATTCTTGTTTGTAACCTTTTAGCGAATGTGATTTAAATGATGACCCTCCCAAGAGGCTCATTTAAAACTGTTTTGAGATGTTGGCTGATGCATGTTCATATTTTTTTGAAATTTCAATATGAATCATGTGATCGAATTATGTGATTTTCTTTGTGTTGATCTGGTATTAACACAAGATGTATGTTTTCAGTATCATCATGTCACAACCTTTTAATCCATTGAAATATATGCTCGAAAACCAACTTCTTGGTGAAAACTATGGAGTTTGGAAAAGAAATATAAAATTTGTCCTCGGCTGGACAACACAACATTGGGTTCTTGGGGATCCAGCACGAAAAACTAGCTTGATGAGTCATCAAAACGGAGAAATCCATGTATGAAATCAGGGAGCGGACCAACAAATTTATGAAGTGTATGATCTTGACTTCATTTATGCGATGATTTGAAACACATTCATAATGATGTTGAAACATTTGCGGAAATCATCTGCAAAAGTCTCGAAGAAATGTTTTCAACAGAAAGCCGCATAGTTTGAAAGTTTTCATGTTGATGGCATGCATTAAATTGCAAAGATGACGGAGGGAACACTGTAAGGATCATGTTCTCAAAGTCGAGCGCCAATTGAAAAACTTACCTCGGTCTAAGTATGATGTGGGCTCATTGAATTCTTGTTCCTAACTCTTCGAGATGTTTTCATGTGTTTCTTTGTAATTTTATGATGGTGATCACATGTTTACTATGGATACTCTACAAAGTCTTGGAGGCGATAGAGAAGCATTTGGACAAGAAGGCGAGGCTTTGGTGACTAAAACTTCTTCAAGATCTAGGCGATGGAAGGCAAGGTCAAAGTGAAGATGATTATTGAGTCGAAGAACCAAAAGTAAAGCTCAAAATAAGAAAGGCAAAAGGTAAGATGGTAAGTAGGTTAGGAATCGAAAAGAAACCAGCGGAAAAATGTTTTAGCTGGCGTGAAAAAGGACATTGGAGGTGGGTCATTTCCAAACCCAAGAGGAATGGAAAAAGAAAGGTAATTCTCTACGCACTAGTTATTTGAAACTTGTTTTAGCGGCGTATGCTACCCATTAAGTGGTAGTGGATACTGGATCCTTGATCATGTTTGTTTCACTTTCTGAGGGTTAGTGGACCTTACAACTTAGTGGAAGAGATCCTCATCCGCAATTTGGCGCGTCTTTAGAGTGGCGGTGAAAAGGCGATGGGAGATATGCACCTGTCTTTTGAAGACAAGAGTTTAGTTTAAAGAGATTTTCTTTATGTTTGATTTTTAAGTAAAAAACCGTATTTGATTTAAAACTAATTGTTTGGATATTACATGCCGTTTTTAATAAGCATGTTACTATTTTCAGATGTGATGTGGTTATCTGTCATGTGGAACATTACGGAACAATCTCTACATTATTAGCTGTGCACATCACACACACAATGCATCCTATAACTCATCTACTATTTGAACAAAAGAAGCGTTAACCCAATGTGAGCGAAGAGACACTTCTTTGCTAAGATTAGGTCGTATTAATCCAAAAAGGATCGAGGTTGGTGAAGATGGTTCATTGGAGTCTTTCTGGTTGAACCATTTCCAACTTGCGAATCATGTTTGGAGGGTAAAAATGACGAGGGCATTTGGAACCAAGGGGCTTAGAGCTAAAAAAGTGTTGGAGATTGTTCACACGATGTATGTCCAATCGATACAAATCAAAAGCCAGGCGGTATAGTATTTAGATTTCGTCTATCGATGATTACTCACTTATTATGGATACATTTTCCTAATGAAGCATAAATCTGAGACCTTTGATAAATTCAAAGAATTTAAGGCTCAAGAGAGAATCATAAGGAAAAACGTATCAAGTTTCTATCGATCCGTCGTGGGCGAATACCTCGGCGATGAATTCTTGAACTACTTGTCGGGAAGAAGGGATTGCATCGATTACTGCACTGGTACCCCTCAACAAAGCGGGGTTGAGCGAAGAAACAAAACGCTTCTAGAAATGGTAAGATCAATGATGAGTTATCTTGGATTTACCAAAATCGTTTTGGGGGTTCGCCTTGCAAACAATGGCTTATAATGCGAACTTAGTGCCGTCGAATCGGTTCCAAAACCCTGAGGAATTGTGGGACGGAACAAAGCCCGACTTAGGACACATGAGGATCCAGGGGTGTCGACATCGTGTTGGATAGGGAATGGAAATTGGATTCGTTTAGGAATAGGTTGTTTATAGGATACCGAAAGACGAGCTAAGGATCTGTTTTATTGTCTAGAAGATCAAAAGGTCGTGTCGTCTGCGCACTTTAGATTTTGGAAAAGACTATATGAGCGATAAAAAACCACAAGGCGAGATTACCTTGGAAGAACTTAAAGGGCTAACCTCCGTTTGCCAGTACAAGAAGACATACCAGCGTCCGTCTACACAATGGGAACCTAAACGTCAGAGTGGGAGGGTTGTCCAAGAACCGAGAGATTCTTAGGGATTGGAGAGTCCTCGGACTTAATCTCGGGGAAAATCGGATCCATAGTCCCCAACGAAGTACGATCCAAGACAAGGATCGACATCCGCAAACGAAAGCGAAATGAAGTGAGATGGGTTCAATGGATCCAATAAAGTGTGGAATAATCAGACCAATTAATGGGGTAAAACCCATTGGATCAAGTGGGTATCTGAGAAAAAGGGGACGGATGGGAAGGTTGAAACCTTTAAAAGCGAGACTCGTGGCGAAGCGGTACACTCGAGAAAGAAGGGATCATTATGAGAAAACCTTTTACGCCATAGCATTTTCAAGTCCATCGAATTCTCTTGTCGATTGTCTGGCATCTAGATTTTGAGATCTGCAAATGGATGTCGCCAAGGCGGCTTTCCTCAGCGGAAGTCTTGCCGAAGAAATCTATATGCAACAAACCGAAGGTTTCATGAAAAAAAAAAAAGGCGTCTAGTTTTTGCAAGCTAAAGAAGTCCATTTTATGGGTCAGCGGAGCATCTACGTGCTTGGAATCGATGTTTTGATCAAGTTATAAAATCCTACGGTTTTGATTAAAAGCAGTTTGAAAGTTGTTTGTATAAAAAGCGTGACGAATATGTAAATGCGTGAAGCAAGCGAAAAGCGGTTTAGCTCAACTCTTCATGGTGGACTTGGGCGTCATTGAGAAATTTACCCAAACGATCCGCAGTTTCTTGTGATAATGCCGAAGCGATTCTGGAATTCTATGGGCAATCGGGCCCGCAAGGCCGGCAAACACATAGAAAGAAAAAATACCATCTTATACGAGAAATCATTAAGAGATGAGGATATAGAGGTGGCAAAGATTGCGAAATGAAGACAACCTGCAACGGATACATTCACAAAGGGTCGCACTTCAGTACATTCGAGAGACATGGAAGGAATGGGTGTCAAAGAGTATTGCCTAACTGCTTTTGAGTATAAGTGGGAGAAATATTATTAGGTTAAGTGTGAGGGTGACATTAGATGTCACATATAGAATCTGAGACATCTTGTAGTATATCTTAAAAGCGGAGACTTTGAGTATAAGTGGGAGATTGTTGGGTTATCTTTGAAAGTATGTTTTACTTTGTATAACTAAATGAATTTCTTATTTATTTTTTTGAAATAAATTATTTATCACGTGTTGCATTAAATATGAATGAATGTTATATATATTTATTGCATACCCGTTCGATAAAGTCGATCGTATTACGTTGTAGTTAATTTGGTGATGCGATCATCGAAGATCAAATTAATAGTTCCTCGTGACTAAGTACAAATTCCTGACCTGGATGAAATGAACAACCCGTCATGAAAGGTTGAAATGTAAGGCTGGATTGACTTGTCTTGACCAAGGGATTAGTGCATGTTGCATCGAGATGCGAAAAAAAGACCTACATGAGGATAAATTCTTGATGCGAATATCTGAATTAGACCTCGTTAGTGCGTTATTTCTTAATCTCGGATTCATAAATGGGATCGTGAAATTAATTAACTATTCTTTGACTTATGATGGGGAAGAGAATCAATGCGATTCTATACCTTGTATGTTGGGCAATATTATTAATTACATGACGATTGCTAAGATTTTATCGGAGAATTGTGTGCAAATCGTCTTTGCTTGATTTGTCCCCTTGGTAGGCTCATAATCTTTATCATACCAAATCTTGCAAGTGAAAATTTATTTCGGTATGGATAATAAATGTTGAGTTATCTTTACTCGAGGACAAATATATTAATTAATATAAAAGTGCATTAATTGACTTAATTAAATAATGTACTAAGATAATCTTAAGCGGGGAAATAATGACGGGAGCCATAATATTGTGAAGTAAGTAATGTGGGTTAAGATGGATAGTTCAATATTAATTTTATAGTGGAGTAAAATTAATATTAATGGGCTTGAATAATATTTTGGCTAAATATTAAAGCTTCATAGCCCATTGGAGGTCAATCTTAATTCTCCTAAAAGCCCCCTTAAATAGTCCAAAACTAAAGTCAATTAATGAAAAGGAGAAGAAAAATATTTTGAAACTTATTTTCCTCTATTATTTTCGAAAATATTGGGTAGGAAGAGAAAATATTTTCTTGATTTTCTTGGAAAGATTTTATGGCATATGTATTCTTGGAATACAAGATTATTCCATAAATTCAAGAAAAGTCAAAGATCTTATTTCTTTCCTAACTAATTGGAATTTTTGAAAATTCCATAATATTGGGAGGTGGGATTTTTTGTGGAATATTTTAAATATGGAGAAAATAATATATTGGATATATTCAAGATTTCTTGGAGATCAAGAAAAAGATTTTCCCATCTTATTCTAGGGCAAAATTTGAACCCCCTTAGTATTATAAATAGGGGATGAATTTTTCATCCCAATCTGCAATCCGTGTGTTGGAAAAATTAGAAATCCACAAAGGTGGTAGCGAAATTTTCTTTTCTTTTTAAAGATTAAAATCGTTCGTTGATAATCCTCCCACCGGATTATGATTAGTGGACATGGGACATATTTGAGAAGCGGTACTTTGGGTTGATCCATAAATCTGATTTGTCTTCTGAGAGGTTAGTATTTCGTAATTCTAGATTCAGCGTCTTGGGTTTCGTGAAATCGTGTCACGCATGGATGCTTATTAGATTCATTAATTATTATGTTGAATTGAATTAGGATTAATTCATGTTAGTAATTAAATTGATTAATTTAAATATGTATTTAAATTCACCTCGAATAGATCCGGGCACCTAATTTCCCAACAAATGAAGCTAAAATATGAATCGGAAGCGTGAAGGATGGCATAAATGAAAACATTGGTCTTTTAGCTCAAAGCCTGAATTACCAAGTTTATCGATTATGCGTATCATCATAAGCACATGAATTGAAATCTTCTCTCGCTTTAGCAAACCGGCATTTGAGCAGATATATATCTCACTTCATAAATCTCGAGAACTAGATTAGAATCAAAGAGATCCTTTAGATCTTGAGCATTTAGAAGAGACCCGTTTTCTCATGTTGCCTTTAGCATCGGGGAGTCATCCGAGCAACATCCTGGCCCGAGCACTGGGAAGCATCCTTTTGTGGCTTCAACCCTCTTCGTCAAGCGTGGCTGCCTCAATACTAGATCGAGGGGTAGCCGGGATTAGGCGTGTCAATGGCATGTCAATCTTTTCTTGCCTTAACACCAAACACACTTTTGATTGCGGTCCGGAAAAAATTTGGCTGTGATTTGTTTGTTTCCAAAAACACGTCTCGATACTTGAGTTATACATTTCAATTAACAAGAGAAATAAAATAAAGCGGGAATTAAACACATAATTCCTATGATCAATATTCAACAATCAAAATAAACATGGCGCTTTCTTTTGTGTTTATTTTGTCTCCATTATTTTCACATATTCAACGACCTTATAGGAGAATCTGAATTTATATCTAATATAAATCCATAATGGACTAGGATCACATTAAATTATTATTACAATATACGCTTGGGCTGATTTGATTCTGCAATAATAAATGGTGAGTTCAAACCAATTGCAAAACTTCAACTCAGTTGATTGAACTAGTTCAAGCGGATGCCAACGACTTCGTTTTCTGCTTGAAATTTGGTGAAACAAAATCGAAGTTGATTTAACCATCAAGCGGCGACGCCATTGTCCTCGTTAAATGTGATCGAGCAAAAGACTTGGGCTTAAATACTCATTGGGCGAAATCTCCGGTTTACTTTTAACTTTTAGCAGCGCCTTTCATGCCAAGAACTCGCCCGGTATGACGAAGAATACGGAGCATATTAAGGCGACGATTTACGGGTTTTCGAAAAACCTAAAAAGTGATGTGAAGAAATTGGGCGAAACCAAAGTGCACAACAAACAAATAGAAGGTCAAACCCAATTTACATATACACGTATTAAAATTTTAACAAATCGGTGCAACCGCTGGCGCGAAGCAGTTAAAAAAAATATATTTTAAATGAAAACTATACTGATGTCAGAGCACGAAGCTCGTCTACCGCTGTTGGAATTTAGAGGCGTAAACCGTAATACATGCCTTGTGAAATTAAAGTTCACCAACGCGAGCGATTAATTGCATAATTAAATACGAGTAAACGTAAATGAAATTCTTACAACAATTTGTACACGGATTCTCAACTATGATATCCACATAATGATCGTTTAGTAACTTGCCGGATCTTGCCCGTTGAATCCAAGAGATGAATTTCTTAGGAAAATTCTAACTTAGATTTTATGGAGAAAATATGAACTCACGATTATGAATTTCCCAAGAGCATATATATATAGGAGAGTTAAAGCTAAATCTCAAGCCAAACGCGATTGGGAAAATAAAATCCCTAATCTTTATTTAAATAAATCTCTTAGATTTATTTTTTCACATATAAAATCTCTACGTATTTAAATTATATATATGACAAATCTCACGATTTATTTCCATATATTAAATAAATTAATAATATTCAAATATTATTATTGGGAATTCTTATTTAATTAAATCGATTTAATTAAAAATTAATAATAATTGATTCCAAATTAATCTATTATTAATTACTTCTCTATAAATTAAATATTAAATCTAATTAACATTTAATCAACCAACTATAATTAGTAAACAACCATTACTTGTTGTGTGACCCATAGCCCTCGAGATATCGGCGATTAGTCGAAAACTAACGGTCTTAATTGAACCCTAGGAAATAAATCGGACATTCTCAATATATGAGGTATTTTATGGAAATGTGCAACTACCGTGAATCGAAAAACATGGGCTATTACGATTTCCTCCCTTTCATTCGAATAATTTCGATTAAGCCTGAACATGATGAAAGTGTCTATTCAAATAACTTAATCAATTTATCTCAAATCACCAATTGATCATGTATGTCACACTTAGCCACAAAGTCTAAGTTGGCGTGCATCGAAAGAATTTTGATCCAATTATGATGAGAAGATGAGTATTCTCTCTAAATCCACTTTGAGGAATGAATCCTATTCTTGGTTCAACTACTACGACATGTACTTCGTGATGAACCCAATCGATCCATATTGCCCATGGTTAGGGTCAAGCGTCGGTCGTGGTCAAAGTTCATCATCCACATGTACATGCGTATTGACCTCAATTCAAAGTATCCAGACGCTCCCACTAACCGAGACACCGTGGACCACATATAGTGGAAATACATCAAAGCGGTTTCTCGAGGATGGGTATACAATATCCTAAGGTATTTGTGCATCCATCATGAGATACCTAGTATCTCGTAGTAAGTGAGATCTTACTACACTCTCTAAGAGTATGATCTGAGATCGCACACCAATCTCCATTGCATCATCAATATCTCATTCTTGATGATCCTTGATCGGAGCTATTTGAGAATTATGCTTAAGTCATCCGGTTCTCACAACCTCAATAACAACAATGACTCGTAGGAACACTTGCATGAATAAATGCAAAAAAATCAAAACATAATATTCAAACAAGTGTATTGCCATACATTAATATTAAGTGAACTATAATATTAAATCAAATTGAATATCATCGAGTATTATGTCCTTACAATAGATAGATTATCTCTAGGACACTAACACTAACACATCCATATTTTCCTATCACTAAGAAAGCATTACTAAGCAAGTCGTATATCTCTTTTGTTGATGATGTATCTAGTTCATTTTACCTTTGCTTGTATGAAGGCTACCTTTGCTTGTATGAAGGCTAAATACCATAAATCTTCTTTCTCTTCATCCGGGCCCCATCGTAGATAAGCCTTTTTCTTTGATCCATTCCGAGCTTATGGGTCGACCCCTATTGTATCCCAGATGACTTTAAATATTATGTCGGGTTTCATAGATGCGACTACCAAGTTTGTTTGGTTCTATTTACTTAAGCAAAAAATCGATGTGAAGGATCTTTTATTCACTTCAAAAGTATCTTGTTGAAAATCAATTTAACACCACTTAATTAAAGCATTACAAACCGATGGGGGCACAAAATACAAACCTCTCATTCCATTGTTCAATCAATGTGGTATTGTCCACCACATTTCTCGTCCCTTTGCACGGCAAAATGGGATTGCGAAAAAGAAAACAGGACATATAGTGGAAATGCATTGGCTATGTTATCGCAATCCCAAGTTCCCCATTCATTGGGACGATGCATTTTACCACTAGTGTATATCTCATCAATAGAACACCTTCACCATTATTGCATGATAAATCTCCATTAGAACTTCTTTGTCAAAAAAGCAGTTATCATAGACTTAAAGTCTTGGGTTGTCTTGTTGGGGTTATCTTTGAAAAGTATGCTTTTTACTTTTTATAACCAAATGAATTTCTTATTTATTTCTTGAAATAAATTATTTATCACATGTTGCATTAAATATGAATGAATGTTATATATATTTTTACGCATACTGTTCAATAAGTAAGTATGTTATGCGTTGTAGTTAATTTGGTGATACGGATCGCGAAGATCAAATTAACGGTTTCTCGTGACTAAGTACAAATTCACAACCAGATGGAAATGAACAATCCATCATGAAAGGTTGAAGTGTAAGACTCAGATTGACTTGTCTTGACCAAGAGATTACAACTTTAGTGCATTATGATGCTCGTGATAAGGACCTCTGAGGAGGATAAATTCTTGATGCGAATGAATATACAAGAATTAGACCTCGATGGTTTCGTTATTTCTTAATCTCATCCCTTAAATAGGATCGTGTGAAATTAATAACTATTGCTTTGACTTATGATGGGAAGAGAATCAATGCGATTGATACCTTGTATCTTGGGCAATATTATTGATTACATGACGATTGCTAAGATTTAATATGGAGAATCGCGTGCAAGCACGACTTGCTTGATTTGTCCTTGGTGGGCTCGAATCTTTATCATACCAAATATTGCAAGTGAAATTTATTTCCGGTATGGATAATAATGTTGAGTCATCTTTGCTCAAGAACAAAGATATTAATTAATATAAAATGCATTCGATGGCTTAATTAATTAATGGACTATGATAATCTTAAACGCGAAATAATGGCCAGGAGCCATATTATTGGAGTCCTCCCAGATTGAACCATTTCGACTTGTGAATCATGCTTGGAGGGTAAGATGACCAAGAGGGCATTTTGGAGCCAAGGGCTTAGAGTTAAAAAGAAGTGTTGGAAATCGTTCACCGATGTGTGGTCCAATGCAAATCAAAGCTAGAAATGGCTTCCAGTATTTCGTTACATTTATCGATGATTACTACCACGCTATGGGGTGCGTTTTCCTAATGAAGCATAAATATGAGACCTTTGATAAATTCAAAAGAATTTAAAGGCTCAGCGAGAATCGTAAAAGAAAGAGTATCAAGTTTCTACGATCCGATGCGTGGAGGCGAATACCTCGTGATGAATTTTGAACTACATCGGATGAAGGATTGCGATGATTAGCGCACCGGTATATCCCTCAATCAAGCGGGGTTTGGAAAAGAAATAAACGCTTCTAGAAATGGTAAGGTCGATGATGAGTTATCTTGGATTTACCAAAATTGTTCTGGGGTTATGCGCCTTGCAAGCTTATATCATTCTAAACTTAGTCCCATCAAATCGGTTCCCAAAACCCTAGAGAATTGTGGGATGTATAAGCCCGACTTAGGACACATGAGGATCTGGGGGTGTCGGGTATACGTGTTGGACAAGGAAGTTTTTTGGTAAATTGGATGCACGCGTTTGGAATTAAGGTTGTTTATAAGGTACCAAGGAACAAAGGGATCGTGTTCTATGGTCCCGGCGCAAGACTTTAGATTTTTGGAAGAAAGACTATATGAGCGATAAAAGCCTAAAATCGAGATTACCTTAGAAGAACTTATGGGGCCGACTCCGTTGCCAATCATACAAGACAACGTAAAAGCGTCACCCCTCTGAACCGAACCTCATCGTAGTGGGAGGATTATTAGACAACCGGCGATTCTTAGGGATAGGAAGTCCTCGGACTTGATCTCGGGGAAGAATGGGATCGGGTCCTACAATGAAGCGATCCGGACAAGATGATCGACTTCTTGTAAAACCGTGATGGAAGTCGAGATGGGTTCAATGGATCACAATAAAGTGTGTGGAGCTAGTTGAACCGCTAATGGGTAAAACCCATTGGATGCAAGTGGGTATCTGAGAAAAAGGGACCGGACGGAAGGTTGAAACCTTTAAAGCGAGACTAAATGGCGAAAGGGTACACTCGAGAAAAGAAGGATCGACCATGAGGAAACCTTTTGCCCATAGTCATGCTCAAGTCCATCCAGCATTCTCTTGTCGATTCTTTTCACCCTAGACTTTGAGATCTGGCAAATGGATGTCAAGACCGCTTTCCTTAATGGAAGTCTTGGTGAAGATCTATATGCAACAACTCCGAAGGCTTCATTGAAAAAAGGCGAGCATGTCTGGTTTGCAAGCTAAAGAAGTCCGTTTATGGGCTAAAGCAAGCATCCGATGCTTAGAATCGTCATTTTGATCGGGTTATAAAATCCTCGGTTTTGATCAAAACAATTTCGAAAATTGTTTTTATAAAGTGTTTTAGGCGCCTTGGTATTCTTAGTACTATCGTAGATGACATTATTCTGCTCGCCGGGAGCGATGTAAAAGATGTTGTCGGGGCGTAAAGGGCATGGTATCAAAACAATTTGATATGAAGGACTTAAGGGAAGCGGTCACATCCTAGGGATCAAGATCACTTTCGAGATCGGGAAAAAAGAATGTCCGGGCTTTCACAAGCCTCATATATTGACACCGTTTTGAAGCGATTGATTGACGAGGATTGAAGAAAGGCTTTGTGCCTTCCGGACATGGAATCCATCCATCGAAATGTGTCCCAAGACACAAAAGGGAAATAGATGACATGAAGGGCATTTCTTATGCCTCGGCCGTAGGAAGCCTCTGTATGCGATGTTGTGCCGCAGACGGATATCACGCTTCATGGTAGGCATGGTGGCAAGATATCAAAAGTAACCATGGGAAGAGCATTGAATTTGCGATTAAGAACATTACGGAAGTATCACGAAGAGGACCACGGGACATAATGTTAGTTTATCAATGGACGATCTAATCCCCCATCGGTTATCGGACTCGATTTCCAATCGGGACATAGACTCGGAAAGTTAGCCTCGGGTAGTGTGTTTTGCGTAGGGAGGAGCCATGACATGGAGGCGTTAAGCGTGAATTGCATTGATTCTACCATGGAAGCGAATATATATTGCTTGTGAAAGCGAAAAAAAAGCCGGATTTTGACTCAAGAACTTCCTAGTGGACTTGGACATTGTTCGGATTTGCAGAAGACGATCACGTTTCTTGTGATACGCATGGAGGCAGTTGCAAATTCTAGGGAACCGAGAGCCCATAATGACAAACACATAGAAAGAAAATACCATCTTATCGAGAAATGCGTTAAGAGAAGAGACATAGAAGTGGAAAATATTGCGTCCAGAAGACAACTAGCGATTCATTCACAAAGTGCGCCTCGAGTACATTAGAGAGACATGTGGAAGGAATGAGTGTCAAGAGCATTGCCGATCCGCTTTAAGTATAAGTGGGAGAAATATTGTTAGAGGTTCGTGTAGGTGACATAAGATGTCACATAGAACACGAGACATGTTGTAGTATACTTAAAAGGGGCTTTGAGTATAAGTGGGAGATTATTGAGGTTATCTTGAAAAAGTATGCTTTTACTTTATATAACCAATTTCTTATTCTTATTTATTTCTTGAAATAAATTATTTATCACATATTGCATTAAATATGAATGAATGTTATATATATTTATTGCATATCTGTTCAATAAGTAAAGTATTACGTTGTAGTTAATTTGGTGATATCGGATCACGGAAGATCAAATTAACAGTTCATAAATTGACTAAGTACAAATTCACAACCAGGATGAAATAAACAATCCATCATGAAAGGTTGAAGTGTAAGACTCGTTTGGCTTGTCTTGACAAGAGATTACACTAGTGCATTATGATGCGTTGATAAGGACCTCTCTGAGGAGGATAAATTCTTGATCTTGAATATCAAAAATTAGACATCGGTGGTTCGTTATTTTTAATCTCCGTCCCTTAAATAGGATCGTGTGAAATTAATAACTATTGCTTATTTTTATTTTCATTTCTCATTTATTTTTTAGCCGCCACGTGTGTATATTTTAATTGATTTAATTATTATTTTTGTTTATTCTTATTCACTTATTTAAAAAAGTGGTGGGTGGGTCGGGTTATTCGAATTCGGGTTGGATTTTACGGGTCGGGTTTCGGGTCATAATAAAAAATATACAATAAAAAAAATTATTGTTGGGTCGGGTTTTAGGGTTTAGAACCGACCCGAATCCATAAAACTCTTGCATTTTCTGTAACTCCCCGTCCCAAATTTAATATGAAAATAAAGGAATAAGTGATTTATGAGTTTTTAATTATTTTAACAGTGCTCTATGTTTTCAAATGCTTTAATTTCAGGAAGACGGACGAGCATTCTGAGAGCACACCTAGCATATAATAAAGAAATAAATAAAGTATAAGGTTTGATCAGATATTTATATTAGTACATGAAGCTTAGAACGAAAGAAGCTTGATGGATGTTTCACGTATTTTCCACACGAATAATGAAGGAAGAACTTGTATTTATAGTGTGGATTTGAATGATATTGCAGATTGAATGAGTCACATTCAAATCCATACTAATCTTGATATTAAATGCGGCTTTGTCAAGTTGGTTGTCTTCTTCTCATTGGTTGGTCGTCAAATTTGAATCTAACGTTTATAATCTTGGTGATCGATCCTCAAACTTTCTCGAACTTCGAGCTTCTTGGACTTAGGATTCTTGACTCAGCATACTTCTCTTTAGAGGACCGCATCTTTTTTTTTGATCGGGCAAAGTTAGATGTTAGTTGTTAGTAGTTAGTACATAAGTCTTGCCTCTTCTCATTTAAAAATTTCTTTTTTATCAAGGTTATTTATTTAATTCTTTTTAGCCAAGATAATTATTTTTTGGGCAATTATACCGCTAAAAAGTTAACAAAAAAAAAAAAAAAAAACGGTGGTCACGGGATTAATGTAGTGTAGTACAAAAATTAATTAAATTGTGGTACAAATTTAAAATGATGGTACAAGTTGAATTAAATTATGGCATGCGGGCTGAAATGATGGTGATGCGATGTTAAAATAAGGTGATGCGGGGTTGAAATAAGTAAATGCGGTAGTGATGGTAGTGCAGGGTTGATAAAATGGTGGTGCGAAATTTGAAACGATATTTCTGATTTGAAGTGATAGTGATGCAGGGGTTAATTGAAGGTGCAGGGCTAAAATAATGTTGATGCAGAGATGTATATATGGTAATGCGAAACTAAAATAATGAAAAGTATAAAAAAAGGGTAAAATTGGAAAAAAAAATATATTCTTTTGGATAAAAAGAATGATTATAAATTTTATGACAAAAAGAGAACTTTTATTTTTTATGTTAGACTATTTTTATATAATTATTTAATTGTAAACATATGAAGGTTTGACACCAATACCACATTTAATATAGTTAATGGAGGTAATTATGTCATTTTCCAACAAAGAAAGTGAAAAAAATAATCCTAAAAAGCAAGGTGTAATACATTTTTCATTATCTCAATAAAATGGGGTTTCACACCATATTAAAAAACTACAAAGGGGTTTCACGCTATACTTATAAAACCATTAGGGGTTTCACATAATTTTTAAAACACATGGGGTTTGACACTAATTTTACAAACCACAAGGAGGTTTGACATAATTTATATTAAGAATTTGGGGTTTTATTCTTATATTGAGCAACTCCTAATACATTGGCGGAAGCACATGCCCACCTCAATTTTTATTGCAAAATACTATATGTAACCTTTAAAATTTTATAATTTTATAAATACATTTAATGTTACAAGAAAATAAATTTCCTACTAAATTTTTCAACACACTTACTAAATTTTCAACAAAAATAATTTCGTCCCTTAAATAATGAGGATTGTGTATGATTTGCCTACAAATTTTTCTAATCATATAGACATTTTCAATCTTCAATTACCTACAAACAATTTAACTACGAAAATGTAATTCATAGGTAATTTATTTGTAAGCAATTCCAAATTTCTCCAAATTACAAATGTAAATGCCAGAGGAAATGTAAATTGCTACGGTATTATTTGTGTAGGTAATTTGTTTATTTACTAAATTACAAATGTATAGATAATTTCTTTCCTAGGTAATTTGTTAATTTGCTTTGAGAATCCGGAGGCAATTTATAGAGAATATATTTGTCTACTAAAATGTTAAAAATCGTGCACACTATTTAAGGACGAAATTATTTTGTTGGAAAATTTTGTAATGTTAGAAAATTTGGTAATCAATTTCTTTTATTTTCATAGTGTAGAAAATGAATGATAATTTAGCAAATTGTCGTTGTCAATTGTAATATATTCAAAATATTAATTAATATTTTTATTCTATTTTTTTCTTTTTTTTTTTTGGCCCCGATCGATTGGACCACATTCCTACATCATATGTTCTAATACATACATTCATCACGTAGTTAATTAAATCAAATTAAATTTTAATCGTTTAATATATTTGAATTTTTATCTATTTTTTAGTATTTATGTTATACGTTGAAGGATTATTTTTCTTGGTTAAATATTGTATTAAAAATTCTGAATTTTATCGAGCAACTCCTAATACATATGTAGTGTCAAGATCGTTTGATATCGGATTGTACGCGCTTGTGCTGCATCAAAAAAAACAATTGTCAAGTATGGATGAAAAAAAGTGCAAAAAAAAAAATCTCTAAAATGTTACAACAAAATGTACGTATATAGCGACCTAAAACTAGCACTTCAACTCTAAGGCCAAAATTTAAATTATTCTTTCCATGAATTTTTCTAGTGCATGACCAATTTTTTTAATTTCGGACAGGCTGGTTGAACCATTGTAAAAATGATCGGATAATTCGGAAAATTGTGTATAACATATATTTAATAAATATATAATATAAATTGTGCCATAAATTGTGGAGATTGACACATTTTTACCATGAAAGAAGAGAAGCAAATAAACCCTCCCAAATTTATTTCCTCCGACTTCAATCAACAACAAACAACTTTCATGAATTCAACTACATGAATAATCATCAAATCTTGCATCAAAAAAGGCAAAAACAACAATATCTCTTCCCTCCAAGAACGCATGCTCTCTCTCCATTCCTCTATATAATGAAGTCTAAAATTTGTGACACACACACTACCATTAGTACACATTTTGAGATGGATAATGAGTGGGATCTCAACGCGGTGGTCAGAGGCTGCGCCGCCGCCACCCGACCGATCCCGATCCTTTCAATCCGCTGCCCCCACCACCGCCCCAGCCAATGTAATGCCGTCCTCTGAACATACAAATCTACAAAGACTTCGACGACGATCCGCCGCCCCCACCCGATGCAATGCCCATTCCGGGGGCCCATGGCTTTCAACAAATGAACATGCAAAGATTCCTCCCGTCGATTCCACCGCAACGGAGGTGACTATTCTTTCTCTTTATTCGTTTGCATTTTATGTGCATATTTTGAACAATATTAGTTGTTTCATTGAAAAGTATTAGTTGTTGATTCATTAAAAGGTATTAGTTGATTTGCTATAAATACTATTAGTTTTGAAACAATATTAGTTGTTTCATTAAAAGTTATTAGTTATTTCATTAAAAGGTATTAGTTGATTTGGTATAAATACTATTAGTTGCAAAACGTGTTCGCGCTGAAAAGTGAAAATGATTTACACAATACCAACATGGGAGAAAAAGATATATGCCCACGCACATTCATTAACAATTAAAGTTATCTACCTATTTCATATAAGAAAAAAATATATATATACCCATTTGCTGGTGAAAATACATATATGTCCTTATTTGAAAAAAAGATTTATACCCATATGACCCACACTCTCTCTTAATTTTTAAGACTTAATTAAATAATAGGCTATTTCTATTTTGTTTAATCTTATAAAATATATTCATCTTTGTTTATTTTTAATTGGTATATCTTAATTTTGTAAATTAAATCAAAAATGTCAAATTAAGTCTTTTTATTATTCTTTACAATTATATTAATTAAGATATCTATTTGATTTAATTTACAAATATATTTCATAAATAGAATTAATAAATAAATAATTATCTTATATTAAAATAATGATAAATTTAATATGTGGACCAAATATCTTTTTTTTATTATTCTTTACAATTATAAATATTATTATTTTCACTTTTAAAATTGAATAAATCTTTTCTAATAATAATTTTCATAAACCTAAAAATTCAATTTTATTGACCTCATATTCTTAATTTTAAAATTTATAACATGCATTTAAATGAAATATTTGATCAACACATACTTATAAATTGACTTATATCTATATATAAGTATGTGTAGATGGGTGGGGGTAATGGTGGATGAGGGTATTTTTGGATGAAGAATGTAAAATTGGTATATTTCTTGTTTTTTTTATTAAGATGGGTATAATTTTTTTTTAATGGACATATTTACCCCTCTTCACTACCAACATTTCCGTTTGATTCCCTTTCCATACTTTTTGTGTGATTTTTTTAGCAATATTAGCTGTTTAATTAAAAAGTATTAGTTTGATACTGTAAAATATTAGTTGCGATGACGTGGCGTGTTTGACAGGAAAAATCAGGAGCTGAAATTTGTTGGTCTATTGACGCAAGAAGAACTTTCCGACTCATGGGCATGGCGGAAATATGGTCAGAAGCACGTTAAAGGCAATCCCAATCCAAGGTTGTATTTAACTATTATCAAACTTTGTTTTTCCAATTTAATAATTAAGCAATATTTTTAATCCCAATTTACTTATAAAACTATAAATTTAGGATCTGAGATGTATTTCATAAGGACTCGAAAAATTGAAAACTATCAATGTAACTTGATATACATATCAATTTAAGACTCGTAAATATATATTAAGATCATTCTTTACATCTCTTTTTTCGACTCACTTAAAATTAATATATTTTTTATTTTATGAAATTATGACTTGTAAAATTAACTTTATAAGATGTTAAATATGGTCTTAGAAGAATCCTAAATTGGTAGTCTGAATTGATAATTTTTTTTATACACTACAAAAAAATAGTACATTGCCTATTAAAAAATTTAATATTTTTCCAACGTGCCTATACAATTTTCAACGAAAAAAATGTCGTCCTTAAATCGTACGACTTACCTACAAAATTGTATAATTATATATGTTATTTTTAAACTACAAATATAATTGACTACATAAAATCATAAATGTAAATTGTCTAGGAAATTATTTGTTTAGATAAATTTGTCTGCACAAATTATAAATGTGTGGGTACATAAAATCATAAATGTAAATTGTCTAGGAAATTATTTGTTTAGATAAATTTGTCTGCACAAATTATAAATGTGTGGGTAGATTTCTCGTAGGTAATTAATTTGTCAAGAAAATTATTTGTGTAGATATTTTTCTTAAAGATTATTCTAAAAAATTGATAAAACAAATCATAGTTCATCGCTTCTTTTTAAAGATAAATTATTTTATCTGAAAATTTTCGTAGGAAATTCTTCATTTTTCTAAATGATTGTTTCACAATCTAGGAATTATTACCGGTGCAGCACATTCAAAGGCTGCGCCGCCCGAAAGCAGGTGGAGCGCAGCCCGGACTACAAAGGAATCTTCGTCGTCTCATACTTCGGGGAACACACCCATGCACGACCAAACCATCGGAGCTCACTCGCCGTCAGAAATAATAACGCTTTTTTCTTCAAAAGAGGTTCTGTTTATTCGTCGCCGCCTTCCGCCTCTAACTTGTCTCCGACCACTCAATCAATGGAAGACGGCCCCAGCGCCACCGGAGATGACGTCATCGATAGTATAATTAATTTAATTAGAGGGCTTCAAGGTTGATGAAAAAATGATGCTTGGGTTGAAAAAAAAAGATCACGAGGAATCAATGAAGATCCACCTTGTCCACCAACATTTTCCAAATTTCCTAAACTTTTGGTTTTATTAGTGTAATATTTTTTCTATTTTTAGAGCATGCATATCTTGGGATTATATGCATGTGAAATAAATAATTGATTTTTTTTTAAGTAGCATTTTTTGCGGACATTTAATGTTCAGTACCTAAATGGTGGATATATATATATATATATATATATATATATATATATATATATATATATAATTGGATCTTTCAATTCCTTAATTAGTGGTTTATAATTTATTTATTTTTGAAAGGTAATTGGTTGTTTATAATTAGCAATTAAATGAGTGATTATAAACTCCAATTCTTCATGATTAAGATAAGTACTATATTTCGATTATAAAAGATTGTGTATGAGCTGGTTGTAATATCATCCGGAATCAAATTAATATATTTTACATATTTAATCATTTATCCATCAAATTAAATTAAATTTGAATTTCTATTTTTAATTAACTGAATTTTGATAGACATAGCTTCACATGACATTTTTTTTTATTTTCTTATTTCTTCTCTAAAATTGACTTAAGATATTGAATCATTTGATTCGACATTGTAAGTGTTTATTTTATATTATTATTTTATCAATAACTTACAGAGTAATACTCCTGTAAATCAATAATTTTATAGTATCCGTTATTTTTTTATACTAATGTATTTTTTGTATTAACAATATATTTATGGCAGCATCATAAGGTCCCCAAACTATTACTTTTAATTTCGAAAGGTCCCTAAACTATTTTTTTTTATTTTAAAAGTCCCTGAACTATTAACTTTTGTTTCGAAAGGTCCTTAAACTATTTTTTTATTTAAATAAGTCCATAAACTATTGATTTTTGTTTCATTTGATGATCATTCTTGACTATTTTTTTAATCATCTAACAAAACCGTTAAAAACGCACATCATCATTATCAAAATTGTCAATATTGACCATTATTTTACTTAATGGTTCCGTTTGATTATTTAGAAAATGCATGTCCAAGACAAAAATCAATAGTTTAGGGATTTTATTAAACAAAAAATAGTTTAGGACCTTTCAAAAATAAAATTTAATAAAACTTAAAAAATAAAAAATAGTTTATGAATCTTTCGAACAAAAAATAATAGTTTATTAACTTTAAAATGCATTTTTGCCTATATTTATTGATACCACTTAATTTTAGCATCATATATTTTTTATGATACTAATTTTCTTTGGTATCAAAAATTTATTTTCAGATACCATTAATTTTTATTGTATCCATAATTTTTTGATATTGTTGTTATTTTTTTTATACCACTTGTTTTTAGCATCAAATATTTTTTGATACTAATTCTCATTGGTATCTGAAATTAAATTCTCGATATTATTACTTTTATAGCATCCTTTATTTTTTATACTATTGCTATTTCGGTATTTAGTAATTTATTTATTGATACCACTTAGTTTTAATATCAAATATTTTTTTGATACTAATTGTCATTAGTATCGGAAATTAAATTTTCAATACTATTAATTTTATAGCATTTATTATTTTTTTGATACTATTGGTATTTTAGTATTAATAATTTATTTACTGACAAACACTTATTTTTGCATCAATTTTTTTTTTTTGATACTAAGTAGATTTGGTATCGGAAATCTAATACCGGTACACCCGATTGATTAATTTCTGATACCGTTAATACCCAATTTTTAAGGTGTTTGATCAAGCTGTCGAAAATATATTGTTAAGTTTTCCATTGCTCGAGTTCTCACTGTGATTACTCAGACGAGAAATTCTGTTGCCAGGATATAGACATACTCACAATTCTATTGAATTTTGGTGTGTATGTTGTTAATATTGTATGAGCTACTTTTATTACATGAACTCAAAAAATCTAACATGTTCCAATATTCAATTCTAACATGTTCTAATATGATTCATTAAATGAAATCCAATCTTCAAACAAAATTTGGTAACTCTTGTTATAAATACTGCAGTGGCGAAAAAACTTAAGCATAAAAAAACACAATCGAACCGAAGTCAAGGATAAATCATTTTCCCCCAAGAAGACAAAATCATACGGATAGTGCTCACGAGGATCGCATGCGTAATTGTCCCAAAAAGGTAAAACGGTTCAAAATATTATATCAGTAGCACCATTGAAATAATACTATCGTCGAACTATATCGGAGTATGAGCAGAGAGATGGGAAGAAGCTTGTACGCAGAATTGCAGAGTTATTTTTCGTAGGGTTCGAAAAATTAACGGAGAGGAATACGAGGTCGAGATATATAGACGGAATTCAAGGAGTTGAGGAAAACATTGGGAAGCCCACGAACCGTGGTGATTATGACCGCATGAATTGTTGGGCGGTTTTGACGCTTGAGACCGTCGAGTTCGTTGAACCTATGATTCAATTCAAATTTGAATCTGGATAAGCTTGACACAAGCGGATAAGTCACGACTCTGGGCCGACCCAAATTCGGATGGGCCCCAATTCATTGAGTTCAAAAAATTAATTGGCCCATTTAGAGTTTTTGGGTCTCCAAAAAGATAGATGAGCCTCAAAGCCCACCCAAAGCCCAAGAGCCACTTAACCACTTAACCGGGCCCCAAGTAGAGAGAAGGAGGCAGTAGCGTGTTGTTCATGGTTAGGGTCCCCATGCACCATTTTTGGAGAGCATGGCCATAAATATCTATTTATCTTAGGAAACTTTCCTTCTTGTTTCCAATGTGGGATGAATGGGAAGCTACACTTGGTCAACACTCACCCACCAATTACTCTCTCATGTTGTAAGGAGAAATAACCCGACTTGAAGGAAGTTTAGAGGTGGGCGTCTTATGGTTAGCTTGTTGTCCGACAAGATCCATTAATAAGAAGACACGGCGACTCGAAGTCTCGGTGAAGTCATTGGGAGCTCGGGAAGTGCGATGGGCCCGTGAAAAAGGAAAAGCTTTAAGCGGGGTAAGGAGGTCGGGGGCAACTTGAGAACTCGAATTTGGGACCGATCGAGTCGAGCTTAGTTGAAGATAAACATGGAAAAGATTCGGTAGTTAGTGAGGTGGATTTCTCGGGATATAACCGGGAATGTGTATCTGTAAGCAGCGACTTCTTGAACAAGAAAGGAAACCCTAGTTGGTCCACGAGAAGAAGCCCACTAAGATTGTAACCCCTAGTTACGTGTCATAAGTATAACTTGTATTATGCGTTGTAAAGGATCGAACTCTTAGAATCTGGCGAAATAATATAGTAAATATCCACGGCTTGGTGCCCCCGGACATAGTCTATTTCACAGATTTAACCGGGTAATCAAATCGTGCGTTGTTTATCGTTCTCGTTATCATATTGATCGAGCCCTATTGACATACTTTGTTTGTTGCTCGGTAGTAAACCGGGTACAATAATTGGCGCCCGTCTGTGAGAACTACAATTTCTACGAAATCACTCTATTCGAAGGAAAACCCATCTCATCTCTGATCAATACCGATGGCGAGCAATCAAGCCAACCTGAACGGGCAAGATCTGAACGCCCGCAATGGGCGCGAGGCCTCCATGAGCTCTCAACGCTCCTGCTCCCATCGCGATCGCCAAAGAAGACACGATAATGACCCTGGAATCGGGTGGAACTCAGTGCGCCGCGGAGGGCCTTAAAAAGCCTTGATGGCTGTCCTCCACAAAAAAATGGCCTTGATGACGGGAGGTGAAAATTCCTCATGAAGGCCACCTGTGGAGGTCGGACCAAAAAATAAGGAAGCCATGGACCGGAAGTGGCATTCGCAGCTAACCGCTTACTTATCGGGCTTAGACAATATTGGTCCGCAATCGCCAAATTTCCTTAGAAGGTCGACGGTGGCGAACAAACGTGGTTTTGACCGGATTTAGCGACTGGGGGTCCGTGAAGCCCCTGTGGATTGCTGAAGACGAAGGCGCAATCCGGCCTCGCCAAACCGACCGTGGAGCTCGACCTGCTCCTCGCATTGAACCTCCACCACGACGACCGCCTGGTGATCTACTCATGCATTGCGGCGACTTCGCGCAGTAATATGCCAGTGACCAGCGATACTCGGTCGCGGCCTTGCGGCTGGGCCGATCAAGCAAGCCCGATGGAGGCGCTTGGAGAATCGGAGCAGGCAGCGGTCGGACCCTTTCTCATGGCGTCCCGGACTCCCCCCTCGGAACTCTGGTCACCTTGGCGGCTACTCAAAGGAAGATTAATGTCGCGGTCTTGGATCACAGGTGGGGAATTTCACAGTTAAAGAGGGTCCATGTGGCTAAAATACAACTTCATCTGTGCCTCTATGGGCTCCATGATGCGACCAAATGCCGACTTTTCTCTTTAACCTGGCGGCCGGGCTCACCAATGGTTCACCTCTCTGCCACCTGTCGATTGGACACTTTCGGCGGCTTCTTTGTTCTTAACTCAACTTCCTTTATACTGGCGCCCCGGCTGTGACGGTGACGCTGATGAACTACCAAGCGAGGACACTGAGGTGATCGGTCCTATGTTGAAAAAAGTTGATAAAGGCGATCTTGGAAGGAGATCTGTTGGGATATTTTAGTTTTTGATGAATTGTGAAAAACATTATCAACTTGTGTTATTCAAGATAATTTCTGATAACAAGTTGAGGGGGGAGCGAGAGAACAAGTTAAGGGGAACTCATGAAATCGTATCGAAGATGATCAAGATCGGGATTGAGGTCAACAGATTTAGACCGATCGAGATCATATGAGTAAGATGAGTTCAATTAAGCGATGAGTCAGGCAAAATCGAAAAGAAGAAAAGCTAAGCCCGGTGATCGGAAAAAGAATCGGAAGTTACTCGATCGGATGGTCCTGAGATCGGATGATCGGGTGACGGATCGAAGACCGGATCGAGAAGAGGGTGCGGATCGAGAAAGGAAGAGATGGAGACCGATCGAGATCAGACGTGATCGAGATCGGATAAGATAACCCGATATGTTAACCTAATGTACTAATCGATCTTTATCTGATATGTTAACTTTGAAGATGTCTTGATCCGATCAGAATTTATTCGGATCGCAAGAAAAAATCGATAGCTTGAGTCAGTGACGAGGGCGATGAGTAAAAAGTGACTCGAGGGGTCGGGATGTACGAAGTCGAAGAGCTTAACTTTCGGTTAACTCGAGTGTCGATTATACTGATCGGACAAGGTCCAACAAGAGAAGTGTCTTTGAATCAAGAATCCTGAGTAAAAGTATCCCAAGACTCAGAAGAATCCTAAAGACTCAGAGAACCCTGAAGACTCAGAGAACCCTGAAGACTCAGAAGATCGAAGAATATAGCCAAGATTAGATTAAAATTTGGCGTGGACCAATTAGAGGAAGACAACCACTGAAAAAATTTGCGGAACTTCTGAGAATAGTATGGATTTGAATGTGATTCTCTCCAGCAAGAACTTTCAAATCCACACTATAAATCAAGATCTTCCATCAAATTAAGTATGGAGAATGTAAAAAAGATGCTACAGAGCCAAGAGCCATATACTCAAGCATTCCCACCATAGAACACAAGTCTGTAGATATACAAATATATTCAAAGAGTGTTCTACCCTAGATCTAAGCACAAATGTAATATCTAGCTTAGAGATTTTCCCATCCTTAGCATTGAGGCTAAACAAATTTAAGGAAAATCTCACCATAGTTGGAGACAACACCAAATCCAAAACCCCATTCTCGTAAAGAGATAACTAGTGGTGAAGTGAGGTAGTTGTTAGGCAATCCCGTGGAGGTGATAAGTCCGTTGGAGTGTGAACTCGATAAACATCTGTAGGCAATCACGTGGAGGTGATAAGTCGAGGCGAGCCGAGAGGGTGATAAGTCGGTTTGAGTGAAAGCTCGATAAATATCTCAGTAGGCAATCCGTGGAGGGTGATAAGTCCCGTTTGAAGGAATTTCCCTCGGATAAGGGAGAGTGGATGTAGGAGCTTGAGTCTCGAACCACTATACTTTGATGTGTTCTTTATTGCTTTATGTTCTTACTTGTCATATGCATTCAATTATAAGCAAAACACATCACACCGGTTTCAAGCAAAAAAAATTGGAATCACAATTCCTTCACCGCTTTTTATCTGGCGATTACATTTTTTTCCGCATTTTCATGGGTTTTTCTTTAGGGACCAACAACATCCCGTTTAGGGATGAAGCAAAACTACTAGGGCTATCTCCGGCCTCAAAAAAGGACAAACTCTGGCGCATGAGGATGGTGAATGCCCAGGCTAGCTCATGACTTCCGGCCATGACTAGCGACGATATACCACCTGGAGACTCTGGAATCCCAACTCTCCGAAATTTAAGGAGGTCAGCGGAGCCCAAAAAAACATTCAAAAAAGGTGGCCTCAAAGTACAAGCCGCTGGGAGTTTCAAGCCTTTTGAAGAAAACATTAGGTGAAGTTGATGGGCCGCTGCGGGCATGAACCCCGGGCACATTTTTCACGTCGAGATCGAGGCAGGCACTTCTCCGCCTCGCCCGGTAAAGAAGAGTAACGCAAAGAACCCTAACAAGTATTGCCCTTTCAAGCGCGCCACCCGTGCACTATACGGTGAGTGTACTGCTTTGCCCGGACTCTGAGGTTATATGAAGATGGCCTCGCTGACGAATTCGCTCTTAATACCCTTTTAAGAACGGTGACGCCCCGAGTGCTTCGACAAGGAGAGCCTTCCACATGAACAAACTGTGGAGGGAAAAGGAAAAGACCTATCGCCTATGTTCTAAAACGGGGATGGCAGATATACACACTCTCTCCCTAGGACAATGGGGCTGGCCTCAGCCTCCTCAAAGCGAAGATGAAAAGCCAAAATAAGAGAGATAGAGAACGCCAGAAGATGGTGTTGCTGTCCTCGTCGTGGGGAAGAGTCCAATACTATCGAAGTTCGAGAACAGGACAAGGCAGGGTAGTCTACCCCAATGTCGATCCCCCGGTGATCCCGCCAACATCACTATGGGATCTATGGTATGCCGACTGGTAGATGGGGGTGCTTCTTCGCAACATCCTTTTCAAGAAAACCCGGATCACAGGGACTATGATGCCTATATCACCCCGACCTCACATGAAGAAGGGTTTGGCGGCGCAACTTTGAGGCCCACGGAATGATTCGTCGCCATCGGTGTTTTACAATCGAGCAGGGGAGGTTAGGGCAACTAGGCTTTTAAATTTTCTGGTAGTCGACCTTCCCAACTCCTATAATGGTTTCCTGGGAAGGCCTTTTGAGCATGAATTCGAGGCTGCATCCTCAACTTTTTACTTTTGTGTAAAATTCCCCACCAAGAGTGGGTTGGTCGGTACAGATTAAGGGTGACCAAGTCGATGAAGAGGTTGTTTGATTTACACAAATCGTCTCTTTTTAATTCCGCTGCAATACCTATCCAACAAACACTTGTAATAGATAACAATGAACAAGATGAGGAATTAAATAAGGAAAGAGCTAGTAAAAAAAGAACCTACAGCGACCTCGACCCAAGAATAGGGCACGAGCCTGATGAATTCCTAATCGAGGCCGAGATCGACGACCTCAGACAAGGGGGCCCAAGGGCCATCCCAGGGGAAGAACTTCGAGAAAGTCAAGATAGATCCAAGCACATGAATCTGGAAGTCATTATCGGCTCCAAAATGCCGAGCGACTGAAGGGGAAGTCATCGAATTTCTCAAAGAACTTGGATGTCTTCTCGCGGTCACCTACAAAGACATGGTGGGTGTCGATCCGGAAGTTCGTGTCACCGACTTCATAATGACTTAGGCCGAGCGGTAGAAAAGGCGGAGATTTGGCCCAGAAAAATATGTCGCTTTAGCCGAAGAGGTGAAGAAGCTGTTGGATAATAACTTGATCATGCAGGCCGACCAGCCACAATGGGTGGCCAATGCAGTATTGGTGAAAAAATCCAATGGAACTTGGCGGTTATGTCAGATTTCACCAACACGAGCAGAACGCCCAAAGATTTCTTTTCCCATGCCGCATATCGATCACCCGATAGATAACATGGTCGACGAGATGATGTCGTTCATGGACACTTTTGGGGTATCACCAAATAGCCATGAGCGAACCGGATCGGCAATACACCTCCTTCGACCCGAGAAAAATCTATATTGCTGGAAGAGAATGCCGTTCGGCCTGAAGAACGCAGGGGCAACCTACCAAAGGCTTGTCAATCATATGTTCGCCAATCAGATCAGGAAGTCGGTAGAAGTGTATGTCGATGATATTGTCGTCAAAATCCTGAAAAGGGAGGATCACTTATCTCATTTCGCATGACCTTCGATATCCTCGGGAAGTTCAATATGAGACTCAACCCCAAGAAGTGTAACCCGAGTGGAGTCGGGGAAGTTCTTGGGACATCTAGTCATTAAGAGAGGGATCGAGGCGAATCCAGGGAAGGTCAAGGCCATATTGGATATAGGGGCACCCCGAAATGTGAAAGAGGTTCAGAGACTCACGGGATGCTGGCCGCACTAAGCGAGGTTCATCTCCGGATGGGGGACAAATGCAAGTCAATGTTAAACCACGATCCGTAAGAAAGCAAAAGTTCGAATGGACACGAGATCCAGGATGCTTTTTGAAAAAATCAAACCCTACCGGCATATGTGAGCATCTTGTCCCAAACTTGTCCCGTGAGAGAAATTCTTATACCTCATGCCTGGAGATCGCTTTGGCCTTGTTGGTCGGCGGAGAACCGTATCCACTGCCCATTTATTTTTGTAGGCGGACTTTGGGCGAGGCGAACAACGCTACCCGCCAGAGAAGTGGTATACGATTAGTCATAAGTGTGAAATGAGGCCTTACTTTTTCGATCACCGGTGTCGAGGTTCTCACTTCCTCAGCTGCGGGCGTGCTCCACCGACGGACCGCCGGGCCCGATGTCTCAAATGGGCCATTGAGGTCGGGCAATAGGAGATGTGACTTATGCTTGCGACCCGATTTAAGGCCCGAGACTCCGCCCGATTTCTTAGTGGAACTTACATTCCTTCCGAGCGGAGAATTGAGCGGTTTGCCATGGGATCTATTAAGTAGATGGGTGTGACCTCTCACAAGTCGAGGGCGGCCTAGTCTAATGAGTCTGAGGGGATCTCATTCGAAGAACTCCATTACCTTTGATTTTCACCTGGCGAATAATGGGGCGAATATACGAGGCGCTCATCGGATTAAAATGGGTAATGGGGCGTCAAGAATTGGTTATTATCCATCAGCTCCATTTCGTGGCCTGCCAAGTTTCGGGAGTACGAGGCTAGGGACGATAGGGTGGCACCCTATCGGAATGTAAAAACACTGTGCATGCGAAGTTACACACATATCCATGTCAAAATGCAATCTGGGGAGAAGCGAGAACTTCGCGAGATGATGCTCGCACGGTTGGCGACCTCCGAAGGATCACGGACATGAAAGATGTCACCATAACGACACTTTCCCACCCATCCACCGCGAAGCAACAGGACAACACTAGAAAACGATTGTCTAACCCGAAGACACCCATCATGGGAGTATCGATAAGCGCTCTTTTGCCGCGTCCCGGATCGAGATCGGCGGGTTCGATTCACGGGCCACATGATACACGATGATCGGCGAGGAGTTATAAAGCGAGGCCGGCATGCCCCTACTTGATGTATCACGCTGAACAAGGTCAAACCATTCTTGAAATACACGATGGGGCATCGCGAAAACCACACTTTGAAGTCACCGCTCACAAGACCCTGGCGAGGGATATTTTGGCCAACCTTAGGGGCGATGCCGCCGTTTTTGCCCGCGAATGCCACAAATGCGGATCTTTGCTCCTCCATCAAGATCGCACGGAAAGAGCTCACAAGCATCCTCGGTCCTTGGACTTTTTGCAAAGTGGGGATAGACATCATTGGGCCACTCCAGCGCCCCGGGATCGATCAAGTATGCCCCCAGTAGCGGTGGATTACTTCACAAAATGGGTCGAAATTTGAGGCATTGGCGACCATAGACCAAGATCATGTCATCGGTTCATATGGCGAAACATTATCTCTGAGGTTTGGGCTACCTCGGCGATCATATTAAACAATGGAAAGCAGTTCGGCCGGTATTAAGATCGACGCCTTTCAAAAAAAAAAGTGGAAGATCACGAAGTTGTTCTCTACCCCCATACCACCCTCAATCAAACCACAGGGTCGAGGCCGTGAACAAAATCATAAAGCACACGCTCAAGGCCAAGATTGAGGAAAAAAGGAAATGGGCTATAGCGAGCTCCCAGATGTGTTGTGGTCATCAAGCGACTGCGAGAATTCAAAGGGGTTAAACCCTTACTTACTAAACTTCGAAATTGAGGGAGTTATGCCCGCGGAAGTCGACTTCCCGACCTTTCGAACCAGCCAGGTCGCTTTCGACCATAACGACGAGGCCCTAGAAAGGACCTTTGACTTACTCGAAGAAAAGCGACTGGAGGCTAACATGAGAAATGCGGATACAAGGCGGAGGTCGAGAGATATTACAACTCTAAGGTGCGACCGGCCTTCAATGTCGGAGACTGGTGCCGAAAAAGATACTCGGAGACTCAAAAGGTGCCTCGGTCCAAACGGGGAGGCCCATTCAGGATATCGAAAGTCCTACCAAAGCAGGGCATCTGAGCTCGAGAAAGCGGATGGGACAAGGCCCAATACCCATGGAATGCAATTCAATTCAAGAAGTATTATCAATATGTTGGGATTATACTGGAAAGTATGCTTTTACTTTATATAATCAGACTAACTGAATTTTGAACTTATTCATGAAATAAATTGTTTATCATTGATGCTTTAAATATCATTGAATGTTACATATATTTCTTTGCATAACTGTTCATTAAATAAAGACGTGTTACATTGTAGTTAATTTAGTGATACCAAGATCACGAGAAGATTAAATTAGCAGTTCCTTGTAACTAAAAAGTACACAATTCACGACCTAGATGGAAATGAACAATCCGTCGTGAAAGGTTGTAGTGTAAAGGCTCAGATTGGTTTGTCTAGACCAAGAGATTACACTAGTGCATGGTGATGCATTGAAGAGGACCTCTGAGGAGGATAAATTCTTGAGGCCCGAACTAGGAAGAATTAGACCTCGGTGGTTAGTTGTTTCTTAATCTTCGTCCCTTAAATAGGATTGCGTGTGGTTAGTAACTATTGCTTTGACTTATTATGGGAAGAGAATAAAGTGGGATTCAATACCCTATATCTTGGGCAATATTATTGGGCACATGCGATTGCTAAGATTTATCTGAGGAGAATGGGTGTGCAAGCACGCTTGTTCGATTTGCCCCCTTGGGAGGTTCATAAGGTTTATCATACCAAATCTTGCAAGTGGAACTAGTTTCCGGTATGAATAATAATGTTGAACCGTTCCTTTACCAAGGATAAAATATATTAATTAATAGAAAGTTATTTCAGTGGCTTGAATTAATTAATGGGCTAGATAATCTTAAACACGGGAAATAATAACCGGGAGCCATATAAACTGTAATATGGGTTAAGATGGATAGTGCAATATTAATTATGTAGTGGGATTAATTAATATTTATGGGCTTGAATAATATTGTGGCTCAATATTGATAATTCAAGGTCCATTGGAAGGTCCAATCTTAATTCTCCTAAAGGCCCCCCAAGTAGCCCAAGATAAAGTCCAATAACTGAAAAAGGTGTTTAAAAATAAAATAAATTTGTTGCTTATTTTTCCTTGTATTTTTCGAAATTTATGGATAAAAGGGGAGAAAGATTTTCTTTGAATTTTGTTATGGAATGAAGATATGTATTCTTGGAATACAAGATTATCTCATTAAATTCAAGAAATCTTCCACTTGGTTATTCATAATGGGTGTTTTGAAATTTTTGAAATATAAAGGGCAAGAAAGATTTTCTTGATTTTCTTGAAAATATATTATGGAAGATATGTATTTCTTGAAATACAAGAATATCTCATAAATTCAAGAAGATCCAAATCTTGGAATCTTGGACCCAATATTTTAGAAAATCACCATAACTTGATGAAGTGGGATTTTTGTGGAATATTTTAATTATGGGAAAAAGAATATAGGAGATATATTCAAGATTTCTTGGAGATCAAGAAAAGATTTTCCCACATTGTTTTTTCCCCTAAAAATTCGACCATCACCCATCTATAAATAGGGGATGATTCTTTCATTCCAAAGTGCAATTTCATGTGCTGGAAAAATTAGTAAATCCACAAAAGTGGTGCAACAAAGTTTATGATGGTCCCGTTTTTAGCAAAACCCATGTGCGCGTGCGGAAGCAAACATGACATGTGATGCATATAAAAACAGGGGTGAAGGAATGGTGATTCCAGATTTTTGCGTTTTAAGCTTATGTGTGTTGTGTTTTGCTTATAATCGAATGCATATGGCAAGTAAGAACATAAATCGATAAAGAACACACGATTTTATAGTGGTTGAGTCCAACTCCTACATCCACTCTTCCCTATCATCGAGGGGCACCTACTTAACCAACTGGACTTAGTTTAACGTGTTAGTCCAACACCCAACAGATGTTTACCGAGTTCACACTCAAACGGGACTTATCATCCTCACGGGATTGCCTACCCTCCCTTTCGGGATTGCTAGATGTTTACAGAGTTCACACTCACCTACAAACTCAACCGACTGATTTGGGTAAGGTTTGTTTGGTTTCCAACTAGGTTGAGATTTTCCCTTACATTTGTTTAGCCTCAATGCTAAGGATGGGAAAATCTCTCTAAGCTTAGGATATTACATTTGTGCTTAGATCTAGGGTAGAACACTCTTAAATATATGCGTGTATTTCTTGCTCTGTGTTCTATGGTGGAAATGCTGAATGATTTGGCTCTGTAGCTTGATGGATCACGCATTTCTCACACTTAATTTGATGGAAGAACTTGTATTTATAGTGTGAATTTGAATGTTACCGTTGGATGAAGTCACATTCAAATCCATACTATTCTGTAGCTTCTTGCAGCTTTTTCAAGCTTGTTGTCTTCCTCTCATTGGTCCACGTCGAAATTTGAATCTAACTATTTATAATCTTGAGGATTTTTACGAGTCTTGAGGATTATCGATCCTCGCTTCTTCTTGAACTCAGGCTTTCTTGGACTCGAGGATTCTTGATTCGGCGGACTTCTCTTCAATGGACCTTTGTCGATCAGTATATCGACACTTTCGAGTGACCGAGTTGGCTCTTCGACTTGGACATCGACCCTCGAGGTCACTCTTTTCGAGCTAACCGATCATCGATGGCGTTACGATTCTCGATGAACATGACTCCGGATGACTTCTCTTACGATTTCTTCTCGCTGTCGATCGCTTTCATGATAAAGATCAATATAACATCGGTCGACGTATCGGTTTATCTAAAAAAGTTAATAAATCGGGTTAGCATATTAGGTTTAGCATTTTCGGGTTAGGATATCGGGTTAGCTTATCGATCTCGATCGTCGATCTCGAATGGTCTCATGTTTCTTACGATCTGCCAACCTCATTTCTTGGATCGGTCAAGAAATATCTGGTCTTACGATAGGTCATCGGTCATCGATCCCGGCAAGAAAAGATTTTCTTATTACGGTCATCTGATCTTATCTTGATATGTATTCTGGTCATCCCCGATCTTTTGACCTTAAGTTCTTCCAATCGGTGGCTTAACTTATCTTTTCTTACGATTTTGCTCGGCTCATGTGGTTGACTCGGACTTTTCTTACTCATCTAATCTCGGTCAGGGAAAAATCTGCGACCTCGCGATCTCGATCATCTTCGCCTATTTTCGTGAGTTCCCCCTCAATTTGTTCTCTCGTTCCCCCTCAACTTGTTATCTGTAGATTAGCTTCAAAAACACAAGTTGATAATGTTTTGGCATAATTCATCAAAACTAAAATATCCCAACAGTTTATTTTTCCTTTTGTTAATTGTTCGCGAGTATCCTTCCACCGGATTGTCGAGCAAGGACTAGGGAATACTTGGGAAGGACTTTTGGTGTGTTTTCACATACAAGACCATTGCCATTCCAAGAGGTAAGTTCACGTAAACTCGTAGTATTTCCGCGTCTCGTAGGATTTCGTGAATTGTTTATATGCATGATTTGTTGTTGAAATTATTATTTGAATTAATATGGGTTAATTCATGCTAGTAATAATTGTTAGAATTAAATTTGTATTTAAATATTCATCTCGAATAGATCCGGGCAATTAATTCCCCAACACAATAGATTTACACCTTTGTACTGATCATATCGTTGTAAATAAATACTGTTGGTAACATTAATTCTCTATTTTGTTCAAGAGAAAAAATTCCGTGTAGAAACCAAGCGGGTCACCACTAAAAGCATATGATCGATAACACGCAGTCGCATGAAAGACATGATTCGATAACGCATTTAACCCGAGGTGTGAGTTTTAGATATCGAGAAGTAGATCGCCACCCCTAGAGGTGCGGTCATCCTCGACTTTATAAGACGACTACGCAAATGTCCAAGAAACATGTCAAGATAGAAAATTGGGACGACAATGACTAAGCAAAAGTCGCATAAGGAAATCAAGTCAACACAAAGAGGAATTAAAAAGGAGAATTTCATTAATAAAGACCCGGAGGTCAGGGAAACCCCATTACAATGGACCCGGAGGTCGGTAAAATGAAGCATTCCAATACAATACAGCTTTCGGAATCGAGCTAGCGACTTGGTCTATACTGTGGAGCTACTCGAGCTAGCGACTTGATCTATACTACGGAGACACTCGAGCTAGTGACTTGGTCTGTACTACACTGTTATTTAGGTAGCGGCTCTCGGATGCGGAGGTCGCTGAGGAAGATGCTGCAAAACTATCAGAAAAGTATGTTTTAACATCCGATAAGTGTCAGATGCCGCAATGGGACTTCCCGCGTTAAATGAACACGAGTGTCATACATGTGGTGCAAAAAGTTCAAGGAATTGTGAAGGGCATTTTGGCTTGATCGGATTCTCAACATGTCGGAAAATGCCCATCACCACTAATCCCAACATCACGATCGGCGCCCAAAGCACAGAGGGCCCGGGGCACCTCCATCATGGCGGCGGCAGGTCCGCCACCCGGGTGGTAGCAAAGCTTGGCAATGGCTGTATGGTCATCCTCTGATGAAGGCAACATCGGAAACGGGGGGAACTCAGGGATGGATTGAGTGTCGAAAGCCAGAAGTACAGAGCCGGAGAAGCCCACCGCCGGAGGGTACCTCAAAGTGGGAAGTTCGCCGGAGTTGCCCATACCAAGTTTGGGGATGATGTATGGGGAGTAAATGTGTGTGATAATTCTGAATATCCTGCACTATTTATAGAGGAAAGACGGGGTGAGATTTCAAAATCTCGAATCCTGAGGGCCCCCAAAGAAATCGGCGCCACATAAGCAGCGCGTGGACAGTACGCAACTGCTGGTTGGTTCAAATTACGGCGTGCGGCGTCAGCAAATACCCAGGCCATCATTGCGGATCTGTCACACATCACGCCAGTTCGGGAAACCGAGGCGACGGTTCGCCTCCCCGAGGATGAGAACTCGGCAAGGGCACACTTCCCGAGTTCGACTTTCCGAAATCCAGTTAAAGAATGCAGTTCAAGTCAAGGCCCCAATACGAGTTTGCGACCTCGACTTATGGGGATGAAATATGGGGGTTTTATTTAGCAAGATAGATACCAGTGGGGATAAAAAACAAAATAACTTCTTTCATTGATAAAGGACCCAAAGGTCGGGAGGTCGTGCATTATAAATCAAGGCCCGAAGGCCGGTACAATGATAAAAGAAAAATAAAAAGTGACCGGTAGGGCGGCATCTTCAATCCTTCTCCGCACGGGCAGTTGAGGGCGGGTTTTTGACCGTCCCGAAAGGAGGCTCCTGCTGGGTAACCACCGGCGGATCGACCTCTGAGCTCGGCACCTCCTCCCCGATAGGCTCGGAGGGAATGACAGCTGCGGAGGGAGCGACTTCCAAGCCCGACACCTCCTCCATGTGGGGTTCAGAAGATATAGCAGCAGAGGGGCCAACCTCCTCAGGATCTGGGAGGGGGTGCACGAGCCGACTGGGATCAGGGAAGAAAGAAAGATCGATTCCCATGTCCTCCAGGTCCTTGATCTCCAGCAGGACATCGGGAGCCAGGGGGTTGTCACAAACATATGTTGTGAGCTTAGCGACAAGCCCGCTGAGGTCGCCGGAGGGATTCTCTTTATGGCAGATCCGGATGGCACCCGTGAATGCCATCACAAACGCAAAGTTGGCATTCACCTCCTCAGCGGCCTTAAACTGGGCCTCCCTGGTATCCAGCTCCCCCTACAGGTCGACCAGCTCCGCCTTCACCCCGACCAGGTCGGCCTCCACCTCGGCCACTTTCCCCTCCGCCCGGGCCGTCTTTAACTTCTCGGCCGCCAGCGGGGCCTCCGCCTCAACCTGCCGTCCTTCCGAACTAACCGACCTCAATCTCTCGGCGGCCAACCCACCCTCGGCTTCAGCCAAGCGACCTTCAAGGGTTGAGATCCGCAGAAGGTTCTTTGATTTGGATCTCTCCAGGCCCTTCTGAGCCTCGGCAGCCACCAGGATCGACTTGGCTTGATCAGCAACCTGAGCTCGCGACTCCCGGAGGTGCCTCGCGACTTGTCCCAGCACAGTTATGGTGGAGAGAATGTAACTCCAGCCGTTCGGGGTTATTTGCGTAAGGCTTTGGTTCCAGGCCACGAGCAGGTGAGAAATAGTCGGGTGTAACGGGAATCTAATCCCTGTCTCCATGTTATGTTCGTTCACGGCTATCATCCCGGCCGGTGGCTGGTTGGCACTTTCGTCGGAGGTCACTCCATAAAAGTGCACATCCCGGGGCACCTTGTATAAGCGACGAAGGGAGAGCACGTATTGATCGGACAATATTGACATATTCTTTTCCTGAGAAGCCACGAAGTCCGACCTGACCGACTTTCGATAGCTGCACTCAGGTCGCTTGTATGGAGCTCGAAGGTGATAGGAGTTGTAATCTAAGACCCGTTCAAAGGCCCCATACCTGCGGGCCGGGTCGGAGGGACCCGCTGTCGTCATCTCCTCCGATGCAGTGGCGCGTAGGGGGATAGGATTTAGTACGGGGAGGTGAGTGATTTCCTCCAACTCCGCCAAGAATTGCTCATCGTCGTCGTTACCCCCTTCATCCCTGTTATCAATCGGGGCATGGGTAGATGAAGACACCCCCGTGTTGAGGGCGGCGGAGCCGGGACCGGGACGATGGTGAAGGTGAGCTATGGCCACATCATCGTCATCCGAAGACGACGAAGCCAGAAATCGAGGTGGCGCGGGAGCAGATGGTGAATTGAAGGCCATAGGAAGGTTTGGAATAGGTTGAATGCGTTACCTGGTTTAGCTTCATTCGGAAGTTCGAATGCTCGCCGGAAAACTCTATAGCGAAGGTTCAGCTGCACGAAGGTTGAGGGTAAAGGGTTTATGCCTAAAACCCTCGCCCTTTTTATAGAGGAGGAGTGGGTCGAAATGCAATATGAGTATAGTCGGGAGGTAGTAAATAAGGTCATGCAGGCGTGGCGTGGTCGACACCACATCTGCAGGTTGGGCGAGCTCACGGCACATGACGACACTTGTCAGCCAAGCATCATGACATATCGGTCGTACCCTCTGCCGATTCAATGAACCAAGGCGACTATTCGCTTTCCCAAGGACGATGATGCGCTTCGGGCACAGATCCCGAGATCGACTTGCCATAGGTCAGTAAAAATTAACGGTTCAAGATAAGATCCCAAAGCAAGCTTGCGACCTCATCTTGAGGGGCAATTGTTGTAAGGAGAAATAACCCGACTTGAAGGAAGCCAGGAATTGGGCCGTCTTATGGCCAACTTGTTGTCCGACAACATCTAGCTGGAGCAAGACACGAAGCGACTTCGGAGTCTCGGTAAGTCGCTGGGAGCTCAGGAAGCTACGATGGGCCCGGAGGCGGCTTAGTGTGGAAAGGAGGTCGCGGGGCAACTTGATAGAACCCAGAAGTCGGGACCGACTGAGTCCCGAGCTTAGTTGAAGATAAACATGGAAAAGATTCGGGTAGTTAGTGAGGCGGATTTCTCGGGATATAACCGGGGAATGTGTATCTGTAAGGGCGACTTGTAGAACAAGAAAGAAAACCCTAGTTGGTCCACGAGAAGAAGCCCACTAAGATTGTAAACCTAGTTCTGTGTCTATAAGTATAACTTGTATTATACGTTGTAAAGGATAGAACTCTTAGAATCCTAGGCAGAAATAATATAGTAAATATCCTGGCTTGGTGCCCCCAGACGTAGTCTATTTCACGGACGAACTGGGTAATCAATTCGTGCGTTGTTTATTGTTCTCGTTATCATATTGATCGGAGCCCTATTGACATACTTGTTTGTTCGCCGGTAGTAAACCGGGTACAACATCTCACTAGAGCATTAATGTCTCATCTTCTTTAATTAATTTCTCACTCATCGAAATTCGGTTTTGAGATATCAAATATACCACGATCATCTACTCCGCGAGTAGAACAATCTCGTCACGTTTAATTTCCAAAAAATCAACGTTTTAATTCCTCAATAATTTGGTCAAACTTGAGTGCTAGAACACTTTCAAAACCAAATTTCCAACAATCCCCCACATGAGTGAAAATTGCATCTATACAGATTTAGGATCATCATTCAACTCATTTGAGACTTTGTTGCTTGAGGATAAGTAGTTTGTGGCTTTGAACTTTCCTTAGCCCAGCACTGTCGGGTACACGGCGGTTTAGTGGACATAGTGCCTTGAACTAATCCACCTTCGTGTATACCTTACAGGCAATGCAGACACAAGTCAGTCTGGACTCCGATTCGTTCTCATAGTTTTGTCCGTTTTGGCCATGGACGCCCTTTTGTGTTTCATAAATGTTTTGTCGAAGCAGCCCTCACTTCTCATTTACATAGGTGATCTTCTCTCGATTATCCTGTCATACTCAGTCCCGTCTGGACCTTTAGGAATCGCTAAAAGCTATATCTTCAAGCATTTCCACCATAGAACACTGAACAAGAAATACACGCATATATTCAACAGTGTTCTATCCTGGATCTAAGAACAAATGTAATATCCTAAGCTTAGAGAGATTTTCTCAACCTTAGCATTGAGGCTAAACAAATGTAAGTGAAAATCTCAACCTAGTTGGACAACAAACAATCTTACCCCATACCGAGTGATAGGTTAAGTTTTGTTGAGCAAGGATTGTAAGTTAGTTGGACTAACTTATTTTCTGGGTTGGAGTGAGAACTCGTTAAACATCTATAGGCAATCTCGTGGAGGGTGATAAGTCCCGATGGTGTGCCTAACACCGTAAACTAAGTGGTTTGATAAGTAAGTGCCCTTGCTGATAGGGAAGAGTGGATGTAGGAGTTGGACTCCGAACCACTATAAAATCATATGTTCTTTACGGCTTTATGTTCTTACTTGCCATATGCATTTGGTTATAAGCAAAACACATCGTTTAAAACAAAATTTAAAATCACCATTCCCTCACCCCTGTTTTATATGCATTACATGATTTTTCACGCATTTCATGGGTTTTTCACGGGACCAACACATTATATTATGTGTAACCCTAGTTTACATCCTATATAAAGGATATTTGATGTATTAATCGTACGAGAAGAATAGTGAAACCTTCTGGCTTAGTATGCCCTCAGATGTAGTCATTCTTGACGAATTGGGTCACCAAATCTGTGTCATTTATTTCTGCATATCCTACAACATGTTATCAGCATGAGTGTTCTACCAATTAGATTTAGAATTTCACAGCCTCCTCCAAAATCAGATTAAAGTACGCTCACCTTCTGGATCAGATTAAGCCGCGCTTCTAAATTCTTCCACCCAGCATCGGTAAGTGTTAGATCTGTTAATCTATACTATACACGGGTATTAATCTGATTTTTTGATGCCTGCTCCAATTCTCTGTAATTTAATGAGAATTCTAACTGGATGATCAATTTGACCATTTGTCTGCATCTCTATTCATTAGTCATGGATAACATAATGCTCGAATATGTTTGTATAGCGGCTGAATATGGTGATTATTTTGAAAGGAATTAATTATTATTTATTGGAATTGGTTTGTATACTTTTTATGCATCTCAATTATGATTAGTAAAATAATATGATAATATGCACACTTTGTCATCCAAAATTCCAAGGAATTCTATAATAATTCCAGCATAGCATTGTACTGAAATGACAAATTTGATAAATCTTAATGGAATTTTATGAGTGATTGTTTCACTGGACATGATAATGGAATTAGGGACCTCACGGATGAAAGCAGAATTTCGAGAGTATAAAATTTGGCGATGATTTTTAAACTGTATCACATTTGATAATTTGATGATATTCATATCCAGTGAGAAAAAAAAAATCTTCAATGACTCCAAGTAAAGTAATTACAATTGGCTTGATATAATTTATTTTAAGCTAATTCATCCTTTTGTTGAGTTTTTCTTTGGACTCGATATTGATACTTGTACCTATTTGGTTGCTGGAGACATGTCTAAAATCAACGAAACTATCCCCATCTATGAGACGAGGAAGCAGATAGTTCGTTTCCTGAACCTCTCATTGAGCATGCTATCGACGAGAGCCAAGTCTTTCACTAGACGATTAGGAACCCTTACCGTAGGGTTCCGCTCTGGTAAAGAGACTAATCCTTTTTAAATTTCAGAAATTAGAACTGCTTACCGCAGTATAGACTTGAGAATTATTTGCTGTAGAAATTAGAAATTCTATGGAACCCTTGGCTTGCTTGTTATTACTTATTTTTGTGGCTGATTTGATTCATTGAAATTTGTTAAATCTACTTGCATCTAATGAAATGGATAACATCGAATATATTCTTGCAAGTAAAGCCAACTAAGATATTATATTGATGACACTGCTTTCTAATACTCGAAACTCCCATGATGTATTTGGGTATATGATGTTATGATTATTATTTTGAACTGATATTTTTTATTTATTTAAATTGTCATCTATATGACACACTTTGTTTGTGTATAATATACATGTTCACTATTATACAACTCCATGGTAAAAAAAAATTCATGGATGATACATACGAGTATAAATTAATGTAATAAAGTATTTTCACAAAGCATCGAAAAATATGTGACTCATACTCTAAAAGAAAATGTAATTCGTATGTACATAATTGAAAAGTAAATATCTTATATTTTTACGCTTACGTAATTAATATATATGCTTCTTTGCTTGCAATAAATGATTTAACCAACTTGACCTAAATTTATAACATTGAGATCAAAAAATAAATTAAATATCATTGTTGAGTCTTCGATGTGGAAACTACCTTCTTAGGGAAGGATTATCTTTTCACAATCAAACAATCCACTAATCCCCAAGGACGAAGAACCGTCTGACAAGGTCAAAGTCAATTGTCCTAATTATACTTCTAAGACAACATATCAATCGTAGTTGACGCTGGGATTACCTTCAATTGAAAAAACCCGAAGAACTGTGGGAGATTATGACATTTTGGAAACATGAATGATACACTGCTTGCAGAACTAATCGTCTAGTGAAATAAAATTCACTCACTTTCCTATTAAAGGATCAACAATTTTGATAAATATATGTTGCGCCTTAAAACACGTCGTACTTTCTGTGGAAAGCAAATCACAGAAGATGATATGATACAATAAAACTCTCTCCACCTTCCCTACTTCAATGCTTATATTGGTTGGCAAACCAGTATAGGCTTGAATATGAAAAAAAATACTATCACGGTGTAAAGTGATACATCTAAGGAATAAAGGAAAATATTGAATGAAAAGTAAATAATTCTATGCAATTTGAAAAATAAATTATTTTACTCAAAATTGAAAAGCAACTCATTCTACTCAGTTGAAACTCAACAGGATATGATATTTTTTTTCCTAAACTTATTCCTTACAATTTCATCTGTAACTACAAAGGTCGGATCATTCCAATTTATAAAAAGGGTGAAAAAGCGCTTTAATTCTTGATAAAGGGACAATTTTTTTAATACCTATATGTTATGAGTTAAAACACGCCTTACCCTCTTTGAAAAGCAAATCACAGAAAATGATCCCACTTTCCTTTTATTATTCATGCATAGCGTTTTGATTTTATCAATAGGCTTTAGCTTCTTAACTATTTCATATTTTCAAATCTCTAGCGCATACTTCTTTAACCATTTTTTAAAGGATGATTTTATTAATCAAGTTCTTATTTTTATGAACTATCACCTTTTATAAAATTCAATAAGAAAATAAGGAAAATGTTTTTCATCCCCGTGTGTGACCATTATTATGCTATCATACTGGTGAATTGCAAAATTTATATTAGGCTTGTATATTTTTATAATTCGACTTTTGTCCCAATACAAGTTATAGTAAGCAGCCAACAAGTTCCTTGATGATGTGGGTCATGTTACAAGTAATTGAAAAGTATGACCAAATTCTTTTAAATAATAATGTCAAACCTGATGGGACAAAGGAAATTCTCGACGCTAACTTTATTAAGGGAACAATGGAAAGAATCCCAAAGAAAAGTGGACATGACGTGTTAATCCCTACCAACGTGAAAATAATGAATGCGCCACGTGGTACGGGTCGTGGGACCCATGGTAAGGGTCACCATTACCATGCAAGCACAAAGTATCAATTAATTATAAGAGGCATGAAGAATCTAAAGAACGTGAAACCCATTATATGGAAGGCAGACCATCGTAAAGATGTTAACCTCGAGATTGCAGATTTCAATGGCAACAAGGACTTTGCCCAACCAATAGGTATTCGTGATTTTAACTACTTTACTTTGTCAATTTCTCATTTTTCAATAATGTTGTTAAGGCATAGTGCCTCCTTTTATTTGAACAATTTTACTTTGGGTCTTAAAGTTATTTAGACTAATGATTTCTTAATCGGATTAAGATTTTTTAGTGACGTTGACTTATTAATTTGAATTTTATTCTAAAAGTGATGAATTTATTTCAATATATTGTGCAACAATATTCCTTATTAATTTCTAAAGATATTTGTGCCAACATTATGAATTTGAAAGATCATAATGAGAATGAAATTTAATTACCTCTAGTGAATGTGGAAGAAACACATCTTAGAGAAATTAATGAGTCAATCTAGTGAATTGTATCTCATTATTATTTGGATTGTCGAATCATATATTGTCTCCAATGATGAACTATGGGACACTGATTAATATAGGCTTTGTCATGACAATCTTGGACATTCAAGTTGTGACACGATGATCCATATTTTGAAGAACTAATACGGACATCTATTTTCTGAGTGAAGCATAAAATGAGATAAAATTAGATATAATGCATGATATCGGTCATGTTGTTGCTTTTCTACAATCTATGTTTTCTGAAGTACCAGAAATACTATATACATTGCACTCTACCTCATTATAAATCTCAAAGAAACATCACTCATTTTACAAAGCCTGCTCTTTAGCAAAAGTAACAATGAGACCTACTTATGCTAAAGATTCAAAACAAAATATTTCATTCTCACGAAGAATACAAGATGATATTTGTGGAACAATTCATCCAGAATGCGGATCATTAAAGTATTTTATGGTTCTGGTTGATTCTTCTATATATGGTCACATGTCGTTCTCTGTCCACAATTAATTCTGCATTGCAAACTCTTAGCATATATTATATGTTTAAGGGCTCACCACTCTTATCATCATCAAAATCATTTGATGATTATTGCATATCTATTGTGATCAATGTGAAGCATCCTGCACCTCCTGTGCTACACAAATGGTCTCGCAGAGGCCACCATCAAAAGAAAATAAATGGTGGCTAAGGAATTGTTTATGCGCATCAACATGTCTATCTCTGTATGGGGTTATGCAATATTGCATGCAACTTTACATATTCGTTTCAAACCCACTATTGACCAATCATTGTGCGTACCAGTTGGTAACTAGATTTAAGTCTGATATTTCATATTTATGCATATTTGATTGTGCAATATACATTCCTATTGCGCCCCCACATCGTATTAAGATGGGTTCTCAAAGACGATTAAGTATATAAGTTGGATATGAATCCCCAACAATTATTTGCTATTTAGAACCTTTTACAAATGGCCTATTTACCGCTAGACTTGCGGATTGTCACTTTAATGAGACAACCTTCCCGTCGTTATTGCTATAGTGACTAGGTCTCATATATCAGCTGAAAATGTCTGCAAGGTTAGAAGTCCCAAATAAGGGGCACAATGTCGTAGAAAAGATGTTGCAACCATACTAGGTGGAAGTGTGGTTGAGGCCGTGGCTCTCAAAAGAAAATGGGGGAAGCCACCTGGTTCGATTGACACCACCTAAAGAAATAAGGACATGTATGGCACAATTCAATTTATTGATCATCAATGTCGATAATACATCTCGTGAGATTATCTCTGATTATTGTTATGTCCATTAATCATTGTTGGAGGACACTCCTAAGTTTTATATGATTCCAGAGATAAATAAATCTCAATATATTATGAGAGTGCATATGAGTCGATGGATAAACATTGCACACAGATTGATGATGAATTTGATTATACTGTTGCTTAAGGAATTATAGAGCACGATGATATCGAGCCACGCTCAATTGTATAATGACAACAAATAGCATATTGGCCTAAATGAAATAAGCAATCCAAGAAGAACTTGAATACATGACAAAGACACAGGTATTTGGTCCGGTAGTGCTAGCCTGACCAAGTGTAAAGCCTATATGACATAAATGAGTCTTTGTTAGAAAGCGTAATGAAAAATATAAAGTCCTGATATGTTTCTCACTGTGCCCTGGATTGACATAATTGACGTTATAATGTTTTGCTACTTAGTTAGCCTAATAGTTTACAAAGAACTGAAAATGCAAAGAAATGAAAGTGGTTCTTTGTGATATCTCTATGGGATTTTAATTTTAGATATATATATATATATATATATATATATATATATATATATATATATATATATATATGGAAGTGCCTGATGGTCTTTCAATTACCCAAGTCAAGTGAATCTAAACCACGGAGTGTGTTTGCAATAAACTTGAAATACTCACTTTAGATTGAAACAATCTGGAGGTATGTAGTATACCCGCTTAAGTGACTACTTGATTGGGAAATGTTATAGAATGACTAAAAGTGCCCCTGCATTTTATAAAGAAATAAGTTTTGGATTTACAGTTTATGTTGATGGACGAACATACTAGGTCTCTTAATGAAATAAGAGAAACCACAAAAAATAGGTACTCTTAACAAAATAAGAGAACCATGAGCTACTTGTAATCCGAAACTGAGATAAAGAATCTTGGGAAAATTCAGTTTGTTTAGGCGTTGTACTAGAAAATTGAGCTTGTGGAATACTTATCCACCAATCTGCATATGTCCAAAATATGTTCAGGCGACTTAACATGGACAAGATGTTTATGGTTAGCACTCCCACGATCGATCGAAGTATGGATTTAAAGAAAGATCCATTTTGTCTAAAGAAAGACGACAAAGAGCTATCGGGATCTGAAATTCCATCTATAAGTTCAGTATGCGCATTATTGTGCTTAGCTCAATGCACTCGATTGATTATTACTTTCTCAATGAACTTGTTAGCTAGATTTAATTCAGGACCAAACACAGTATCATAGGGATGGTGTCATTGATACGCTCTGATACCTAAAAAGGAACCTTTGAATGGGCTTGCTATGTCATTATTGAAAATGCTAAAGGGACCACTGATGCAATTGTGACCCCTAAAGAAATCTTAAAAGGGCAAATAAACTACTCGACTAAGAAAGAAAAAGAAAACCTAAAACCATAAGACCACAGGTCGGTCCAGATGTCGGGGCCCCACTAAAAACCACACTGGGGAAAACCCTCCTTAGGGCAAAACCCCCAGCAAGGGAAAAAGGGAAACCCCTCTAAAAAAGGTGTTATCCCGCATCACGGCAATAACCCTCGAGAGATTAATTGATAACACGAAAATACTCAGTATTCATATCTGAAAATAAAACATCAACAAGCATAACGGGACACTGCCCCATCCATTCAATAGATGTGTGTACTTTTGCCAAATGGTCCGCGCCCTGATTGTCTTCACGGAAAATATGAGTAACCTGGATATTAAGAACATGGCGGAAATCACGAACCCTGCTCCAAAGAGACTGGACACGCCAAGGGACCTTTATCGGGCCATCCTTGAGAGTCTGAACCACCAAGGAAGAGTCTGTTTCCACCCAAGATTGAACCATCCATTGTGAGCCGCATCCCGAATTGCCAAGAAGCAATTAGCAAGTTCTGTCTCAAAAGGAGAGTGCGTCCCCGTAGAGTAACAAGCCGCCTTGACAAAAAACCCACGTGAATTCCGGAAAAGTAGCCCCGCGAAACCCTCACCCATCGGAGAAATGCTAGCATCCACGTTTGCCTTGTACCAACCCGTATGAGGTGGAGACCAACGGAAGCCCATCGCATGTCTAGGCGGACGCGAACGTCCCGTAAGACGTAGGCGATGAAGAATTTCCAGATCATGCACCGTGTATTGCATGTATCCCTTCAAAAGACCCCCTGCTTCCCAGACCATGGACAAAACCATGATCATGCAACAATGATATGAGACAGGAACGACATCAAATAACCACCGATTGCGTGTATTCCAAATCGACCACACCAAAGTCATAAACGTTAATCTCCAGAGATTGTGTAATTGAGAGCTCAGCCGCATCCGAGTAACTTGAAGAAATATATCAAGAAAGTCATCCCCATGATGGAATGTAGAGTTGAAGATACAAGCAATTTTGTCGTAAAGACGATGAGCAAAAGAGCAATTAGCAAATAAGTGGTCAAGAGAGTCCGGCCCGTTATAGCAAAGAGGACAGCATGTTGGCGAAGCAATGCCAATTTTAACAAGCTCCGAAATTGTTGGAAGGCGACCTCAAATCACCCTCTATATCATAGTGCTATGACCAGTTGGGAACGATGATGTTGCCCTGCAACAATTTATACGCGTCCTTGGCCGTAAGAGTACCCGAAGTAGTAGACGGCCAAACTCGTCTATCTCCATCCCACGAGAATTGTACACGAAGGATATCTACAACAATATCTGGGAAACAAGTGAAGAAAACTTCATCAAAATGCCACACGTCATCGTAATAAACCTCGCCGATCGTGTAATGCAGTGTGTCGATAATGGGCTGGGGAAGGCCAATGCGTTCCACAATGATATATCCCAGCCAGATGTCCGTCCAAAAGTTCACTTTAGAGTTCTCACCAGCGATCCACTGACTCCCCGCAATGAGACAAGGAATGTGTCTCTTAATCCCCGTTCAAATGGATGAGACCCGAACAGACCCACAAGGAACACCAGGTGAGGAGAAATACCTGTCATGAAGTGGAGTAAGTTGTGCATCCTCATTACACATGAGGTCCCAAGCAAACTTACATAAAAATGCATCTTTAGCCAGTTGAATTGATCTAATGTCAAGTCCCCTAGCCGAAATAGGGGCGCAACAACGAGACCAAGACACTCGGACAAACCCTTGCTTGTTGATATCTCCCGTCTAAAAAAAGTTATGAATGGCACGTTCGAGTTTATTTAGTAAAGAACGGGGCCAGCAATATACCATCATAGAATGAACCAAGATGGCCGAGATAACACTATTAATCATGCAACGTCGACCGGTGTGAAAAAGAGACGAGCCTGTCCAACGGTCGAACCTACTAAGCACGGAATCGGCAATGTCCGCTAAATGGTGAGCCTTAGGCGCACCACGAAAGATGGGCACACCTAGATAAACAAAAGAAAGGGACCCCATTGTAATGTCTTAGTGACGTTGCTGTAATCGCAATCCGGACCCTAGTCGAGATTTTATCGCTGAAATAAACACGGGACTTTGACGGGTTAAAAATTTGGCCCGATAATGACCCATATTTGTGAAGAATGCCATGAAAGACCCTAACATTAGATGTCGTGCCTTTGAGAAAAAAGATCACGTCATCTGCATATAACAAAATGCCCGGGAGTCTGCGATGCACCTGCAAATGGCCCGAAGCAATTCTCCAATCAATCCACCTAGCCAATGCATCTTCCGTAATGCAAAACAGAAGTGGGGACAAAGGATCCCCTTGTCGAACCCCACGAGAACACCCAAAATAACCATAAGATATCCCATTAATTAAGATCAAAATACGTGCCAACGTAAGGATGTGTTTGACCATATCACGAAAACGGGTCGAAAAGCCCAGCTTCTGAAGCACCACATCCAAAAATTTCCATGCAAGCGTATTAAAAGCTTTTGAGATATTGATTTTGAATGCCATATTACCTTCCCTCCCCATGTCTAAGTAATTAATTGCATCCGAAGCCAGAGCAATACAAGAGTACATATGACGACCAGGAATAAAGTCGAACTGGTTCGAGTGTAAGCACCCGTGAGCAATCTTCCCCAAACAAGAGGCAACAATTTTTGTAAAAAATTTGAACAGAAAATTACCCATGACAATCAGCTGATAATCCTTAACCCACACCGCATTAGGGATTTTAGGAATAAGAGTTAAGAAGCTCGAGTTGAGTCCATTAGGGAGAGTAATAGTAGTGAAAAATTGTCGAACCGCCTCAATAATATCATGCATGATAATAGACCAACAAGTATGATAGAAGATACCTCCAAATCCGTCCGGACCAGGAGAACTAGAGCCAACCATACCGAAAACCGCCGTTTTGATTTCATCCGCATCCGGAATTGCAATAAGATCAATGTTATCAGTTTTCGAGATAATAGGGCCAAGAAAGGAATCCAGGCCTGCAAAATCCGTGTTCGAATCCGAGCTAGCGGCAAAAAGAGTTTCATAATAATGAACAATGTGGTCACCCACCATAGCCAAGTCGGTGATCATGTCATCACCAATGTGGATCATTGTGATGACATTACGGGCCTTTTTAATAGCATGCAGACGGTGAAAGTATCTAGAGTTTCTATCCCCGTCGCGTAACCAGGCAAGGCGATTTTTCTGGGTGAGGTGAACATTGCAATGATGGAGTAGTTGATTCACCAAAAGTGTAGCCTCCATTTCTTCCTGAAATCTTTTATCTGTATCTCCGAACTCCAAAATATCTGCTTGAATCTCCCCAAGGGAGTTAGTGGCGTCGTCAATGTCCGTGAAAATATTCCCAAAAGTATCAAAGTTCCATGCTTTGAGCCGACGTTTGAGGCGTCGCAATTTAAAAACCACCCTGTAGATGGGATCCAAAGTAGGAGTGGATGTCATCCAAGAGTCAGAGACAACACGAAGAATAGTCTCGTGTGTAGTCTAAGCCGTCAAGAAGCGGAAAGGGCGTGGATGATGATTGGCATTAGTGTACATCTCTAGTTTCAGGGGACTGTGATTCGAACCTAGACGCGGAAGTACCACCAGCTGAACTCGTTGCCAAATATCCATGTAATCTGCAATGGAAATTGCTCTGTCAAGTCTTACCTGGAGAAGTTGTGGGCGGCGAGTGACCCAAGTGTAATGAGGACCCACAGCGAGAATATCCACCATATCGGCCGTAGAAAGAAAATTCTGAAAATCTTGTATGGATCGGTTATGATGAGTCGAATAGGAAAACTGCTCATGCGTGGCCAAGACCACGTTGAAATCACCGATAACACACAATTTATCAACGGTCAGATGTAATAAATCCATCTATAATGCACGACGCCCTAGAGGTGATGTACGTGCATGTACAAAATAGAGTGTGAATTCATGAGTCCCATTTGAGTAACAAACAGCGACAACCTGGTCTGAAGAGAATATAACCATGGAAGAGCTTAATAGATTTGGCTTACAAAGTACCCAAACGTTTGGGCGAAGATCAGTGCGAGCATTCTCCACAATGAGGGATAATCCGAGCTGAGATAAAAAACGACGAGAAAGAGAGATGCAAAGAATTTTTGGTTCATAAATGCCTAGACAGTCCGGATTATGGAGTCGGCATAGATCATGTAATGCATTTTGTGTGTGGTCATTACCCAACCCACATAAATTCCAGGACAACACAATCATTGACCAACCGAGGACGAACCGTGCTTCAGCGGTATAGTTTCACATTCATTAGCCCAAGAACCAATACAGTTAAGTTCATTTGAAGTTTACGGAGGCGTAATCACGTAATTCTGCTGACCCGTGGTCATTGAGGCCGACACATGATCAATGGCGAAATTCAATGAAGAACGTTCCCTGAGACTATATGCACTCTTAACCGGGTTCTCCTTTTTCTTTCGCCCACGACGACGAGTATTCACTGTTCTCTCAATGTCAGAAGGGTTTGGGATATCATCATCATCAGAAGTGGTTTGTCCATCTACCAGAAGTGGGTCAAGACTAGAATTTTCCACAGGTAGATAGCTAAAAGCATTTGAAGTGGGGAATGTCGGCTGGCTGTCCATTGAACGTGTAAAAGAGCTAGTGGAGACATCGCAGATATTACCCATAAATGGGTCTATACGGGCAGAAGATGATCCAGGGACATCCAGCTGCGGTGTTACCTTAATAGGTGTAGCTAAGTCACATGAAATACGTTCCATAGCTCCACTGATACTCACATTGTAGGGCACCAGACCAGGGGAAGTGGTATTGATTGAATTCGTTCGTGTATTATTCCCCTCCCCAGGAGGGGGCAACTGTCTCTTATCTCTGCGAACCGGGATCCATTCTTGATTTAAATCCTATTTTTTTGTAGTTTCCTTCGCAGGGAGCGTCGGTTTCTTCTTTTGTAGATTTTTCGAAGATGGCTTCGAAGCAGTGGTGTTGTGAGTACGATAATCCTGAGTAGAATGACCAATCAATTCACATTTGGAGCAGTACTCTGGAAGATGTTCATAACTGATGGAGGCAATTGAACAATGACCCGATCTTTCATACATTATGTAGCCTTCTCTATCTTTACGCAAATCCAACTCGACCAAAACCCGAGCGTAATGGCACATTGTTTGGTTGCGTGTTCGCTCATCCACATTTAGCACGGGCCCAATGGCTGAAGCAATAGTCCTGACAATAGGTTCATAGAAATACTCCACCGGGAGCTCAAAGATATGTATCCATACATTGACAATAGGCGAAGATAGATGGTATGGAGTAAACTCCGGAGTCCAACGTTGTAAATGCATGGTGCCAAATCCTGTTTGCCAATTGTGCTTGAATAAAACTCGGTCCCGTTCCCAAAGATCATTGACATGAATATTGAAGTAACCCTTGCCCAAGGGAATTATTCTCCAACTGCCCGAAATACCCCAAGAGCAATCCAGAGCCGTTCTCAGTTGATCCAAAGAGGGCGTGGGTTTCAGACCAGCCTTAAACATCATTCGTCCTATAAGGGAGTTTTCATGCTCGCGAACTCCTTGTTGATGAACCAGATCATCAATGTTAACAGATAAATATTCGCCCTTTCGAACTGGGGGTGTGGTGACTTGACTAGGTGCAATAGTATCCACAAAAGAGACCTTATGCGCACCTGCCTGCAAAATCGAAGGACCAGTAGAGACCAACACATTGGGGTTTGAATTAAGAAGAGATGATAATTGAGTATTACCAGTTTGCTGTGCAACTGAAGTTGTTGCACAGTTCCCCATGTTCGGCGCATCAGGGGTAATCCCCATAGAAGTACTCACACTTACTGCATCCACCATAGTAGCGATATGCGGGGCTGCGGGGCCTGCAAAGACGAAGCAGAAATCTTCAAATGAGGGAATTGTGAATCAAAATTAGTAGAAGGAGTAATATGGATACCCGTATTGCCAGAAATCAGTACGGGACTATTTTCAGCTGTCGATTTGACAAGCGGAGCGAAATCCGCAGCGTTGTTATCCGTCGCGTAAGCGTTTGTCGGAGCCCTAGAATTAGAGTTCGGAGATTTCCCAGAATTAGGGATCGCAGCATGAGAGGGTGTGTTGTGAGCCGCTGTGGTGGTATGATCCGCAGTAGATGATTCAATAATATTGGGCGATCGAGGGACATCCCGCGATGTAAGCAACGGGGTGTTTTGAAGGAATGCAAAAAGGAGCGTCGGATTCTCCGAAAAATATTCCGTGATCACTTCTCCTAGGGATTTATTTTGAGGATTGTTAGTACAGTAAGCAGCGATGACGTCCCCCAATGAATTGGGGGGTGAGTCGGTGGTCATAAAGAAATCTTAAAAGGGACAACATATGAAATTGTAACCTTTAAGAAATGTTGAAGCTACCCCTTACACTTATAGACTAAATAATGTGTTAGTTGGTTTTGTTTATGTTGGTTATCTTTGTAATCCACATAAAGGTCATTCCCAAAATGGTTTATATATTTACCATGGGAAACAACAAGTTTTAATCAAGTACAAGTAACTCAAGTAAGCTCTGAAGAAATTATGTTTGATTTGTTTATATAATTTTTGCCAAGAACAATTCTTGAGAAGTATGTGACAAGAATTTAAATTTTTAACTCACATGATAAACATACTTATCAAGTGAGAGGTGTAGACTTCAAGGGGAGTCTCGACATAGCTGTGTTGTGACTATTTTTCCTTCGACCAAGATTTATTTTCCCACTTAGCTTTTGTTATTTGACAAGGGCATTAGCGAGGCAACATTCATGTACCATCTATCCTCTTGATTTGGCACAAGGGGGAGTGTTGAAGGAAAATAAATTTAATGTGTCTTCATCAAGAAGTAACTGATTGAGAGGTAGTGTAGGTATTCCATTATATTATGTGTCTAGTTTACACCCTAGTTTACATCCTATATAAAGGATCTCTGATGTATTAACCGTACAAGAAGAATAGTGAAAATCTCCTGGCTTGGTATGCCCCCAGATGTAGTCATTCCTGACGAAGTGGGTCACCAAATATGTGTCCTTTATTTCTGCATATCCTACAACAATGTACTATAATTCTTTTGCTGGAGAAGAAACCCAACTCATCAACCCGACCCAACATCATTTTTTTAACCATGCCACTCTTTTAAATTTCATAATAAAATGAAAATAAAATTAAAGTATTAAATAAGCCATGTGGCTGTCAAATAAAAAAAGGAAAAATAAATTAGTTATACATGTGGCAAGGTGACTGGTTGGGTGACCTTCATGATGAAGGGTCTTGGTGAAGTCTGCTACATCCTAGGGATAGATCCAAGAGGATGTTGGGGCTGTCACAGTCCACCTATGTAGACAGGGTGTTGAAGCGTTTATCAATGGAGAACTCTAAGAGAGCATCTCTATCGGCAAATCATAGGATAAAGAGTTCAAAGAAGGATTGTCCTTCTGTTGAAGCTGATATCAAGCACGTGAAAGATGTCCCATATGCATATGCATTTGGGTCAATCATGTACGACATGACTTGCACTAGGCCAAACGTGGTTTACGCTATCAACATCACTGGTAGATACCAACAGAATCCGGGTGAGTCTCAATGGATTGCTGTCAAGACCATTCTAAAATATCTTAGACGAACTAAAGAATGTCTCCTTGTCTATAGTGGACAGTCAGAACTAGTAGTGACTAGTTATGCTGACGCAAGTTTCCTATCCGATTTTGACGATTACAAATCACAGTCAGGTTACGTTTCACTCTCAATGATGTGGTGGTCAGTTGGAATAGTTCCAAGCAAAAGGACCACGGATTCAACAACCGAAGTTAAGAACGTTGCTGTATCAGAAGCCTCAAGGAGGCTGTCTGGTTTTTATAGTTCTTAAGAGAACTAGGGGTAGTTCCAAGTGCCAGTTGTCTAATAAAGTTGTATTAAGACAACGTTGGTGCGATTGCGCAAGAAAAGGAATCGAGATCGACAAGAAGTACCACGCTTATCATTTGATCCGATAGATCATAACGGTAGGATAAATATAATTAAAATGTATTCCCACATATTTAATTTGGCAGATCCTTTCACCATAACACTGAGTGTTCATGTACACACTAAACATTTGATGGTCTAGGGGTTAGACATGTAGGTGATTGACTCTAGTCCAAGTGGGAGATTGTTAGTGTTAGTGTCATAGAGACAATCTATTGTAAGGACATAATACTCGATGATATTCAGTTTGATTTAATATTATAGTTCAATTAATATTAATGTATGACAATACACTTGTTTGAATATTATGTTTGATTGTTTTCATTTATTCATACAAGTGTTCCCATGAGTCATTGCTGTCATTGAGGTTGTGAGAACTCAAATGACTTAAGCATGATTCTCAAATAGCCCAGATCAAGGATTATCAAGAATGAGATATTGATGATACAATGGAGATTGGTGTGCGATCTGCATCATACTCTTAGAGAGTGTAGTAAGATCTCACTTACTACGAGATACTAGGTATCTCATGATGGATGCACAAATACCTTAGAGGGTATTGGTATACCCATCCGAGAAACCATTTGATGTATTTCCACTATATGTGTCTACGGGTGTCTCGGTTAGTGGGAGCGATGCGATACTCCTTTGACTTGAGGTCAATACGCACGACATGTGTGGGATGATGAACTTTGACCATGACTAACGCTTGCACCCTTCCATGGGTAGATACGGCTTGGATTGGGTTCATCGCGAAGTGCATGTACGTGGTAGTTGAGTCAAGAATAGGATTCATTCCTCAAAGTGGATTTAGAGAGAATACTCATCTTCTCATCATAATTGGATCAAAGTCATCGGCCGATGCACGTCAACTTAGACTTTGTGGCTAAGTGTGACATACATGATCAATTAGTGATTTGAGACAAATTTATTAAGTTATTTGAATAGACACTTCATCATGTTTAAGGCTTAATCGAGTATTCGTGAATGAAAGGAGGAAATCATAATAGCCCATGTTTCAGTTACAGGTAGTTGCACGTTTCTCGCAACGTACCTCATATATTGAGAATGTTTGATTTATTGTCTTGGGTTCAATTAAGACAGTTAGTTTGACTAATCGCTCGATATATGAGGGCCTTTTACGGATTGTAGTTTGTTGATTAAATGTTAAATTGGATTTAATGTTTAATTTATGGAGAATTAATTAATAATACATTAATTTGGAATTAATTATTATTAATATTTAATTAAATTGGATTTAATTAAATAAGAACTCCCAATAATTATATTTGGAATATAATTGTAGGATTTAATGTATATGGAAATAAATCGTAGAGATTTTCATATAAGACATTTAAATCCGTAGAGATTTATATTTAGGGAATTAAATTAAAAGGAATTAATTTAATTCAAGATTAGGGATTTTATTTCCCTAATTGGGTTAGCTTAAGATTTAAGTTGGGTCTTTCCTATATATACAAGCTCTTGGGAATTCACAAACGTCGTTAATTCATATTTTCTTCATAAAATGTGTGCAAGTCCGTGAACGGGGATTACGTGGATACCATAGTAGAGAAATATGCGTACGATTTACTGTAAGATTTCTCTTTATGATTATACGTATTCAATTATGCAATTACGTGTTCGTTGTTAGTGAACTGTTTAATTCCGTTGCGCATGTATTACGTGTTTACGTAACTCTAAATTACGTGTTTGTGATGGTCGTGTTGACACGCGTTGCAGCGAACGCCGGTGGATTTAGAATCCAAAGGAGGAGCGCAACCAATTATAGCCCGTCCCACGATGGAGCTCACCAGATTCGACGCGATTCGTGATGACGCGTCACCGATTCGTTGCGTTTCATGGTGGCGTCTCTGTTTCGTCCTCAATATCAAGCGACCCGTTTGATATTTCTCCCGATCCGACGGATGTGACGCGACTCTTACCTTCTGGTGGAGATTAGCACTGCTCCGTGCGTGGTCGGTTACTCGCGGCGGTGAACGACATATGTGCATTCGGAGCAGTGATGGGTGTTTCACGCACGTGCGCTGAGCCATGGGGATAACCCACACGCGCTCGCGTGATGCGGCGGCGAAATGACACACTCGTTCTGAGACGGAGGTGGGTCACTTGTGTGTAGCGGTGTCCTCTGTTGCGTTTTGGCTTACTGTTGTTCCAGATGCTTCTTCCCTGTTGACTCATGAACAAACTCTCGTTAATCACCTTGTTGGACATGAATTTACTGATTAATTAATTAGATTAATTCTGATAAAATTGTGATTGATGAAATTTTGTTGGATTTTGGAAACGGTTTGTCCCGATTTACAGAATGGTTGCTGTGATATTGGGCGGTGATGCAGGAAGGGCTGGATTGAAAATTTGATTTTCGTCAGGCCCTTCTGTGAAAATTTTAGAAATTGCACTTGAGCCACCTATATTTATTAATTAAAATTAAATTGGATTTAATTTGTTAGAATTAATAAAATTTTGGTTTTAATAAAATGTATTAGTTGGACTAATGACGGACTTAATTAATTGGATTAATTAAAAGGCTAATATTAATAATGAATTTAATTATTAAACTTAATTTTAAAATTGGATTTTAAAATTATGGTTTAAAAGATTAAACGAGTTATTAATTTCCACTTGGTTAACGTGTTTTATATTCTGTTAACGCATTTTATGTCCGCATTATAATTGTTTGGGTAGACGGCGCCCATATAAATGTTAGTCAGTGTAAATCATGTTTGGGTAGACGGTGCCCGATAATTGCTCAAATATGATGTAGATTAACATGTTGGATCTCCATTAAGCAATTAATACCCTGCCTTTAAAATGTTCCTCACTAAAATATGGTTTTCTCATTGATTTGATAAGATGTCTTCCATCAAAATTAAAAGAAAACTGGAGATTTCGTTCCAATGAGTATTTAAGGCCCTCGTCTTTTGCTCGGATCTACATCTAACGGAACTTTTATAGGGACATGTAATGTCGCCGCTTGATGGTTGTAAACCAACTTAACTTTGTTTAACTCGCCCTCGCTGGGACAAAGGGTAAGAGACATCAGTCGAACTAGGTTCGACAAACTAGGAGTTGCAGTTTGCAATTGGTTTGGAGACCTACCAGTTATGCTACTGTGATATTCAGCCCTCGCTGGGATTATGATAGTAGGAATGTGGATCCTAGCCCATTAATATTTATATTTAATATAAATTCGTACTCTTCCGATGAGGTCGTTGAGTATGTGAAAATAATGGAGACAAAATAAAGACTAAAGAAAGGCCATGTTTATTTTGATTGTTGAATATTGATCATAGGAATTATGTGTTTTAATTCCCGTTTTATTTTATTTATCTTGGATAGTTGAAATGTATAACTGTTATTGAGATGTGTTTTGAAAACAAACAAAATTGGCTAGGCAAAATTTTCTAGACTGGCACCGAAACATGTGTTTGGTGCTAAGGCAAGAAAAGATTGAGTACGTGTTGGACACGCCAATCCCGGTTACCCTTAAAGCTGGTACTCTGAGGCAGCCACGTTTGACGTAGCAGTTCAGAAGAAGCATCAAAAGGATGTTTCCCAGGCTCAGTGTGTGATGTTGCTCGGCATGACTCCCGATATGCTTAAGACAACATGAGGAAATGGGTCTCTTCTAAATGCTCAAGCATCTGAAGGATCTCTTTGATTCTGAATCTCGTTCTGAGATTTATGAAGTGATGAAAGATTTGTTCAAATGCTGGCTAGCTAAAGGAGAGAAAATTTCACCTCATGTGCTTAAGGTGATAGGCCTAATTGATAAACTTGGTAATTTAGGATTTGAGCTAAAAGACCAACGTTTTCATTTATGCTATCCTCTAGTCGCTCTCAAATTCATATTTTAGCTTCATTGTGAACTACAATATGAATAAGACAGATGCAACCATGCCTAAACTTCACAACGTGCTCAAGACTTTTGAGTTCACTATCACTAAGATGGTGTTCAAAAGAAAGAGCGGGTAGACAAGGATGTGTGCCTCTACTGTAAGTAGAAGAGGGCATCGGAAGAAGGATTATAAGGTTCTGGCTGCTAAAAAGTAGGCATTGGGTGCTTATAACACTAGAACATGTATGTTTGTTATTAAGAATAACATGTCCACTAATAGCACTAACTGCTTGGTATTAGATACCGGACGTGGCTTACACATTTATATGAATGTGAAGAGCCTCATGTGTCTTAGGACAGTTAGGGCGGGTGAAGTTGTCTTACACGTGGAAATGAAGCAAGAGTTGCTAACTGAACGTGTGGGGACTTATGTGTTAGACTTACCCTTTAGTTTTAGATTAGAACCTAATGATTGTCATCTAGTTCTTTCTATTACTCGCAACATGTATTTATTGCAATATGGATATGATGTTCTTCACATACAAAATAAAAGACTCAAACTTAGTAATCATGAAAACCCGACTTACTTATGGCATTGTAGAACTTGATCATGTAAACGAGAAAAGAATTACAAGGTTAAGAAAGTTAGACTACTTAACCCCATTCGACTGTGAGTCTTACGGAGATTGTTAATCTTATCTCATGGGCAAGATGATAAACAGACTCTTTTCTGGGAAAGGGGTGCATGTCAAAGAAGTTCTAGAGTTGATCTACAACAATGTTTGTGGACCATTGTCCACTCTAGCTAGGGGTCACTTCGGATACTTCATCACTTTTACTAATGATTTCTCAAGATACGGATACGTGTATCTTATGAAACACAAATTCCAATCTTTTGAGAAATTCAAAGAGTTTAAGGTTGAAGTAGAAAAGTAACTTGGTAAGAGTATCAAGACTCAAGACTCTTCGATCAGATCGAGGAGGTGAATATCTTAGCCGTGAATTCATTGATTACTTGAAGTTAGATGGAATACAGTCACAATGGACTCCTCCCGGAACACCTCAGATGAATGGTGTGTCCGTGAGGAGAAACCGAACCCTGTTAGACACGGTGAGGTCCATGATGAGATTTTTCTGTCTTCCAACATTCTTATGGGATACGCGTTACAAACCTCAATTTACATTCTGAATAGGATCCCATCTAAATCAGTTGAGCATACACCATATGAACTATGGTGTGGCAAGAAGCCAACTTTTACACATATCAAACATGGGGTTGCCCCGTGATTGTGAAAAGGATGTTTACCGACAAGTTGAAATCCAAATGTAAAAAGGGTTATTTTGTGGGATATCCTAAGGAAACTAGAGGATATTACTTCTATCTACCTGAGAAACAATCAGTGATTGTTTCTAGGCAGACCAAGTTCCTCGAAGAAGACTATGTCTTTTAGGAACAAGGTCGTAAGATGATAGAACTTGAAGAAATTCAAGAACCACAAATTAACAAAGAGACTGAAATCTTGTGGGAGTCTTTCACTAGGTGATCATCTTTCAGCCAGTGGGAGCGTAATTGGAGTATGCTTGCCAGTGCAAGAACCTCCAAGTGGGCTGAATGAGAACAACATAGTTCAAACTCCCGCCCAAGAGACATCTGAAAGTGTAGCTCTTGAGGACTCTTCGGACATTGATGAAATCAATGCACCAAAAAATTTTCACGATCAGATTGTACAACCTGCACAACCACAGCTCCGTAAGTGAATTAGGAATCGTAATCCACCCATTAGATACGGTTACCTCTTGGAGGAACTCGATAATATGGACATACCGGATAAGGACGATCCTAATACTTATTCTGAAGCAATATCAGATATTGATTCAAGGAAGTGGCATGAAGCCATGAAATCCGAGATGGACTCGATGTACACCAATCAAGTCTGGAACTTGGTTGAGTTGCCTGAAAGGGTTAGACCCATATCTTGCGATTGGGTCTTCAAGAGCAAGACCAATTCAAATGGCAAAGTACACACCTACAAAGCTAGGTTGGTGGCGAAGGGTTATAGTCAACGCGAAGGCATTGACTATGACGAGACCTTCTCACTAGTTGCAAAGATCAAGTCTATTCGAATTTTACTTGCGATAGCAGCACACTATGATTATGAGATTTGGCAGATGGATGTCAAAAAAATTTCCTCAATGGAAACATAGAGAAGGAAGTGTTTATGACTCAACCGGAAGGTTTTACATCTAAGTCAAATTCTAATCTAGTATGCAAGCTAAAGATATCCATTTATGGATTGAAGCAAGCTTCTAGGAGTTGGAATATCCGATTTGATGAAGTTATCAAGTCCTTTGACTTCATCAGAAATTCGGAATTTCCTTTCGTTTATTGTAAACGCATCGGGAAGAATATTATTTTCATAATCGTATATGTCGACGACATATTGATTTTGGGAAATAATATCCCGTTAATGCAGTCCATTAAAGATTTTTTGTTAAAGACCTTCATGATGAAGGGTCTTGGTGAAGCCTACTACATCCTTAGGGATAGATCCAAGAGGATGTTGGGGCTGTCACAGTCCACCTATGTAGACAAGGTGTTGTAGTGTTTATAGATAGAGAACTCTAAGTGAGCATCTCTATCGACAAATCATGGGATTTGAGTTCAAAGAAGGATTGTCCTTCTATTGAAGCTGATATCAAGCATGTGAAAGATGTCCCATATGCATATGCATTTGGGTCAATCATGTACGACATGACTTGCACTAGGCCAAACGTGGCCTACGCTATCAACATCACTGGTAGATACCAACAGAATCCGGGTGAGTCTCACTGGATTGCTGTCAAGACCATTCTAAAGTATCTTAGACGAACTAAAGAATGTCTCCTTGTCTATAGTGGACAGTCAGAACTAGTAGTGACTAGTTATGCTGACGCAAGTTTCCTATCCGATTGTGACGATTACAAATCACAGTTAGGTTACGTTTCACTCTTAATGATGGGGGTGTTAAGATGGAATAGTTCCAAGCAAAAGGACCACAGATTCAACAACCGAAGTTGAGTACATTGTTGTATCAGAAGCCTCAAGGAGGCTGTCTGGATTTTATAGTTCTTAAGACAACTAGGGGTAGTTCCGAGTGCCAATTGTCTAATAAAGTTGTATTAAGACAACGTTGGTGCAATTGCGCAAGCAAAGGAACCGAGATCGACAAGCAGTACCACGCTTATCATTTGATTCGATAGATCATAATGATAGGATAAATATAATTAAAATGTATTCCCACATATTTAATTTAGCAGATCCTTTCACCATAACACTGAGTGTTCATGTACACATTAGACATTTGATGGTCTAGGGGTTAGACATGTAGGTGATTGACTCTAGTCCAAGTGAGAGATTGTTAGTGTTAATGTCCTAGAGACAATCTATTGTAAGGACATAATACTCGATGATATTCAGTTTGATTTAATATTATAGTTCAATTAATATTAATGTATGACAATACACTTGTTTGAATATTATGTTTGATTGTTTGCATTTATTCATACAAGTGTTCCCATGAGTCATTGTTGTCATTGAGGTGAGAACTCAGATGACTTAAGCATGATTCTCAAATAGTCCCGATCAAGGATTATCAAGAATGGGATATTGATGATACAATGGAGATTGGTGTGAGATCTGCATCATACTCTTAGAGAGTGTAGTAAGATCTCACTTACTACGAGATACTAGGTATCTCATGATGGATGCAAAAATACCTTAGAGGGTATTGGTATACCCATCCGAGAAACCGTTTGATGTATTTCCACTATATGTGTCTACGGGTGTCTCGGTTAGTGGGAGCGATGCGATACTCCTTTGACTTGAGGTCAATACGCACGACATGTGTGGGATGATGAACTTTGACCATGACCAACGCTTGCACCCTTCCATGGGTAGATACGGCTTGGATTGGGTTCATCACGAAGTGCATGTGCGTGGTAGTTGGGCCAAGAATAGGATTCATTCCTCAAAGTGGATTTAGAGAGAATACTCATCTTCTCATCATAATTGGATCAAAATCATCGGCCGATGCACGTCAACTTAGACTTTGTGGCTAAGTGTGACATACATGATCATTTAGTGATTTGAGACAAATTGATTAAGTTATTTGAATAGACACTTCATCATGTTCAAGGCTTAATCGAGTATTCGTGAATGAAAGGAGGAAATCGTAATAGTCCATGTTTCAGTTACAGGTAGTTACACGTTTCTCGCAACGTACCTCATATATTGAGAATGTCTGGTTTATTGTCTAGGGTTCAATTAAGACCGTTAGTTTGACTAATCGCTCGATATATCAGGGCCTATGGGTCACACAACAAGTAATTCCCTTTTACGGATTATAGTTGGTTGATTAAATGTTAAATTAGATTTAATGTTTAATTTATGGAGAATTAATTAATAATAGATTAATTTGGAATTAATTATTATTAAAATTTAATTAAATTGGATTTAATTAAATAAGAACTCCCAATAATTATATTTGGAATATAATTGTAGGATTTAATGTATATGAAAATAAATCGTAGAGATTTTCATATAAGGCATTTAAATTCGTAGAGATTTATATTTAGGGAATTAAATTAAAAGGAATTACTTTAATTCAAGATTAGGGATTTTATTTCCCTAATTGGGTTAGCTTAAGATTTAAGCTGGGTCTTTCCTATATATACAAGCTTTTGGAAATTCACAAACGACGTTAATTCATATTTTCTCCATAAAATCTAGAATAGGAATTTTCCTAGCAAATTCCGTCTCAGATTCAACGCTGGTAAAATGTGTGCAAGTCCGTGAACGGGGATTACGTGGATACCATAGTAGAGAAATATGCGTACGATTTACTGTAAGATTTCTCTTTATGATTATACGTATTCAATTATGCAATTACGTGTTTGTTGTTGGTGAACTGTTTAATTCCGCTGCGCATGTATTACGTGTTTACGTGCCTCTAAATTCCAACACATTATATATACACCAATGTGGGCTTCGGGAACACAAATTTGGCCCATCTACTTTTGCATGTGCGTGGGATCTCCAACTCCAAGTCAATACTCCACAAAGGACATCTAAATTCTTTCAAAAATACAAGAAATAGATCAAGTATGCAATATTATCATCACAACACACATAAGTAACTCATCATGCAATCTTAGCATAATTGAGCCCAATAAATTGCACTCTAATCAATTAAAAATATACACAATTTCCTACTTATCAAATCCCCCACACTTAAATCTTTGTTTGCACTCAAGTAAAACAACACAAAAAACTATCAAACAGGCTGTGAGGATAATTGAATATCATCGTTAATGAGGTGATTGGGAATTTTCCATTATGTATATATGTCAGTACAATTACTACAGAATAGACCTAGTATTAGGGAAAATAATAAAAGAATAAATACAAAAAACTATTCTAAAAATACATAGTCAAACACTATCCTTAATATCCCCCCGCAAGCGTTGCGTGGGGTGAAGGCAAATGCATAGCTTGGATCGAAGAATCTCAAAAGCAGGACGAGGCAAGCTCTCGGTGAAGATATCTACAAGCTGAAGATGTGAAGGAACAAAACGTGTGGAAATCTTCCCATTGGAGACCAACTCTCGAACAAAATGATAGTCGAGATCAATGTGCTTGGCTCGTTTATGAGCCACCGAATTTTGACTGAGAAAAATGGCACTTTTGTTGTCACATAGAAGCACCGGACGTGTGGAAACCGTAATCCTAAGCTCTGTCAAGAGATTAGTGAGCCAGACAATTTCTGCAGTAGCATTTGCCATAGCTTGATATTCAAACTCACGGCTTGATCTAGCGACAGTGGGTTGTTTCTTTGCACTCCAAGAAACTAGATTACCTCCAAAGAAAATCGAGTAACCGTATGTAGAATGACGTGTCTCAATGCACCGGGCCCAATCAGCATCAGAGTAACCAGTGACCGAGGACTCAGAATGCTGAGTAAAGGATAGACCATAGTGGACAGTACCCTTTACATAACATAAAATCCTCTTAACAACATTAAAATGATCATTAGTCGGAGAATGCAGGAACTGACTGGCAACATTAACAACATACGATAAATCAGGCCGAGTGATTGTTAAGTACTGAAGAGCCCCAACCAACGAGCGATATAGAGTCGGATCATGAAACAGAGGACCATCACTAACAAATACCTCCCCAATTGCAAGAGGAGTGGCAACCGGTTTGGCATCGAGCAAGTTTGCCCGCTCCAAAATATCATGGGCTTATTTTGCCTGTCCTACAAATTGACCCGCAGGAGTGTACGAGACCTCTAAACCAAGGAAATAATTAAGACGCCCCAAATCCTTAATAGTGAATTCCTTGTGAGTAAGGGCAATAAAGGTCTTGAGCATATCACCATCATTACCTCTGACAATAATATCATCGATGTACAAAAGAAGATAAAGAACAGATGTACCTCGGATGAGAAAAAATAAAGAGGAGTCAGACCGACTCTGCCCAAATCCCAAGCTGGAGAGATAAGTAATGAAACGTTGAAACCAAGCAAGAGGAGCCTATTTCAGACCATATAACGCCTTCTTCAGTCGACACGCATGATCGGGAAAACGCGGATCAACAAATCCCGGGGGCTGAGCCATGAAAACCGGATTATCAAGAACCCCATTAAGAAAGGTATTCTTGACATCAAGCTGATGCAACGACCACTGATGCTAAACAGCGATAGCCAGGATGACTCGAACTGTGGCAGACTTAACAACAGGACTGAAAGTGTGATGAAAGTCTGCACCAGGAACCTGAGTGAAACCCTGAGCAACAAGACGGGCCTTATGACGTTCTTCAGACATGAACGAAACACTTCTATGGCATCTAAGACTAGGTCATATTAATCTAAAAAGGATTCAAAGGTTGGTACAAGACGGATCATTGGAGTCTCTCATGGTTGAACTGTTTCCAACTTGTGAGTCTTGTTTAGAGGGTAAAATGGCCAAGAGGGCATTTGGAGCCAAGGGGAATAGAGCCACTGAAGTGTTAGAGATCGTTCATACTGACTCATGTGGTCCAATGTCAATCACAGCAAGAGGAGGTTATGAGTACTTCGATGATTACTCAAGATATGGATACATTTTCCTTATGAAGCATAAGTCCGAGACCTCTTATAAGTTCAAAGCGTTTAAGGCTGAAGCAGAGAAACATAAACAAAAGAGTATCAAGTTTCTACGATCTGATCGTGGAGGCGAATACCTCAGCGATGGTTTTCTGAACTACTTATCAGACGAAGGGATTGTATCCCAGTTAACTGCTCCCGGTACCCCTCAACAAAATAGGGTAGCAGAATGAAGAAACATAACTCTTTTAGAAATGGTCAAATCAATGATGAGTTATTCGGATCTTCCCAAATCGTTTTGGGGGCATGCCTTGGAAATAACAACTTACATTCTAAACATGGTACCATCCAAATCGGTTCCTAAAACCCCAAAAGAACTGTGGACCGAGCGCAAGCCCGGTCTAAGACACATGAGAATTTGGGGTTGTCCGGCTTACGTGTTGGACAAGAAGCCAGTAAGTTGGACCCACATTTGGAATTAAGGTTGTTTATAGGGTATCCCGAGGGAACGAAAGGGTGTATGTTCTATGGTCCCAATGATCAAAGAGTTGTAATTAGTACAACTTTAGATTCTAGGAAGAAGACTATATAAACAATAGAAAGCCCAACTGTGAGATTACCTTAGATGAATCAAGAGGGCCAACTCCAACACCAAATGTACAAGTCGATATACCAAGCGTCACACCTACACAACCGGAACCTCGTCTTAATGGGAGGATTGTTAGACTACCCGAGCGATTCTTAGGTATAGGAGAGTCTTCGAACTTGATCTCAGGAGAAGAATCATACCCATGATCTTATAACGAAGTGATCCAAGACAAGGATGCAAATTCTTGGCAACCAGCGATGGAAGCCGAGATGGGTTCTATGGATCATAATCAAGTGTGGGAGCTAATCGAACCACCCAATGGGGTAAAACTCATTGGATGCAAGTGGGTTTACAAGAGAAAAAGAGGAACGAATGGGAAGGTTGAGACCTTCAAGGCTGAGCTTGTGGCAAAAGGGTATACTCAGAAAGAAGGGATCGATTATGAGGAAACTTTTTCGCATATAGCCATGCTCAAGTCCATCCGTATTCTCTTGACGATAGCTGCACATCTAGATTTCAAGATCTGGCAAATGGATGTCAAGAAAGTTTTCCTAAATAGAAGTCTTGAAAATGAGATCTATATGCGCCAACCCGAAGGCTTCATTGCGAAAGGCAAAGAGCATCTAGTTTGCAAGTTTAAGAAGTCCATTTACGGACTAAAGCAAGCATCCCGAGCTTGGAACCAATATTTTGATCAAGTTATAAAATCCTACAGTTTCGATCAAAACGAGTTCGAGAGTTGTGTATACAAAAAGTGTGTCGGAACTGTCTTGGTATTCTTAGTACTATACGTAGATGACATTTTGCTCATCGGAAATGATGTAAAGGTGTTGTCAGACGTGAGGGTATAGCTGTCAAATCAGTTTGATATGAAGGACTTAGGAGAAGTCAGTCACATCCTAGGGATCAGGATCACTCGAGATCACAGAAAAATGATGATTGGTTTATCCCAAGCTTCGTACATAGACACTGTTTTGAAGCGATTCAGCATGCAGGATTTCAAGAAAGGTTTCTTACCTTTTAGACATGGAATCCATCTATCAAAAGAAATGTGTCCTAGGACACAAAATGAGATAGATGACATGAAGGGAATTTCATATGCATCGGCAGTTGGAAGCCTCATGTATGTAATGTTGTACACGAGACCGGATATTTACTTTGCCGTAGGAATGGTAACAAGATATCAGAGTAATCCTAGAAAAGAACACTGAACTGCTATTAAAAACATTCTAAATTATCTGAAAAGAACTCAAGATAGAATGTTAGTTTATCAGTCAGATAGTCTTATTCCCATGGAATACACGGACTCGAATTTTCAATCAGATATAGATTCCAGAAGATCTGCCTTAGGTAATGTGTTCAGTTTGGGAAGTGTAGCCATGACATGGAGGAGTGTGAAGCATGAATGCATCACTGACTCAACCATGGAAGCCGAATATGTAGCTGCTTATGAAGCAGCTAAAGAAGCGGTTTCGCTCAAGAACTTCTTAATGGACTTTGATGTAGTTCCGAATTTGCCCAGCAATATCTGCTGGAGGCAGTTGCAAATTCAAGGGAACCAAGATCCCACAAATCCAACAAACACATTAAAAGAAAATATCATCTTAGACGAGAAATCGTTAAGAGAGGAGATATAGAGGTGGAAAAGATCGCATCGGAGGATAACCTAGCAGAGACATTCACAAAGTGTCTGTCTCTCAGAATACATTCGAGAGACATGTGAAAGGTATGATTGTCAAGTGCGTTGCCAATCTGCTTTGAGTATATGTGAGAGAAATGTTATTAGGCTCATGTAGGACATGAGACGTGTTGTAGTATACTTGCAGACTTTGAGTATAAGTGGGAGATTGTTGGGGTTATACGTGAAAGTATAATTTTACGTAATAACAGACTAATGTACTCTTATTTACTGAATATAAATGTTTTATCGTTGTTGCTTTAAATATGAATAAATGTTATTTATTTACTACAAACCGTTCAATATTAGTACATGTTACATTGTAGTTAATGTGGTGATACCCAATCACAGAAGATCACATTAACAGATCCTTGTAAACAAAAGTACATCTTCACAACCTAGATGGAATTGACCACTCCATTGGTAGTGGTTGAAGTGCAAAGCTCAGATTAGCTTATCTTGACCAAGAGATTGCACTAGCACATTGTGATGTGCTGAAGAGGACCTACAGAGAGGATAAATTCTTCCGTACTAACTTATGGGATGAAGAATTAGACCTCAGTGGTTGTTGATTTCTTAACCTCTATCACTAAAATAGGATTGTGTGAAATTAGTATTTATTGTTTTGATCTGTGTTGGGTTTAGAGTCAGAGAGTGATTCTATACTTTACATTTTGGGCAATATTATTAATTACATGACAATTGCTAAGATTTAATACAGAGCAACGTGTGCAAGGAATGTCTTGTCTGATTTGTCCCCTTGGTGGGCTCAGAAGTTTTATCATACCAAATCTTGCAAGTGGAATTAGTTTCCGATATGGATAATAATGTTGAGCTGTCTTTATTCCAAGGAAAAAAATATTAATTAATATAAAGTTTTTCAGTCGCTTAATTAATTAATGGACTAAATAATCTTAAACACGGGAAATAATATCCGGGAGCCATATTATCGTAATATGTATTAAGATGGATAGGTAATATTAATTTTATAGTGGAATAAATTAATATTAATGGGTGAATAATATTGTGGCTCAATATTAGAAATTCATAGCCCATTGGAGGTCCAATCTTAATTCTCCTAAAGGCCCCTCAAATACCCCAATATAAGTCCAATTAATGAAAATGAGAAGAAAATATTATTGCCCTATTTTTCCTAATATTTTCGAAATTTATGGGATAAAGAAGAGAAAATGTTTTTCTTGATTTTCTTGAAAAGATTTTATAGAAAGAGATAAGTATTCTTGGAATACAAGATTATCCCATAAATTCAAGAAATCAAATCTTGATTCTTGTTTCCTTATAATTTTTGAAATCTTTATAAGATTGGAAAGAAAAGCTCTTTTGTGATTAGTTATGAAAAATATAATATATTAGATATATTCAAGATTGTATCTTGTAGAAGATACAAGAAAATTTCTCATGAAGCCCTAAATCACCTAAAATTTCGTTCCCTCCTAGTTCTTATAAATAGGGGATGAGTTTTTCATCCCCTACACAATTTCAGTCTTGGAAAAATTAGAAATCCACAAATAGGGTGCAATATTTTTTCTGTCTCTTTTTATTATAATTGTTCGTGAGAATCCTTCCACCGGATTATGGACAAGGACGTAGGACATATTTGAAAAGGAATTTGGGTTGATCCATCTACTCAAAGGTTGTCACTCCGAGAGGTATATTTTTCGTAAACTCCTAGATTCCGAATGTATAGGAATTTACGTGAAATAAATTGTACGCATGATTGTTGTTGGAAATGCTAATTGAATTAATAGGTTCATTCATGTTAGAAATATTTGTTCAATTTAAATATGTATTTAATTACGGTTCAATTTAAATATGTATTTAATTGCACCTCGAATAGATCTGGATACCCTTTTCCCCAATAACCACATCACAGGCGTATTTGTAGGGCATCATGGTCAAAGAAACTAAAACCCTGATTACATAGCTCTGCCGCCAATTCTACTGCCTGGGCTAGGTATCTGGCACCGCCCCGCCCCCGTCGACGTCAAACCGCAAACCGAATCGGAAGTAGACGTGTCCGACCTTAGATCCGAATTGGAAGTAGACGCTACCGATCGGTCACCGAATCAATTGCCGAAAAACGTAGATCTAGGGTTGGACGCATCCAACCTTAGATCCGACCCTAGATCTGCTGCAGATCCACATCTTCTTCCCATCTTCTTCGCGGCGTTGGTGCTGGGTTTTGGGGTGTGTTGCGGCGGCGTGTTGGGCTTTGGGGTGGGGGACACGGCTTGAGTGAGCGAGAGAGAAATTTGGTGGTGGTGGGGTGGTGGGGAAAGATTGACGGCGATGGGGGTTTGGTTTAGAGAGAGGGGGAGAGGAGTAGAGAAAGAGAGGGGGTGTGGTGTGTGTCGTGTATGTTTGTGGGCTATCAATCGGTATTTTTAAAGAAAAAATAAATTTAATTTATTATTTTTTTAACATAAGGGTATAAAAAAAGTTAATGAATTATAATATAAAATAATTTTGTTACATAAAATAAATTAAGATATACATAAAAATAATAATAAAATAAAGTAAATCATTAAAGAATTAATAATTAAATATAATTCACATTAACATAAAATACATTTAGATTTAATATTTTACTTATATTAAATTAAGTCAAAATAAAAATTAACTAAACAAAAATAAATGAAGTATATAATAAAGTTAAATAAATAAAATATAAAATAATAAATATTAATTACACATTTTATAACATTCACACATATTTTAAATACCTAAATAATTAGAAAGTAATTATATTGTGACACGTCATCATTATCTATAAATCAAATTCATTATTTTCTTTTTACATAATTCTCATTTATTAATTAGGCGACACATCATCAAAATTCACAATAATGCGACACATAAGCAGTATAAATTTCATATTAGTTGGTTGAGGGATGTTTTCAAAATCGATGTATGATAAAATATTAGATATAAAATAAAGGTTCATACAAAGAAGCTAATAAAATAAATATTCAAGATATTTAAAAATTTATAGATTAACTTAGTTTCTAAGTAACATAAATATAATCTAAGATGTGTATGATTCAAACTTTAGTTATTGCAACTTTTTTATTAAACTACATATTAAATTGTGGGGGGAAAACTTTAAGGTACAAAGTCAAATACTAAATGACTATTAGGTACAAAATAAATTAAAGTTACTCATAGGTACAAAAAGTGGGCTTTAAAGACTTTATTACCCTTTCTGAAATTTTCGGCGGCCAAACCAAATATTTTGAAATTAATTCACACCTACCACTGTCCTTTCTGACCCAAAACCCTTACCTCTTCCTTCATTTCGTCTCTCTCCTATTTCGTTTCTCTCACCATTATTTTCCCCCAACTCAAACCAGACGAATTTACTCCTCAGATTTCACCAAATCCATGAAACCATTTCATCTAGCAACAAATTCTTTCTGAATTTTACACCTTTTTTGTTTTCATCATCTTCCGACTCAAAATGCAAAACCATTTTGCACTATCTTCTATTTTCCGTGACCCCCAAACCACCATCTTCTTTGTTTCTTAGAAAATAGACATGGGGATTCGTTGTACTTCATCATTTTCGTATGGGTTCAGTTGAAAATTGCACTTCTTCGTGTTGAATCTGTTTTTTTACCATTTACGGTCTGAAATTTGAAATTTTAGGGGTTAGGGTTTGTTCCTAGACGAAATACTCAAATTCTAGAAATTGCAAGACTACAAAAAGGTTAGTTTATATTTCTCTACGTTTTTATTTTAGTTCTTTTAGGGTTTGAGTTCAATTTTCTTGCTAGTAATTGCCTGTAGGCGAATTAATTTTAATGTTTGTAGATATATATTTTGATGCAGAAACTTGTTCCAACTCTTCATACTAATTTTACATATAAAAATGTTTTGTTTGTCTCTTCTGTTCTTCGGATTTTTCTTTTGTGTATAGTTGTTCTGTTTTGTGGTCATATTTTGTTTGTGTATATTTGCTATATTCTTATTGTTATGGATTTTGTGTATAGTTGTTCTATTCTTATTGTTCTGGATTTGGAATATATATTGGTTATAAGCTTAACTTAACAGATTATCCCCCCCCGTTCTCATATTTGTGTAACTACTGGATGTCATAATTGATGCTTTTTTTAACATTCTTGTGCTACATGGTTTTTGAATATATTGACCAAAATGTTGCTTTAACAAATTTCATTGGTGAAAATTTTCCCCAGGACATGGAAACAGATTTGACATATAAAAGAGTAATCAAGGTTGATGAAGTTAGCTTACCAAACACAGGTTTGACATCTGTCATTTTTTTTGCATTGTCAATTATAACTAATATACTTGGTAAGTTTCTTATTATCTTATCTTCTTTGTAGATTCTGATATTGGATTTGTTTTCAAGAAGTGTAGTGAGTCTTCGAACATTATAGGTTGTACAACAGGTAATACAAAAGTTTTTTTTTTTTGAACATATGTATTTGTTATAAGAATTATGCCCTTTTACTGAACTAATTTAGAATTTTAATGATCAATTTTGCATGTGTAGCCAATGCAGTGGGTGGTAAATAGAAAGGGAAAAAAAAGAACAGTAACAATCTTGGTAATTTACTATAGTTGAATCTTATCTAAATTAAACTTCTTGTTCTGAAATTGTCAGTTTGTTACAAATGTTTTTTGTTTGATCTGAATTTTTTGTGATTGTTCTGATTTTTTTAGGTGAGGTTATTGTTAAGAAAAATGATACATACTATAGGAGCAATTTGAAAACAACATTTAAGGAGTTGAATTCACTACGATTTGATGATGATCGATTGATACAAGTTAAGAAGTCACCTTTCTGGCTTTTGTTCAACTCCATATATGGGTCTGATTTCGAAACACTGAAAAGCCGATGTGGAAAGAACGAGGAAATGCTACGGAAGATAATATTATGTTATGATAGTGGGATTGATAAGTTTGTTATCAGTGGCATGGAAATCAAGTTGAGCAAGCTAGATGTCAATCTTATACTTGGTGTGAGTGGTGGAGAGAAGTATATTCCGTATAAAGTGAGTGATTACAAGGTTCCAAATTGGATAAAGAGGTGCTTTCATCGGGAGCTTTCTAATGGGTCTTCATTTGTGTTATACAAAAATGTCATGTATGACAAGCTGAAGGAAACATTGAGTATGAATGATGAAGATAGCCTTATTGATGTTGGTAGGTTGACTCACAGTTACTTGTTAGCAGTTGTTCTTGCTTCAAATCAAAACACAACAATGTCTGCCCATTTAACACAATACATTGAAGACTTTGATAATATTTGTGAATATGACTGGTGCGGGTATATCCTTTAAATGTTGTTGACTCAGATAGCGTCAACGAAGAATTTGAAAGTTGGGGGTTGTGCTATAATACTTCCTGTAAGATTTCATTATTTTTAATTATCGGATTTTTTTTTTCATTATATATATATGTTCTAACGCAATCTTACAATTTTTACAGTTTTGGTTGTGTGAGCACAATAGTTTGATCAAGCCCATAGATGATACGTCTTTTCCATGATTCTTAAAATGGGACATCAAGGAGCTTAGTAGATGCTTGCCAAGAATTGATATTGGTGAACGGATAAAAAATTTTGTGAGTATTTTGCTGTTATTTAGACTTCTATGGTTTTCACTGTTTTACTTGATGTTAATTTAGTTTGAATTTTTTTTTATAAAGGATCATAAGAAGGTTTTGAAGCCTACTACTATGGAGTGTGAAGCTTTCGCGTCTTTGCATAGTTTCTGGTCTTCTAATTAAGAAGAGATGACTGAAAAAGAGACTGGTTCACTACAACCAGATAGCCAAGCTATTGAAAAAGTTTGTGTATCTTTCCAACCAAAAGAAGATGTGTAAACTAACGATGAGTCATCAGATGAATTTGTTGAGGATACTTTTGCGATTGCAACTCCTAGAAGATTTGGGGTAGATATTGATATGTCAAATAATATCAGGTTTGTCATATAAGAATATGTGTAATTTTTTTTTTAATGTATTCCTACTTAGTGTAGGTCCCGAACGGGTTTTGTGAGGGCAGAAGTCTAGAGGGGAGGGGTGAATAGACTTCTGAAAACTTTTTGTGCAGATCAGGTGTGAAGGCGATTAGCCCGATCAGTCTTGAAAGTGAATCATTACGATAAACAACTTACTAATCGCTCAAGGCGATCGATTCAGAACTATCAATTTAAGCGATGTGTGCGGAAGCTTAAGTTTTACCCGTGAAAAACCCGCTTTTATAAATCGATTCCAAAGTTAGTGTTTTAACCAAGTTGGATCAAGTGTCAAGCTTGATCAGATCAGAAGCTTGGTGCTAGCTGATCTCAACTTAGAATATGTATGCTCTTTAAAGGTTGTGTGCAATTGTGTGGACAGTTAATCAAAGAGGTAAAGGCACACAAGATTTATAGTGGTTCGGACAAACCCGGTCCCCACGTCCACTCTTTCCTATCACAAGGGCACCAACTTAACCAACCGAACTTAGTTTTATGTGTTAGTTCAACACAAGACAATCGACAGATATTTAAGGAGTTCTCACTCAACCGATCCCATAAATCGTAACTAGAAACCCTAGATCCGAAATCTTCTTAAACAACTTAACCTAACTTTGGGTTTGGATAAGATTGTTTTGGTTCCAACTATGAAATCTTTTCTAGTGTTTAAGGTAGCCTATCAGCTAGATGAAAAGATTTCTATGCTAAGAACTTATGGGATGAACACTTAATAAAATAATCTTCTTGATCGTGTTCTTCGTGCGGAAATCTGATAATTGCTTGAGCTTCTTGATTGTTCAGTGTTTCCGTGTCTTCACTCTGAAGTGTGATCCCATATTTATAGACCTTGAAATCAAAGAGCCGTTGGAGAGCAATTTGAATTTCAGGCTATATTAGGTAGGTTTGTAGGATTGATGTGACGTGCTTCAGGAACGGCATGGTCGAAAGCGTGAACTTGTATTTTATAGCCGTTAGAGAGAGCAGCATCAAATCCCTTAATTGTCGGCTCCGATCATACGTGTCTTGTTCTTATTAGTTTAACAGACGCACCCCGGTGTTGTTGTTCTTCCAACTAAGGTTGACATTCTTCTTGTTCAGATCATCGACGTATGATTAGGTGAAACATCAGTTTTCACCTGGTGAGCTGACCTGATCAGTCAAGGCTGATCAGTCTACCTGATGGAGTCTTCTGGTGCCGGTTGACTTAGCTTCAACTAGCAGACTCAGCTGATGTAGGTCTTTTGGTCTGATCTTTTGGAAGTCATCTGATCTTCAAGTATTCTGAGTTTGAGTTTTATGACATCAGCCGAGATATCGACTAGATCGATCGATCCGATCTTCTGTTCTTCTCTAAAGATTTCGCCCGTGGGATATCACCGTTCTTTGGATCTTCAGATTCGACTTATACATATTGAGGTTCCCCTCAATATGTGACCTATCTATTACATCGGTTGTTCTATACAAAGAATTATCAATCGGTATTCTATAGAGCGGTAATATAAACATCGTACCTAACAGTCCGACCGGGTCCTATTACATGTGTTTTCGAACTTTTATCAAAACTATAAATTTCCCAACAATTTCCCCCTTTTTGATAAAACCAAAAACACCGAGAAACCAAACACGCTTGATAAATATAGAACAAAGAAAGAGCACATAATCGAGAAGACAATGAGATTTTGTCTTAGGATCGAAAAATAAACTTTTCTCATTAGATATGTCGATTACATGTTACATCAGAAAAGTTTGAATTTAAAAGCAGCTGATCATGAGAAGCCTTCTGATTCTTCACTCTTTAGGCTTGTATCCTTCTGGCATCTCTCTTTGGTCTTGAGGTACGTTGAAAATATGATATAGTTTCCATTTGACATCATTGGTCTGCTGAGGATCAGTTATGTGCGTTTTGCTCGGGATGTCAAAGTAGAATCTGAAATGCGGTCTGTCAAATGAGCCATCCGCCTTCTTCGAGTAATCCAACGGATCATACTCTTGCCGAGATATTTTTACATTGATAAGTTTGGCCTCATTTTCCGAGATACTTGAAAAATCGGATATTTATTTTCTAACCCGGTTGACGAATTCATCATCCGGAGATTCTTCTCGTGGAACAAGATTAAGGACAAAAGCATCCAGAAGCCATTCACTTCTGATCTTGTTCCATTCCTCAAACCTCTTAGCATGTGCAGCAGTTTTTGGAATAATCTCATCAACTCTTCTTTGGCGGTGAGGTTACGCACGATTTTCGGCCTTTCCTTTCTTTGCTCTCGTCCGAATTTTTTTTCTTGATTTTACGCCTCTGTCAATTTTACGCCCCTTTCTTTTCTTTTTGGGCCTTTTGACTCTTGAAGAACTCTCTTTGGGCCGATTTCTCGGCCGATTCCTTATCGGCAGATGTCGGCTTAGTTGTGCTTCTTGTGACTATTTTAGTCCGAGTGCATTTGGTCTGAGTTGTGTCACGAGTGGTCGGTACAAAGTTGTGATGTCCCGGCACAGCAGCTAGCCTACCTTTTTTTGATGTCAAAGACTTTCGTGCCTACCTTTCTTGCCTTTGACTTTTCCATCTTTTGAGAGACTTCGTTAGCAAAGAGATCCGGATGGTCTAGTCTTTGTCCATAGGCTTCAATTTATGCGAATTAGGTCTTACATTTGTTCGATCATGTCGGTTGGTTTCTCGCTCCGTCCTTCCCCTTTTTGGTTTGATCAAAAGAGGCGTGAGGTGGGAAGTTAGGGATCCAAGCCCGACCGATATTGCCCTGTTGAGATCTCGTAATGATTAAACACCGAACTTGAGCGATTAGATGTTCAACCTTCGAGATCATTTCGGTCTTGACAGATTCCATGATGAGAGAGTGTAAAAATCAGTTTGTCAAGTTTCTCTTCTGTCAATTCGAGCTTTTCAGTGAGCATCAGAAAAGAAACTTGTTGTTGATCCACCTGAATCAGCTTGTCATCAACGGATTTTATAAGATCGGCAGACACGGTGGTCACAGTTTGGGAGAACTGATCTTTGATAGCTGCAATCTGGGAAATAGTCAATTCCCTTTGATCTGTTATTTCTTTGAGGCCAATCTACCCTCGATCGCCTATCACTCCCTCAACTTCTTCTTTCAGGAGATCTTTGAGACAAGATCTGATCTCCTGAAATTGATCAGCGGTGATGTGAGATGTTGGAATGTTTTGCGTCACTTGATCAGTTTCAGTTGTTTGTGCCTCCAGTGGTTGGTCATGAACTGCAGCACCAGTTCCACTATCATCGGCAGCTCCTGTATCCTTCATTGTAGCATCTGCTTCAGGAGCTTCTTGAGCAGTCTCCGGTTCGCCTTGTTCAGTCAACCCCAGCTTCCCGTGGATCGAGCTTTGATAGATTCAAGAGTTATCGGCTCGGTGGTGATCTACTTTTTAGCGATTTCCTCATATCGAAATCAAAATCTGCCAAACTCATCAAGACCGCCCATCCGTTCAATAATCATTATGAAATCGAGAAGCTTTTTAATCTGAGATCTCTCCAGGTGAGGATCTCCATAACTTGTTCTCTAATAGCGGGATGGGCGTCGATTCGGATACATCTCATCAATTTCGCTCGATTTGCATTGCATCGACCATTTTCCCTGTGATGGTCTTTGATGATCTAGACTCAGAATTGTCATCGAGATCCGGTTGATGAGATGTGGAGGGTTCCGTGGTGCTTCGAGTAGCGGAAGGTCTTATCGCTCGACCAGCAGAGGTTCTCTGTGGAGGCAAAAGCGCCCGTTCCACAACATGTAAGGTTTCGGGTTCTAAACTGCTAGTTTCTGTGTTCGCGAACCGTATTTTCAGTTCATGGATCGATGTAGTTTCAGTTGTGGGCAAAGGAAAGAGTAGGAGACATGCTCAGCAGCCCATTAGTCCGAAAGTGGTGAATCACCGAGTGGAGGAGAAGGAGATCGCTCATCTCGCGGCTTCTTCCTCGTAATGAACTCGGCGAAGCTCACTCTTTGAGAAGCCCGGGCCTGATTTTTCACCGATTTTTGAGGGCGCAATCAGACGATTCGGCGCTTTTTTCTTCATCCGACCCATCTTCTAGCATCGTGAGTCATGGAGGCTTGCTTCACTTTCTTCGACCTTTTTCTCCGGACCTTCACCCGCTTTTTTTTTCTTCATCCGGGGGGCATCCGTGGACGGTTGCTTTGCTTTTTCCCTTCTTCGTCTTTGGTGGAGTTTGGCGCGATATCATCGTCCGGTGGCCCAAATATGGCTAAAGTGGTGGAGAGGAATGCCTTGTAGGACTTGATCCATTACATTCCCATTTGGCATTTGGCATTTTGTCTTGTAGGATAACCGCAACCTTGTTGAGATTGCCGATCCTCTTCTTGAGATAGACCGCCTCCACTCATCAACTCCAAATTTATCATGTTCTTGGAGTAGAATGGCCTTTAGGAACCCATGCCAATTGATGTTCTTGGCTTCATCAATTATTTGACCATCTTTGTCTGGTTTGAGCGGATGTAAAGAGCATTTTGAATGAAATACCCATAATTGTTTTTGACAATATGTCAAACAACAATCGGTATTTCCTCTTGAGCATTGGCGACAAAGCCCGACGACGATGATGTTTGTCACCTTTTCGATGAGTTCGATTTTCGATCGGCTCATCCCGATTCTCCTCAGTAGTGAGTAAAATTAGATTCGCCTTTTGGTAGGGTGAACAGACGAGTTATATCCCCATTCTGGCCTCGATCTCTTCTCGGTGATCGCCGAAAAGTAGTTCTTCTCCGAGCGTCAGTATCACCCTTAAATTCCTTATTTAATTCGAGGGCTTCATATCGCATCCGATTGGATTGCGATGAGCAAACACAATATTTCTCAAGTCCCGCTTTTCTTGAAATTTCCTCTACTTCCATTGATTTGGATCCTTTATAACCCCAAATTATGCGAACTTGTCCTCGACAATCCTTAATGTCGATTCAAGATAGTTGCACATTATTTTACCCATACCGTGAGTGATCATCTACAGATAAAATAGATTCGGTTAAAATTGTGCATAAATACTAAGATATCACATATTCGGAAACCAAGAAACAATAAAACATAATAAGGATACCAACGAATGACAAAATCTTTAAGATCAATGGTTTTACAAGAATGATTCATCAAATAATCAGAAATTACCAAATTCTGTTTTTCAGGAAGATAATTTTGAAACTTAAGAAAAACACTTTGAATCGCAGAGAAGTAATCTTGAGAGTTTTGTAAAAATAAAAACATAAGTTTGTGATTTGGAAAACTCTGGTAGGGTTTTTGATGGACCTTATAAAGATGAGGAGGGAACAAAAGACAAGATTTGGAAGATCAACCGTTTGAAAAGATTAGACGATCCAAATTAAGTTGTTTTGATCGAATGGTTGGGAAAAGCACGTACGAAAACCTTTTGGATTTAAAAGCTCATTTTGTAGCAATTAATACATGTACCCCACGTCCGCATTAAATGATTTGCAGGGGATACGTCACACAGGTAATGCGTACAGTAAGGCAAATAAAAACAGATAAGATCCGATAAATAAGCAAATAACAAGGGAAAAGAAAAGCGTATCTGGTTGACTGATATAGTGATCAGTCAATACCACTTGAAGTTGATTCCACTTGTTGATCTTAGTTTTCTGCCTAAGCCTTATAATTTCCTAACTGTTCTTTTCAACTGATCTGTTTCATTTTGCGTCTGATTTCCCTTCTGATCCTCCTCGATCAGTTGAAGTTCCCCCTTCAACTGACATTTCTATTTTCTCATAGATCGATATATCGATTTGTTGAGGTTTCAAGTTCAACCTGATCTTCCTTGTCGATCGGGCCAGATGTAATCAGATTTTGGTTGACCTAATCTGATTCTTCTCAGATCAAGCCAATTCTTGGGATAAGTGTTACCGCCAAAACTTAGTCTAGAATAGTAGTCTCTATTCCCTAAGTTGGCGCGATTTGACATATCGTAATTATCGCCTCAGATATCTTGATATGTCAATCCGTAGTAAATTTATCAAATTATCAGTCGCGTGATTTCTACACGCTGTCCTTGTGATTCAAATTTCTCTAAAAGGCTTTTTGAAATCAAATTTGCATTTGCACCCTTGCTTGGCCTCTATAAATTGGACCAATATTTTACACAACATAACCCATTCACCATACTTATCTTCTTTTGTAAAAAACATGTATCCTGGTGAACCCTTATTTCCCGGTGAAACTTCCCAAGAAACACCTTTACCCTTTTTTTCAATGATTTTTTTCTCAAATCAACCCTTTTTGTCCCTTATTATTTTTTTCGCTATTGTCATCAAAGATTTCACATACAATTGTTGTAAGCTTCTCTACCACCACGGCGGCGGATCTCATTGTCAAGAACCGAGAAGACACTTCTCCTAACCATATGCATGTGTCTATCGTTATGACGTAATTCAAAGATCAACAGACTCGGTCGATATAAAACATGAGTTTGATATACGGTCTTGATCAGACAAAAATGGTGATCTTCGTGATATCAACTCAATTTTTTCATGCGACACATGTGCCCATAAGGTCTTTGAACCAATTTCTTGGCACATGTGCTCCATTTAACAGCTGGAGAGTCCATTGACTTCAGGTCTAAGGGCTCCTGGCTTAGAAATCCTATCAAGGCCGCTCTCGCTCCATTGGTTTTAGCTTCACTAAGCGGCTTTAGGATTTCTTTTAAAGCCCTCTCTCACCCTTGTTAAGTGGGGGAAAATGAGAGCATCGATTTAAAAATCTCTCTCCCGCACTTCTTGAGTTAGGATGAGGGTTTAGGTTATAGGTTTAGGGTTTTGGTTATGACTTATGTCTTGACCTCCGGGTCCTTTGTACTTGTAACTTGTAATGTAATCTGACCTTCGGGTCTTTATCAATGAAAAGTTCTATTATTCCATTGTTGTGTAAATTCTCTGCTTTCTTATGCGATTGTAGGCTTTAATCTGTGAATCTTGCTTGTTGAATATCTGCTAAATCGACTTACAAAGATGTAAAATAACCCAACCGATTTAATCGGATATTCCTTTTAAATTGAGCGTTGCCTTTAATCGATAAACCTTAATCGGTTAATTTTAATCGATAACTCGTAAATCGATCGATTTCTCATCGGTTCCTTGATCGATCTTACGATCGATTGAGATTACAAACTCAATCGATTCCTTTCAACTGGTTAGTCTCTTAACCACCGGTTTCGAGAACAATCCATCAAGCATTTTAGGTGTCTTTTCTCCAAGATCCAGAAGCCCTAGCTCATTGCATAATTCTCTGAATCTGATCTCAGCTAGTGGCTTGGTTAGAATATCAGCTTTCTGTAAATCAGTGTGAATCTTTTCCATTATGATATTCTTCTTTTCAACATGATCTCTTATAAAATGGGTGTCGACATCCACATGCTTGCATCTTGTATGTTGAACAGATTTCCGAAAGTGATTGCAATAACACTATTATCGTCACGTAATATAGATACATTCTTAGCTACAATGTTATAATCCTCACCGCCGACTAAGCCGAAAGCGGTTGGGAGCAACAACTTCTTATGACCGTATATATTACTTCAATAGTAGATGTCTTGAATCGATGTCCGCTTCTTTTTGAAAACCACGAGATCGGTTTACTTCCTAAAACCGACATGTTCCCCGAGGTTGACTTCCGTCAATCTTGCAACCTCCATAATCGTAATCGAGAATACCCACTAAGCTCTAGATTATCATCGATGGGTAAAATAAACCAAGATTTATTGTCCCTTCAGATACTTAAGAATCCGCTTAGGCGCTTCTAGGTGGCTTTGCATTGGATTTGCTAAAAAATCGCACATACACCTCTCGCAAAGGTGATATCCGGTCAACACGGTCGGTATAGTAGAGATCCAATGAGAGCCCTATATTCTTTTCTCGATTTGTTTTTCGACCATCCTCATACGGATCCATCTTGAATCCGGTCATCATAGGAATTTTGGCTTCCTTGCAATTTTGAACTCCAAACATAGCCAATAAATTCCTAGTGTACTTTGCTTGGCGAGATGAATATCCTTACGACTTTTGCTTCACCCGGAGACCCGTAAAGTAATTCATCATCGTCCCATCATGGACATCTCGAACTTCCCTTGCATCGGTTCTTTGAATCTTTCACATAGACTCTTGTTAGGAGATCCAAGATGATGTCGCCCACGAGATCCGAACCATCGTAATATCTTCTCCATCTTCTATTCTCGAATAAGGTTCGTCCCTTCGTTCCTTTAGTGAACCCAATTGTCGATCAAGAACCGAGAGAGTGTATCATACCAAGCTCGAGGAGCTTGTTTCAGTGCCATAAAGAGCTTTTTCTTAAACGGTACACTTGGTTGTTCTTTTTCAAGCACGGAGGTTGTTCGACATAAACTTCCTCTCGCTAGTACCTCGTTTAAAAATGCACTCTTTACGTCCATCCGATACATGTGAACCCTCTGGGAAGCATATGCTTTAAAACAAACCGAATGGCTTCTAAGCGAGCGACTGGTGCAAAGGTCTCGTCATAATCAATTCTTCTGATTGTGAATACCCCTTAGCAACAAGTCTTGCCTTATTTCTGGTGATGACATTTTTCTCATCTCTCTTGTTCTTGAAAACCCACTTCGTGCCAATTACGTCTTGATGATTTGGTCTGTCTACCAGTTCCCAAACTTGATTTCTGTCGAACTGTTCCAGCTCCTCCTGCATGGCTAGAATCCAGCTCGCGTCTTGTAGAGTTTCCTCTATAGTTGTTGGTTCCTTCATAGACAAATAACAGCAATACATGGCACTTTCACCAATCTGATGTCTAGTTTTAACTTTATCAGATGGGTCTCCGATGATCAGATCAGTCGGATGACTGGTTATCAAGGTCCTTCTGTTCTGATTTGCATCGGTTTGGAGAACATCATCCATTTCTGATAAAGGTTCATTACTAGCGACTGGGAGTGGTGCAAAATTATGATCCACTTGATAAGAACATGTCTCAGCTGATGTTGGACTCATCATGTGCTGATGTCTGTTCGTGGGAACTTCAGGTGTTCCCCCTGAACCGGATGGTTCGCTTGATCTTCATCTCAGTATGTCGAACTTCTTCATCGACTTACGCTTTTACGTACCTTAGGATCTGAATGATCCGGTGAATCGCCTAGATCTGGAATGTATCTTTATTACGGTTTCGATTCTTTTTCCTTGATCATTACCGATCCATTTTCCGAGCATCGGTACTTGTTGATCGTGCACGCCTTGTTCTCGAGGCGATTTCTCTTATTCGGAAGATGCTTCATCAAAGACTACATGGGGTGTTTCTTCCACAAGTAGGGTTCGCATTGTAAACCCCCGAAAGCCTTGCTAGATGAGGAATATCCTAAGAATATACCCTCATCCGACTTGGCCTCAAAAGTCTTTAACCGACTCTTCCCATTGTTGTGTATGAAACACTTACACCTCAAAAAACATGGAAGTAAGAAACACGAGGTTTTACGTCCTTCCACAGTTCATAGGGTGTTTTGTAGTGAGCCTTAGTCGGGAAGACATCTGCATTCGAGTATGACATGCAAAGGTTGATTGCTTCGCCCTTAAACGGCTTAGTATTGCATGTTCAACTAACATCGTATGCGGCGAACTTCTTTGAGAGTTCATTTCTCCGTTATCTTTACTCCATTTTGTTGTGGCGTCCTTGCGACTAATGTTTTTCATGTCAGATACCAAACTTAGAGCAAAAAATCAATAATAAAGGAGTTCGTAAATTATGTACCTTTATCTCGATCTCGATTTTTACTATACCGACACCCTTCTCATTTTGTAATCTTTTTTAGTAGCTCGGGTATCTTCGCCGTCGTCTCATTCTTCTTATGTAAGAATATAACCTGTAAACTTGGAATAGTCATCCACGATTACGAGTATATTCATCCGTTGAGACTGACTGGTGTAACTGGTCCAAATAGATCCATATGAAGCAGCTGCAGTACTCTGCTGGATGCCGGTCCGGGAATTCCCTTGAATGAAGCTTTGACTTGTTTTCCCTTCTGACATGCAGTACATGTCTGATCCTTTGAAAATACTTCATTCGGAAGTCCTTCCACTAGAGACATCCTTGCTATCTTATTAAGAGTTTTAAAGTTCAGGATGACTCATTCTTTTGTGCCAGAGCCAACTGCTACTTTTGGAACTCTTGACAATCAGCATGCATTTCTTGGGCAATCTGTTCCAATCACCGTGGTAGATCATCCCTTTCCTTGAACCAGTTAGCAAAATCTGTTGAGTGGCTCGATTCTTGATAGTGCATTGGTCAGTCGAGAACTCAACATTGAATCCGTTGTCGCAGAATTGTGAAACCGATAATAGGTTGTGCTTCAGACCTTTGACATACAAGACTCCAGTTACTTGTACATCATCATTCTCTAAGGTTCTGAATCCTTTGGTATAACCAAAGTTATCATCACCGAAGAGTACACGCTGGGCCTTTCATTTCTATGTAAGAGCCGAGGAGATGTTTGCTTCGGTCATGTGCCTTGAGCATCCACTATCGATGTACCGGATAGTTCTTTGCACACCTCCTTTGTTGGCGGACCCACGCGATCCCTGCAGCCCAAATCGGGGCTTTAGGTACCCTTTTGGATTGGGTCCTGAGGGGTTAGGATTAGTTTTGGGAATCCATACAAACAGAGCACTTCTATTGTGATCAGTTAGATCAGAAGGCCTGATTTGTCTTCCATACCTATCAACATAATCATACGTTTTTTTATATGCTTTCTGATTAGTATGATTATTAGTGTGAACCTTGGATGACTTAAAAGACTTGGGATTTATCTTTTACATTTGTCTTCTTTTCATCCGGTGTGGTTGGTGCAAAGAACCCTAGATTTTCGATTATAGGGGTAGGTACGATCGCTACCATCAAAAGATTCATATCTTTTTTAAGCATAGGTGGTTTTTGCGGTTTACGAAGCATGCTTATTAGGCAAATTGACCTTGATTGGGTCTCGATTAGACTTCCTTTTTAAAGGTTGTTTTTTTTCGATTCTCGATCTGTTGATCGAGTTGAGGTCTCTTTAGGAGAACCGGGTTCTTTCTGTTGATTCCTCGGTCGATGTTTTTACCGATTGGGGTCCATTTCATTTCCCCTTACGGTTAGGCACCGCCTTTACCGCTCAATGGTCTTTTTTTCCTTATTAGATACATGTTTGGCTTTTGGTGTATCTTTTGTCGTAAACTTCGTCGATTACACCTTTTTTAGATGAATCGGTAGGGCTTTTTTGAGGATGTGGAAGGGTTCTCATACCCAAGTCCCTTCTTGTTAATCGTTGTTCGAAAATAGGTGTTCATGTCTTGAACGGTTTTAGATGATTTTGTAAAAACCTCTATTTTCTTACGCAGATTATCCTCAGATGATTTTAGACTTTCATGCTTTCGGAATAGCTCATCGAATTTTGCTTGCAGGATTTTGAAGTCATCAGCTTGTTGTTTGTTAATTGCCAGCTGATCTTTGATCTGCTTCTCCTGATCAGAAGCTTTAACTTTCAGAATTTTAAATTCCTCAGTTGCCTTCTGAGCAGTTTCAGCCGATTTAAGTTCAGAGGCTTTACTGAGATCATTCTCTTTAGCAAGCTGATTATTTCTGGTCCTCAGCTTGTCATTTTCAGCTTCCACTATAGCATAAGTGTCTATTCATTGCATTGAGAGATCCTCAAGCAATTGCTCGAGTAGAATTTCTGCAGTCAATCTCCCCGGTGTCTAATGATATAAGAAGAAGCGAACAAAGCAGGTTTGGAGGTTACCTCAGATTGGTCCTCCTTGGCCATCAGGCAGATCTCATCATCGTCTGAAGAGAATATCAGATCTTCATTTCCATAGAAGTCAACAGCACTGCTGATCAGACAGAAATCTTCTACAGAGGAGTATCCAGAGTCCTCAGAGGGCAGATACGAATCGTCGATTCTCGGCGATGTCAAGAACCATAGCTTTTCCGTCCTGTACCGTTGCTCTCTTACATTTCCTCTTTTCTTCCCTTTCTCTTGGCGTCAGTCAGGCGATCTGTATTTGTAGTGACCTGGCTTCTCACAATTGAAGCACGCTCCTTGATCCACGGAAGCTTTTCTTCCAGGTGAATCACTTCGTATGTATGATCTATCGGGTGATTTTCCTTTCTGATAGTAGTCTGAGCTTCTTCTGCCTGATTGGTTATCTCTTCTCTCATCATTCAGATTATCTCTTTTCCTTTCATCTCTGTGATCTCTCCGATCATCAGATCTGGTTCTTTCTGGAGATCCGTTGTCCGATCTCCTATCTCTTCCTCCCCATTTATGTTGATAATCTTTATAGAATCTTCGATACTTACCCAGTTGAGTATTTGATTTCTCTAGTTTCCTGGTAAGCAGAGCGATCTGTTCTGCCTGACTTATGATGTTTCCAATGGGTTCATTGGTCTTCAATCTGCTGCTGGTTGCCTTAAAAGCAACTAATTTGGAAGTTGAGGCTTCAGCGGGCACCTCATCTTCATCTCGCTTGTCCTCTCTCAATTAAATCGAACTCGTGAGCTTTAAGGCTCAAGAACAAGCTACTTGGCTTCATTTTTGAGATGTCTTGGCAATCCTTGATTACCGTGACCTTCATATCCCATTTCTTGGTGAGAAACCTTAAAATTTTGTAATTGATATCTTTATCAGACATCTCTCTACCAAGTTCTCGAAGCTTGTTTATTGACATTGTAATCCTTCCATCGAGTTCGTTGATGGTTTCGTTTAAGCAAACATCTTGAGCTTTTTCAAACTTTACCAGTTCGGCTTGCAGACGGCTGTCTTTTATCTGGTCATTTCCCTCGCATATTTCAGCTAGAGTATCCCACATTGCTTTCGCAGATTTGAGATACTTAATCTTTTCCTTGGTGACCTTATCCATTGTTTTCATGATAATATGCCTTGCGATAGTATTCAGAGTATGCGATTTCCTTTCCTCCGCATCCATCGTTTCGGGCTTTTTTCGCACAAGACTTCCCGGGCAAAGTCCGGATCTCCTCCAACCGCAGGGGGTTGTCATAATATATGATGATGGGTCCTCTTTCGATGACTTCCATCATTCTCGCCAACGATCGAACCTAGATGGTTGGACATATATATGGCCCAATCTGCATACTCATCGATTGAGAACTTCGCAGATCATGATACATACCGAGGTGTTATCCATCCATGCCGAGTGTTTTTGGAAAATGAATGAGTTTTAAGAAGGTTTTTCAAGATCGGGTTCCATTCGACCACAAAGATTCTTCCTCAAGAATCGATGATACACAAAGTCGTTGGTTAAGAGAACCAACCGCTTTCGATACCACTTGTAGGTCCCGAACGGTTTTTGTGAGGGCGTAAGTCTAGAGGGAGGGTGAATAGACTCGAAAAACTTTTTGTGCAGATCGGTGTGAAGGCATTAGCTTTGATCAGAGCGAGTGAATCGGCCACGATAACCAACTTACTTATCGCTGGGCAGATCGGTTCGGTAACTATCGGTTTAAGCGATGTGTGCGGAAGCTTAAGTTTTACCCGTGAAAAACCCGCTTTTATAAATCGATTCCAAAGTTAGTGTTTTAACCGGTTTGATCAAGTGTCAAGCTTGATCGGATCAGAAGCTTGGTGCTAGCTGATCTCAACTTCGAATATGTATGCGCTTTAAAGGTTGTGTGCAATTGTGTGGACAGTTAATCAAAGCAGTAAAGGCACACAAGATTTATAGTGGTTCGGACAAACCAGTCCTACGTCCACTCTTCCCTATCACAAGGGGCACCAACTTAACCAATCGAACTTAGTTTTATGTGTTAGTTCAACACTGCATACAACCGACAGATATTTAAGGAGTTCTCACTCAACCGATCCCAGAAATCATAACTAGAAACCCTAGTCTGAAATCTTGCTAAACAACTTAACCTAACTTTGGGTTTGGATAAGATTGTTTTGGTTCCAACTATGAAATCTTTTCTAGTGCTTAAGGTAGCCTATCAATTTAGATGAAAAGATTTCTATGCTAAGAACTTATGGGATGAACACTTAATAAAATAATCTTCTTGATCGTGTTCTTCGATGCGGAAATCGATAATTGCTTGAGCTTCTTGATTGTTCGGTGTTTAGTGTCTTCACTCAAGTGTGATCCCATATTTATAGACCTTGAAATCAAAGAGCCGTTGGAGAGCAATTTGAATTTCAGGCTATATTAGGTAGGTTTCAGGATTGATGTGACGTCTTCGAGGCGGCATGGTCGAAAAGCATGGACTTGTATTTTATAGCCGTTAGAGAGCAAAGATCAAATCCCTTAATTGTCGGCTCCCGATCATACGTGTCTTGTTCTTATTGGTTAACAGACACACTTTTTAGTGTTGTTCTTCCAACTAAGGTTGACATTCTTCTTGTTCAGATCATCGACGTATGATTAGGTGAAATATCAGTTTTCACCTGGTGAGCTGACCTGATCAGTCAAGGCTGATCAGTCTACCTGATGGAGTCTTCTGGTGCCGATTGACTTAGCTTCAACTAGCAGACTCGGCTGATGTAGGTCTTTTGGTCTGATCTTTTGGAAGTCATCTGATCTTCAAGTATTCTGAGTTTGAGTTTTATGACTTCAGCTGAGATATCTGACTAGATCAGATCGATCTGATCTTCTGTTCTTCTCTATCATTCTGGTCTTTCGGATATCAGCTGTTCTTTGGATCTTCGGATCTGACTTATACATATTGAGGTTCCCTCAATATGTGACCTATCTATTACATCGGTTGTTCTATCTGAAAGAATTATCAACTGGTATTCTATAGACGGTAATATAAACATCAGTCAGCTAACAGGTCTGACTGGTCCTATTACATGTGTTTCTGGAACTTTTATCAAAACTATAAATTTCCCAACACTTAGTAATTACATTTTTTTTACAGATTGTCTTCTGAAAACAAAACATCAAACACAAAAAATGAGGGGAGTAATCCAGAGGTACAATCACAGCTTGTTGATGAAAGTTTGGAATGTGAAAAACGGATTGATGAGCTTGTCCCTTGTTCGTTAAGAGATATCCCATCGTTCAGTCTGAAATTTACTGAAGATGGTAACTTTTCAGTTCTTGTGGCATCGGGTGGCTTTGAAAAGCAGGCTGAATTGGTATCGAGGATGTTGATATCTCGGGAAAGGGAGATAGGTTTTCAGAGGACAGTTAAAAAACCAAGCTTGAAAAGAGCTTACAAGCTCTATTTCATAAGGATTGTGAGATTGAAAATTTAAAAAAACAGCTGGCAGATTGTTCTAAGGCAAAGGATGAGGAAATTGAAGAAATAAAAAATGAGAGTGTAGAATTATGAAAGGTTGTTTCTGCTTTTGAAGTTGAGAAGAATAGATTTATGGCTGTCTATAAAACAAAGATGGACAGGATATACGAATTGGAGACCGAAATCGGAGAATTGAAGAAGAAGGGTTTAAAGAAAGAGCTGGAGGATTGTAGATTCCATATTTCTGAAATGGATAGAGTGGTTGAAGAAATGAAACGGGAAATTGCAGATTTCGCAGTTGAGAGGGAACAGTTTGTTGTGCAGTTAAATGACAAGACGCAGACCATACTTGTTAAGGAGAAGAAGATTGAGTCTTTGAAGGAGGGTATTCAGAAAAAGCTTTCTGAAAAGATAAAACAACGTGTTGATGCACAATTGATGACGCAGTTTGAGGATTTGAAGGAGGTGCACAAGATAGAAATAGATAAATTATAGATGGATATTGAAGGTTTGAGAGATCAGTTGAAAGTCTTTAACGCCCCAACGCCAACACATATATTGGAAATTCCGGACACTAAAGCACGATTTGATGCAATTGAACAACTGCATATAGCTAAATTGGAGAACCTAGAGCTGGTTAAAATTAATGAGAAGTTGGTTGATACTATACAACTGTGCGATGAAATTGATCACTATGATGATGTTGGTGAGGGTTTTGTTACACCTTGCTTGAAAAAGAGAAAAGGTACAACTGCTGTTAAAGAATGGTTAAGCGGGTGAAGGAGCGTACTACAAAGAATGACCGAAAACCTGTAGAGATTACACCTCAACCAGATACAAGTGAAATTGTAGACCTTGTGGCTGAAGATGCTCCAAAAGTTACAAAGGGTCGCCGTACACAATAAGTTCATTTTCGAATCGACACAAAGTTTGTTGCGGCCCGTAAGACTTCTGAAATCAACAAGGGTATTCTTAAAGACTACCTTGCAGAAAAAGGACAGAAGTACGTATTCTTTTTTAAGTTGTATCTTTCCTGTAATAATATTAATTCTGAAATTATTTTTTAAACCTAAATAATCTATTTTTTTGCAAATTGTCAGTGCACAAATTTGGATTGGGACTAGTACGTTTGCTTTCGTTACATATAGTGTTGCGATTGCTTTTCTTCATCATGATATTCTGGCTGACCGGGTATTGTAATCTAATATTCAACATATTTATATATATACTAATAAAAAATATGTCAACATTTAATTAGATGATTCACTATTTGATTAGGTAATTGGTTCATAGGTTGATATACTCCGTCAAAAGATGCTTCCACGACAGGATGGTCGTAATTTATTAGTTTTTACATCAAAATGTTGGGTAATGTTGTCTATATTTTGTATTATTCAATTTAGGCTTACCAATAAAAAATAATTGCCCAGATTTGTTTATTTATAATAATATATCATTATGTGGTTGTTTGTGTAGGATATGATGGCTACGCCCAGTAATTTTTCAAAATCAACAGTGACTAATTGCATTGACAAGCAATTGGATATCATTGGTTATAATGATATAGTCATATTTCCAATAATGACAAAATCTCCAAAAGACTTGACGGGGAACCACTGGACTTTGCTAACCTTAGACCTTGTAAATTGTGAATGGAATTTTTTTTAATTCCATGCTTCCAAGACGACGTGATGGGGTCGATATACACTTGACACGCTCTTACATTGTGGTAATATAAAGTTACACTAATGTCTATTCTGATTTCCATTTTCTGTCCAGATTTAATAAATGCTAATTTTTTTTTTCAGGTTGATCGGGTTGATTCATTCTTAAGAGCCAAGTTCTCGTCGTCATTTCCTAAACACCCATTGTTGAAGTTGGAACTGGAAAGGCATGTGTCCATAGATTGCATTCAGCAGAGGAGTGACAGTCGTGACTGTGGAGTTATTGTGTGTTATCACATTGAAAACGCATTTCGTGGACTAGAATCCAAAGTTGGTGAGTATTCTGATGAAACATCTGGAAAATATAGGGCCAGAATGATTGAGTGGTTTGTAGACCCTCTCGAAATTGATGTTAATTGATATATTGTGTTGTATTCAGTTTTTTTTATGTTGTTAGCACTTACCAGTTGCGTATGAAACTATTTTTTTAGATCTTCAGCTTAGTGTTTTTAAAAGTGGTACATTTGAATCCCCCCTGTGCTGTGATAGATTTAGTCATTTTGTATGTTGGGAAATTCATTTATTTGCCCACTGATTATGTCCTTATTTTGTAGTATTTTATATTGGGCAAACTTTAGTTCATTGGATGATTGTTTAGCAGAGATTACATCATGTGCATCTATATCTATGGTTCTTATTATATGCAAAGTTGTTGGTCCCTTTTTGAAAACCCATTAGTGCGTTAAATACCAATTGTAATGCATATAAAACAGGGGTGAGGGAATGGTGATTTCCAATTTTTTGCTTTTTAAGAACGATGTGTGTTTTGCTTATAATCAAATGCATATGGCAAGTAAGAACATAAAGCAGTAAAGAACACACGATTTTTATAGTGGTTCGGAGTCCAACTCCTATATCCACTCTTCCCTATCACAAGGGGCACCAACTTAACCAACTGGACTTAGTTTAACGTGTTAGTCCAACACCCAACTGATGTTTACCGAGTTCACACTCAAACGGGACTTATCTCCCTCACGGGATTGCCTACCCTCCCTTTCGGGATTGCTTAGATGTTTACCGAGTTCTCACTCACCTACAAACTTAACCTATCAAACTAATTTGGGTAAGGTTTGTTTGGTTTCCAACTAGGTTGAGATTTTCCCTTACATTTGTTTAGCCTCAATGCTAAGGATAGGAAAATCTCTCTAAGCTTAGGATATTACATTTGTACTTAGATCTAGGGTAGAACACTCTTGAATATATGCGTGTATTTCTTGCTCAGTGTTCTATGGTGGGAATGCTTTGTGTATATGGCTCTTGGCTCTGTAGCATCTTTTTCCACATTCTCCACACGAATAATGAAGGAAGAACTTGTATTTATAGTGTGGATTTGAATGTTACCGTTGGATGGAGTCACATTCAAATTCATACTATTAATGTAGCTTTTTGACTTTTTTAAGGCTTGTTGTCTTCCTCTCTTTTTGGTCCACGTCAATTTGAATCTAACGACTATAATCTTGGGATCATTACGAGTCTTGAGGATTATCGATCCTCGACTTCTTGAACCGGGCTTCCTTGGACTCGGGATTCTTGATTTCGGCGGGAGACTTCTCTTGGCCGGACCTTATGCGTCGGGTATCTCGACACTCGAGGCTAAGCGAGTTGACTCTTCGACCGGACATCGACCCTCAGTCACTGCTTTTCGAACTTCGATCATCGATGGCGTTCTCGATTCTCGATGAACATGACTTGAGATGACTTGTCTTCGATGACTTCTCTTCGATTTCTTCTCTGATCGTCCGATTTCGCTTTGATCGGATCGATATCATCAGTCAAGATATCAGTTTATCTGCATCAGATTAGTACATCAGGTTAGCATATCAAGTTAGTTGCATCAGTTTAGCTTATCTGATCTCGATCACGTCGATCTCGTCGATCTCATCCGCTCTCTTCCGATGCAACCTCCTTTTTACGACCGCAACCTCCTCTTTCGATCGGTCATCCGGGTCATCCGATCGGTGGCTTAGCTTTTCTTTTCTTCCGATTTTGCTCGCTTTCATCAAGAACTCTGGAACTCATCTTACTCATCTGATCTTGATCAGCCTCGTCTGCAACCTCGTCTGATCTCGATCATCTTTGTCTGATTTCGTGAGTTCCCCCTTAACTTGTTCTCTCGTTCCCCCTCAACTTGTTATTTGTAAGTTAGCTTGAATAACACAAGTTGATAATGTTTTGGCATAATTCATCAAAACTAAAATATCCCAACAAAAGTTTGATGTTCTGTATGGGGATAAACAATTTGGTATGCAAAGTTTTTTTTATGACTACTGTTTTTTGTATTTCTGGGCCCAATATTTAATACTTTTTAAGGAAATGTATTATGTACAAAGCACCATCATACTGATGCATTTTTTTTACAACACTTCTGGGCCGAAAAGTGCATTTTTTTTAAAAAAAATCCGAGCTCATAATGTATTTTGGGCCAGACCCAAAGTGTATTTTTTTTTGTACTTATGAGCCCATGATGTATTCTTGCAATTATTGTATTCTGGGACAGGACCAAAGTGCAATTATTCTTGTACTTCTGGGCCTTTGTATTTTTTAAATTGTATTATGGGCCAGACCCAAAGTACACATTATTTTTTTGTACTACTCGGCCCATTTTGTATCCTTGAAAAATGTATTCTGGGTCTGGCTCAAAGTGCTTTTTTTTTGTACTTCTCGGCCCATAATGTATTCTTGAAAATGTATTTTGGGCCAGGACCAAAGTGCAATTTTTTTTTGTACTTCTCGGCCCATTTTGTATCCTTGAAAATGTATTTTGGGCCTGGCCCAAAGTGCATTTTTTTTTTTGTACTTCTCGGCCCATAATGTATTTTTGAAAATGTAATTTGGGTCAGGCCCAAAGTGCATTTTTTTTTTGTACTTCTCGGCCCGTAATGTATTTTTGAAAATGTATTTTGGGCTCGGCCCATTTTGTATCCTTGAAAATGTATTTTGGGTATGGCCCAAAGTGCATTTTTTTTGTACTTCTCGGCCCATAATGTATTTTTGTAAATGTATTTTGGGCCAGACCCAAAGTGCTTTTTTTTTTGTACTTCTCGACCCATAATGTATTTTGGGTCAGGCCCAAAGTGCTTTTTTTTTTTTGTACTTCTCGGCCCATAATGTATTGTTTTAAATGTATTTTTGGCCAGGCCCAAAGTGCTTTTTTTTTTGTACTTCTGGGCCCATAATGTATTCTTGAGATTGTATTCTGGGCTTGGCTCAAATTGCATTTTTTTATTTTGTACTTCTGGGCCAATAATTGTATTCTGGGCCAGCCTCGAAATGCATTATTATAATTTTGTATTTCTTGAACTTGTATTCTAGGTCTGGCCCAAAGTGCATTAGTTTAAATTTTGAACTGGACCTCTTTTAAAATTTTATAATAAAATACAGAATTAAAATATTCTGAACCTGGCCGACTTGTGCATTATTTTTGGGCCCCCCAAAAGTGCCATATCCCAGGCCCCCCTGAAAGTGCCATATTTTTCAGCCTCTTTTTTTATATTTAATATTTGCCCATTAAAGAGTCACTCTCCTGTGCACCACATGCACCAATAAAAAATGGTGCACTCGAAACCCTAACCCCTAAATAGTGAACCCTAAGTCATATTTGAACCAGTTGGGTCGGGTGAACCATGAACCACTTGAGGCGAGTGAACCATGAACCACTCGGGTCGGGTTTGGGGTCGGGTATTAAAAAAACATCTAAAACTAAAATTAAAGTTAAAAGAAAACCGAAATTGAAAAAAGAAAAAAAAAGTTAAAACTAAAAAAAAATTAGAAAAAGAGCTTTTAAAATTAAATTGCACCAATTTTATTGGTGCATGTGGTGCACAGGAGAATTTGCCCATTAAAAATAAGTAAATTAAACAAGTTAACATATGCTGACAAAAAACAACTAAAATCTGTGCAAATTTTTTACCGTTGAAAATAAATTACAGCAAGGCACTATCAAATTTATTACAACACACACTACTCCCAAACATCACTTTATAGGAATTAAAACGGTAACTTTATGTTACACGCCCTTATTTGACCATACATTATTTGACCGTTGGGGTGTGGGAGCCTTTGTTGTCATTAGAGATATTAAACGGGCCACGGGCCAACGGGCCGGGCCGGGCTAACCGGGAATTTTTCAGGGTTAGGGCTTAGGTATCTCTGGCCCGTTTAAAACCGGGCTTTTTGGGTTCAGAAATTGGCCGTCTTGGCGGTTTATTCGGGTTGGTGGTGGGCTTGTGGTGGCCTTTTTTTTTTTTTTTTTTTTTTTTTTTTAAATTATTTTTTATAAGAAAGAAGAATGTAAAATGGGCTACTGGGCTGAAAAAATTAAAAAAGGTCCGGTTTCTTCCATTTTCCAATTTCTTCGTCGCCGCGCCGCCATAATTTGTCCCCCCAATCAGGGGTTATGCAATTCCGCGTGTAAACATTTATCATAATCTTCTCTTCATTACAGACAAACAAGAGCTTTCCAAATACACATCATCTACTTGACCATCTTCAGCGACCTCACGCCACCGGCCGCCCGCTCTCTTCCTCCATTTTCCAGGTTCTTCAATCGGCCGCTCTCTTCCTCCATTTTCCAGGTAAAGTTACGCTCTCCTTTTTATTTTTTTAACAACATGTAGGTCCCGAACGGGTTTAGTGAGGGCAGAAGTCTAGAGGGGAGGGGTGAATAGACTTCTGAAAACTTTTTGTGCAGATCGGTGTGAGGGCGATTAGTCCGATCGAGTGCAGAAAGTGAATCGGTTTTGGGCTGATAACCAACTCTTGATCGACGCCAAGGCGATTCGGTTAACTATCGGTTTAAGCGATGTGCGCGGAAGCTTAAGTTTTACCGTGTGAAAAACCGCTTTTGATAAATCGATTCCAAAGTTAATCTTTTAATCGATTGTTGAAGTGAAGTGTCAAGTTTGATCGGATCGAAGCTTGGTGCTAATCGATCTCACCTTGGAATATGTATGCGCTTTTAAAGGTTGTGTGCGATTGTAAAATGATTAATCAAAGCGGTAAAGGCACACAAGATTTATAGTGGTTCGGACAAACCCGATCCCTACGTCCACTCTTCCCTATCACAAGGGGCACCGACTTAACCAACTGGACTTAGTTTTATGTGTTAGTCCAACACAGTACACCGACTAGATGTTTAAAGAGTTCACACTCAACCGATCCCAGAGATCAGAACTAGAAACCCTAGTCTGAAATCTTGCTAAAACAACTTAACCTAACTTGGGGTTTGGGTAAGATTGTTTGGTTCCAACTATGAAATCTTTTCTTGCGTATAAGCAGCCTAACAACTAGATGAAAAGATTTCTATGCTAAGAACTTATGGGATGAACACTTAAATAAAAATAATCTTCTTGATCGTGTTCTTGTGCGGAAATCTGAAATTAGCTTGAGCTTCTTGATTGTTCAGCGTTTCCATTATTTCACTCTAAAGTGTAATCCCATATATATAGACCTTGAAATCAAAGAGCCGTTGGAGAGCAATTTGAATTTCAGGCTATATTTGGTAGACTTGCAGGCTTGATGTGACGAGCTTCAGGAACGGCATGGCCAAAAGAGTGAATTTGTACTTTGTAGCCGTTACAGAGAGATAGCATCAAATCCCGCAATTGCCGGCTCCGATCATACGTGTCTTGTTCTTATTGGATAGCAGACTCACTTTTCAGTGTAGTTCTTCCAACTAAGCTTGACATTCTTCTTGTTCAGATCATAGACGTATGATTAGGTGAAACATCAGATTTCACCTGGTGAGCTGACCTGATCAGTCTGAACTGATCAGTCTACCTGATGGAGTCTTCTGGTGCTGGTTGACTTAGCTTCAACTAGCAGACTCGGCTGATGTAGGTCTTCTGGTCTGATCTTCTGGAAGTCATCTGATCTTTAAGTATTCTGAGTTTGAGCTTCATTACTTCAGCTGAGATATCTGACTAGATCAGATCAATCTAATCTTCTGTTCTTCTCTAGCATTCTGGCCTGTCGGATATCAGCTGTTCTTTGAGTCTTCAGATCTGACCTATACATATTGAGTTTCCCCCTCAATATGTGACCTATCTATTACATCAGTTGTTCTATACAATCATTATCAACTGGTCTCCTATAGCAGGTAATATAAACATCAGTCAGCTAACAAGTCTGACTGGTCCTATTACATGTGTTTTTGGAACTTTCATCAAAACTATAAATTTCCCAACAATTTCCCCCTTTTTGATGAAACCAAAACACTTTGAGAAACCAAAACAGTTGATAAAAAAATAGAACAGTTAAGAGCATATAATCAGAAGACAATGAGACTTTGTCTTAGGATCAGAAAATAAACTTTTCTCATTAAAGAATGATGATTACATGTTACATCAGAAAAGTTTGAAAATAATAACAGCTGATCCTGAGAAGTCTTCTGATTCTTCACTCTTTAGGCTTGTATCCTTCTGGCATCTCTCTTTGATCTTGAGGTACGTTGAAAATGTGATAAAGTTTCCATTTGACATCATCAGTCTGCTGAGGATCAGTTATGTGCGTTCTGCGCAGGATGTCAAAGTAGAATCTTTGAAATGCCAGTCGGTCAAATGAGCCATCTGCCTTCTTCGAGTACTCCAACAGATCATACTCTTGGCGAGTTATTTTTACATTGATCAGCTTGGCTTCATTTTCCAGATACTTCAGAAAATCCGGGTATTTGTTTTCTAACCAGTTGAGGAATTCTTCATCAGGAGATTCTTCTTGTGGAACAAGATTAAGAACAAAGGCATCCAAAAGCCATTCACTCCTGATCTTATTCCATTCCTCAAATTTCTTAGCATGCGCAGCAGTTTTTTGGATGATCTCATCAACTCTTCTTTGGCGGCTTAGGTTCGCATGCAGATTTTTCCAAATTCTTCCTTTCTTCACTCTCGATCCGAATTTCTTCTTGATTTTACGCCTCTGTCATTTTTTACGCCCTTCTTTTCTTCTTGGCTTTTTTTCGGCTTCTTCAATTTATCCGCTCTTTGGACATCTTTCCAGTGATCGAGTTTGTGATGTCCTGACTGTTATGTCGGTTAGTTTCTTGTCTGTCCTTCCCTTTTTTGGTTTGATCAAAAAAGAGTAGTGAGTGGGAGGTCGGAGAGAACCAAAAGTTGATCGCGATCGCTTTGTTGAGATCTCAGAATGATATGCCTTGATTTTGAGCATTAGATTTTGAATCGTCGATATCATTTCGATCTTGGCAGATTCCATGGCAATAGAGAGTGTTATGTCGGTTTGTCAAGTTTCTCTTCATCGATTCTAGCTTGTCGATTGAGCATCGAAAAAAGAAATTTGTTGTTTATCCACCGAGTCGGTTTGGCATCAACGGTCTTTATCGATTCGGTGACCTTGATGGGACCTGATTTGAGAGAACCGATCTTTGATTGCCCTAACTGGGAAATAGCCAATTCCCTTTGATCTGTTATTTCTTTGATGGCACCGCCTTTGATCGCCTATCGATCCCTCAACTTCTTCTTTTCGGGAGATCTTTGAGACAAGATTTGATCTCCGGTTGATCAAGAGTGACATGTGATGTTGAAATTTTGGGTGTCACTTGATCCGATTGATTGTTTGTGCCTCGTGGTTGGTCATGAACTGCAGCACCGGCTCCACTATCATCAGCTCTCTTGATCCTTCATGATGGCATACCGCGGGTGAGCCTTGTCGTGATCTCCGATTAAATCTGTTAAAGAACCCTAGCTTCTTGTGGATCGAGCTTTTTGTGATTTAGCGATTTATCGGCTCATTTGGTGATCCCACTCTAGCAGATTTCCTCATGTCGAAATCGAAGTTTGCAAACTCATCCGCCGCCCATCACGTTCAATAATTATTATAAAGTCCGAGAAGTTTTTTAATCAAGATCTCTCGGTGAGGATCTCCATAACTTCTTCTCTTATGGCGGGTTAGGCGACCCGATTAGGATACAACTCATCAATTTCTCTTCGATTCGCATTTCGATCAATTTCCCGGTTATGATCTTTGTTGATCCGGACTGTGAATTGTCCGTCGATTCAATTTGATGAGATGTGGAAGGTTTCGGTTTTGTCTTGGCAGCGGAAGATGGTTGATCGGTTCGACCTGCAGAGAGGTTCTCACGTGTGGAAGCAGTGCTTCCGATTCCACAACAGGTAAGCTTTGCGGTTCGTGAAGGATTCGGGCCAGTTCACAAGGTGTGGAAGAATAGGAGAGACATGCTCAGGTAGTTAATCCGAGTGGTGAATCGGTTTGGTGGGTCGGAGGAGAAGGAGATCGTTAAATCTCGAGCTTCTACCTCGGAATGATCTGGCGAGCTCTCGGCTTGAGGAGTCCCTGCTGTCGATCTTCACCTGATTTTTGTGGTGCAACAGATTGCTTCGCGCCTCCTTCTTCATCGACTCATCTTCTAAGCATCGAGTCATAGGAGCTTAGCTTTCTTTCTTGACCCTCTTCTCCAGGCCTTCACCAGTTTTCTTTTCTTCTTCTTGGGGGCATCTGGTGGGCCTTCTGAGGGTCCTTCACCAGCTCGAGCTGATTCGGCCGCATCTGTTTTAGAAGAAGTCGCCTTCTTGCTTTTTCCTTTCTTTGACTTTGGGGTGGTTGGCCGCATATCATCGTCTGGTGGCCCAAAAATGACTGAAGTGGCTGTGAGAAAGCCTTTATAGGACTTCAGTCCATTCTGTTCCCATTTGGCCTTTGGCATTTTATCCTGTAGGATAACTGCAACCTTGTTGAGATTGTTGATCTTCTTCTTCAGATATACCTGCCTCCACTCATCAACTCCAAATTTATCATGTTTTTGGAGTAGAATGGCCTTCAGAAATCCATGCCAATTGATGTTCTTGGCTTCATCAATTATTGCGACCATCTTTGTATGCAGTTTGCCGGATGTAATAAAGCATCGGGCTGAATCTGATACCCATAATTGTTTTTGACAATATGTCAAACAACAATCGGTATTTCCTCTTGAGCATTGGCCTGACAAAACCTGAAGTATGATGTTTGTCAGCCTCTCTGAAGAGCTCTCTTCTGATCATCTCGTCTTCGTTCTCCCTGTAATGAGCAAGCGAGATCCGTCCTTTTGGTAGGCTGAACAGACGGGTTATATCATCATTCGACAGTCTGATTTCTTCGCCGATGACTGTCGAAAGTAGTTCTTCTCCTGGAGCATCCAGATATCACTCTCAAATTCTTAGGAATTCTAGTGCTTCATCTTTGCATCTTTGGATTGCGGTGTGAGCGGTATAAAAATTTCTCAAGGCCTTTTTTAGAATTTGCTCGACCTCCATGGATTAGGATCCGAAAGTGATATCGAATCGCATGCGAACTTATCATCCACAATCTTTGTTGCCAATTCCGCATAGTTGCACATTATTTTACCCATTCCGTGAGTGATCATCTACAGATAAGATAGATTCGGTTAAAAATTGTGCATTAATACAAAGAATATCACACAAGCGGAAACTAAGAAACAATAAAGTATAACACAGGATAAGAACATTTAGGATCAATGGGTTTTAAAAAGATGCATCAAATAAACATAAATTACCAGATTCTGCTTTTCGGAAAGATGATTTTGAAACTTAGGAAAAACACTTTGAATCTGAGAGAAGTAATCTGGAGTTTTCAGAGAATAAATCGCAAGTTTGTGAAATGGAAAACTCTGGTATGATTTTTGATGAACTTTATAAAGACGAGGAGGGAAAGAGAAGACACGATTTGGAAGATCAACCGTTTGAAAAAATTGAACGCTCCAGATTAAGCGGTTTTGATCGTAGGGTCAGGAAAAGCACGTACGAAAACCTTTTGGATTTAAAAGCACGTTTAATAGCAGTTAATACATGTTCCCCATGTCCGCATTAAATGATTTGCAGAGAATACGTCACAAGGATAATGGGTACAGTAAGGCAAATAATATCAGATAAGATCCGATAAATAAGCAAAGAACAAGAGAAAAGAAAGGCGCGGTCGGTTGGATCGATATTGTCGGTCAAAACCACTTGTCCATGTTGATTTCACTTGTTGATCTTAGTAATGCCTAAGCCTTAAAATTTCCCAACCGATCCTTTTAACTCGATCTTCTTCACTTCAGATCGATTTGTTGAGGTTTCAAGCTCAACCGATCTTCTTGAATACGTCGATTTCCTTCCGATCCTCTTGATCGGTTTAAGTTCCCCTTCAACCGATATTTCGTTTTTCCCATAGATCGATGTATCCGATTTGTTTATCGCAAAGAATGGATCATTTGTATGCAGATCGATCATTTGTTTTTTTCATGCTCAACTGATCTTCCTCATCTGATCAGCTTCGTATGTAATCAGATTTTAGTTGACCTAATCTGATTCTCCTCAGATCAAGTCAATTCTTGGGATAAGTGTTACCGCCAAAACTTAGTCTAGAATAGTAGTCTCTATTCCCTAAGTTCATGATTGATTCGACATGCATAATTATAAATCCTCAATCTTTCGATATGTCAATCCGCCGTAAATTTATCCAATTATCAGTCGCGTGATTCCTACACGCTGTCCTTTTGATGCAAATTTCTCTAAAAGGCTTTTTGAAATCAAATTTGCATTTGCACCCTTGCTTGGCCTCTATAAATTGGACCAATGTTTTACACAACATAACCCATTCACCATACTTATCTTCTTTGTAGAATCATGTATCCTGGTGAACCCTTATTTCCGGTGAAACTTCCGGCAAATACCTTTACCCCTTTTTCAATGATTTCAGCTTCTCAAATCAACCCTTTGCGTCCCTTATCGTTGTTTTCGTCGTCATCAAAGATTTCACATACGATTGTTGCAAAGCTTCTCTACCACCACGGCGGCGGTTCTGCTGTTGCAACTGAGAAGAGACTTCTCCTAACTGTATGCACCTTGTGTGTCTATCGTTATGACGTAACTACCATCAACAGACTTAGTCTGAAAATGAACGTGAGTTTGATATGCGATCTTGATCAGTCAACAACTGATCTTCCTATATCAACTCACCATTTAACAAAATTGGAGAGCCCATCGACTCTTTCTTAGGGGCTCGGCTTAAAAAAATCCTATCAAGGCCGTTGTCGCTCCACTGGTTTTAGCTTCAGCTAGCGGCTTTAGGATTTCTTTAAAGCCTCTCTCACCCTTGTTAAGTGGGGGAAAATGAGAGCATCATATTTAAAATCTCTCTCTCCTCTGCTCCACTTGGGTTAGGATGAGGGTTTAGGGTTATAGGTTTAGGGTTTTTGGTTATCACTTATGTACTGACCTCCGGGTCCTTTGTACTTGTATTTTGTAATGTAACCTGACCTTCGGGTCTTTATCAATGAAAATTTCTATTATTCCATTGTTGTGTAAAATTCTTGTATCCTTATGCGATTTTAAGCTTTAATCTTGTGAATACCACTTGTGAATCTTTCTTGTTGAATATCAGCTTAATCGACTTACAAAGATGTAAAACAACCCAACTGATTTAATCAGATATTCCTTTAAAATTGAGTGTTTCCTTTAATCTGATAAACCTTAAATCTGATAAGTTCCTTTAACCTGATAATCTTGTAAATCTGATCGATTTCTCTCATCAGTTCCTTGACTAATCTTCTGATCAGTTGAGATACCAAACTCAACTGATTCCTTTCAATCTGGTTAGTCTCTTAACCAGCTAGTTCTGGAGATCATTCCATCAAACATTTTAGGTGCATTTTCTCCAAGATCCGAAGCCTAGCTTCATTGCATAATTCTCCGAATCGATCTCGCTAGTGGCTTGGTTAGAATATCGACTTTTACGTATATCGGTATGAATCTTTTCCATTTCGATATTCTTCTTTTCAACATGATCTCTTATAAAATGGTGTCCGACATCCACATGCTTGCATCTTGTATGTAGAACGGGATTACGAAAGTGATTGCAATAAAGACTATTATTCTCACGTAAAATAGGTACATTCTTAGCTTCAATGTTATAATCCTCACCGGCCGACTAAGCAGAAGCGCTTGGGAACAATGACTTCCCGCAGCCCATATATATTACGCCAATTAGTAGATGTCGCGAATCGATGTGTCCTTCTTTTGAAAACCACGAGATCAATTTACTTCCTAAGAACCGAGCGGGTTCCCGAGGTGGATTTTCCGCCAATCTTGCAACCTCCATAATCGAATCGAGAATACCCACTAAGCACTAGATTATCATCGATGGGTAAAATAAACCAAGATTTTCTTTCCCTTAGATACTTAAGAATCCGCTTAGTCGCTTTTCTAGGTGGCTTATCATTCGATTTGCTGAAATCGCGCATATACACCATCGCGAAGGTTATATCCGGTTGGCATCGGGTATAGTAGAGATCCAATGAGAGCCCTATATTCCTTCCGATTTGTTTTTTCGACCATCCTCATCCGGATCCATCTTGAATCCAATCATCATAGGAATTTTGGCTTCCTTACAATTTTGAACTCCAAACTTAGCCAATAAATTCCTAGTGTATTTTTGCTTGGCGTGATGAATATCCCTTCAAGACTTTGTTTTTACTTGAAGACCCGTAAAGTAGTTCATCGACCCATCATGGACATCTCGAACTTCCCTTGCATCGGTTCTTTGAATCTTTCACATAGACTCTTGTTAGGGGATCAGAAGATGATGTCGCCCACGAGATCCGAACCATCGTAATATCTTTTCCATCTTCTATTCGAATAAGGTTACGTCCCATTGTTCCTTTAGTGAACCCACCGTCGATCAAGAAGCGAGAGAGTGTATCATACCAAGCTCGAGGAGCTTGTTTCGAACCATAAAGTTTTTTTCTTAAACGGTACACTTGGTTGTTCTTTTTCAAAGCACGGAGGATGTTCGACATAAACTTCCTCTGCGCTAGTACCCCGTTTAAGAAAGCACTTTACGTCCATCCGATACACAAGTGAACCCTCCGTGGGAAGATATGCCAAAAACGGCCGAATGGCTTTAGGCGGCGGATCGGTGCAAAGGTCTCATCATAATCAATTCTTCCGATTGTGAATACCCCTTTAGCAACAAGTCTTTGCCTTATTTTCGGTGATGACATTTTTATCATCTCTCTTGTTCTTGAAGACCCACCCGTGCCAATAACGTCTTGATGACTTGGTCCGCCTCCCGGTTCCCAAACTTGATTTGCCGAATCGTTTCGCTCTTCCCGCATGGCTAGAATCCGACTTGCGTCTTGTAGAGCTTCCTCTATTGTTGTTGGTTCCTTCATAGAAGAGATACAAGAATACATGGCACTTTCTGTCGATATCTAGTTTTAACTTTATCGATGGGTCTCTCGATTATCGATCGGTTGGATATTTGGTTATCCGTGTCCTTTCGCTCGATTTGCGTCGGTTTGGAGAACATCGTCCGTTTCTGATAAAATTTCATTACTAGCGATTGGGAGTGGTGCAGAGTTATGATCCACTTGATAAGAACAAGTCTCAGCTGATGTTGGACTCATCATGTGCTGATGTCTGTTCGTGGGAACTTCAGATGTTCCCCCTGAACCGGATGGTTCAATTGATCTTCGTCTCAATTTATATCGGCTTCTTCAAACCGTTTTTAGTACCTTAGGATCCGAATGATCCGTGAATCGGCCCTAGATCCGGAATGTATATTATTCTGATTTTCGATTTTTTTTTCCTTGATCTTTAGCTGATCCATTTTCTGAACATCAGGTTCTTGTTGATCAGGTACATCTTGTTCTGCGGCAGATTTCTCTTGTTCAGAAGATGCTTCATCAAAGACTACATGGGGTGTTTCTTCCACAAGTAGGGTTCGTTTGTTGTAGACCCTGAAAGCCTTGCTAGATGAGGAATATCCTAGAAATATACCCTCATCTGACTTGGCCTCAAAAGTCTTCAACTGACTCTTCCCATTGTTGTGTATGAAACACTTACACCCAAAAACATGGAAGTAAGAGACACGAGGTTTTCGTCCTTCCACAGTTCATAAGGTGTTTTGTAGTGAGCCTTAGTCGAAGACATGCATTACGAGTATGGCATGCGATGTTGATTGCTTCGCCCGAAACGGCTTGGTATTGCATGTTAACTAACATCGTCATGGCGGCGAGCTTCTTTTGAGAGTTCTGTTCCTCCGCTCGCTACTCCATTCTGTTATTGTGGCGTCCTTGCGGTGATGTTTCATGTCAGATACCAAACTTAGAGCAAAAAAATCAAGAATAAAAAGAGTTTTAGAAATTCGTACCTTTATCTCGATCGATTTTTACTACACCGACACCTTTCTCATTTTGTAATCTTTTTTTAATTTCGGGTATATTCGTTGTCGCCTCATTCTTCTTATGTAAGAATATAACCTGTAAACTTGGAATAGTCATCCACGATTACGAGAGAGTATATTTCGTCCGTTGAGATCGACCGGTGTAATCGGGTCCAAATAGATCCAAATGAAGCATTTGCGATTAGATCTTTGGATGCCGGTCCGGGAATTCCTTTGAATGAAGCTTTGACTGTTTTTTCCTTCCGACATGCAAAGACATGTCCGATCCTTTGAAAATACTTCATTCGGAAGTCCTTCCACCAGAGACATCCTTGCTATCTTATTAAGAGTTTTAAAGTTCGGGATGGCTCATTCTTTTGTGCGAGCCAACTCGCTACTTTTGGAACTCTTGACAATCGTGTATGCATTTCTTGGGCAACTGTTCCAATCACGGTGTGTAGATTGTCCCTTTTCTTGAACCGATTAGCAAAAATCTGTTGAGTGGCTCGATTCTTGATAGTGCATTGATCGATCGAGAACTCAACATTGAATCCGTTGTCGCGAATTGTGAAACCGATAGTAGGTTGTGCTTCGGACCTTCGACATACGAGACTCTAGTTACTTGTACATCATCATTCTCTGGGTTAGAACCCTTTGGTATAACCAAAGTTATCATCACCGAAAAGAGTACACGCTGACCTCTCGTTTCTATGTAAGAGTTGAGGAGATGTTTGCTTCGGTCATGTGCCTTGAGCATCCACTATCGATGTACCGGATAGTTGCTTGCACACCTCCTTTTGTTGGCGGACCCACGCGATCCTCGCAACCAAATCGGGCTTTAGGTACCCCTTTTGGATTGGGTCTGAGGGGTTAGGATTAGTTTTGGGAATCCATACAAAAGAGAGCACTTCTATTGTGATCGGTTAGATCGATTTTTGATTTGTCTCATATTTGTCAACATAATCATATATATATTTATATGCTTTCGATTATATGATTATTATATGACCTTGGGTGACTTAGAAGACTTGGGATTTATCTTTTATTTGTCTTCTTTTCGTATATGGATGGTTACGTGCAGAAGACCCTAGATTTTCGATTATAGGGGTAGCTAATCGCTACCATCAAAAGATTCATATCTTTTCGCATAGGTGGTTTTTAACATTTACGAAGCATGCTTATTAGGCGGTGACCTTGATTGGGTCTCAGATTGTACTTTAACTTTTACGGGTTGTCTTTTTACGAAACGATTTTGATTAGGTTGAGGTTTCTTGAAAAACGGGTTTTGATGATTCAAAAACAATGCTTTACGAGTTGGGGTCCATTTCATTCCTTACGGTTAGGCGATGTTTATTTACCGCTTCAATCGGTCATTTTCCTTATTAGATACATGTTTGGCTTTTTGGTGTATCTTTGTAGAAACTTCGTTTGATTACACCTTTTTGAGATGAATATATCGGGGCTTTTGAGGATGTGGAAGGGTTCTCATAGCCAAGTCCCTTCTTATTAATCGTTGTTAAAAAAATAGGTGTTCATGTCTTGATATCGGTTTTAGATGATTTTGAAAAAACCTCCATTTTCTTACGCAGATTTTCCTCGGATGATTTTAGACTTTCATGCTTTTGGAACAGCTCATCGAATTTTGCTTGCTTGAGGATTTTGAAGTCATCGCTTGATGTTTGTTAATTTCGGTGATCTTTGATCTCTTTCTCGATCGAAGCTTTAACCGAGAATTTTAAATTCCTCGGTTGTTTCGGCCTAATCTAAGTTGGAGGCATTTTATGAGATCAACAAGAATGGTGATTATTTATGGAAGAACTTATCACCGAAAAAGTGACTTCCACTATAGCATAAGTGTCTCTTTGCATTGGAGAGATCCTCAGCAATTGCGGGAGTTGATGCTATCGGTCAATCTCAGCGGGTGTGCTAATGATAGCGGTGTGAAGCGAGCGAAGTAGGTTTGGAGGTTACCTCAGATTGGTCCTCCTGGCATCGAAGGCGAGATCTCATCATCGTCACGAAGAGAATATCGGATCTTCGTTTTCGCAAAGTCAACTGACCTTCTTGTCGTCGGAATCTTCTCTGAGAAGTATCCGAGTCCCTCGGAAAGATAGGAATCGTCAATTCTGTAAATATCAAGCAACCATAGCTCTTACATCACAAGAACGTTGCTCTCTTTTGTTCCTCTTTTCTTTACTTGTTCATCCCAGGCGTTCTGCGCTATAGAAATCTTTTCATCTACGGTTGAAACGCTGTTTTATGATCCAAGAAACCTTTTCATAGTTGAAACTAAAACAATATGACCCAATCGGTGACTTAGGTTTCGATAGTTAGCAAGCTTCTTACATCGATTGGTTATCTCTTCCTTCCTCCGGATCGATTATCTCTTCTCTTTCATCTCTAGTGATCCCTCCGATCATCGGATCTGGTTAAAAACGGAATCCATTGGTTAAGATCTCCTATCTAGGAAGAGTTTATGTTGATAGTTTATAAAATCTTATAAATCTTTACCAAGTTGGACGTTTGACTTCTCAAGCTTACACAATAGCGACGTCTGAAAGCGCGACTCATTATATTCCCAAGGTGAGGTTCGATTTGCACCCGTTCGATTTCTTTGGTTGCCTTAAAAGCAAGGTGATTTTTGAAGATTGAGGCTTGGCGGGCACCTCATCTTCATCAACTTGTCCTCTCTCAATAAAAATCGAACTTCGTGAGCTTTAAGGCTCAAGAACAAGCTACTTGGCTTCATTTTTGAAATGTCTTGGCAATCCTTGATTACAAAGTGACCTTCGTATCCAGAAAACTTCTTGGTGAGAGACCTTAGGATTTTGTAGTTGATATCTTTATCGGACATCTCTACCAAGTTCTTGAAGCTTGTTTATAGACATTGTAATTCTTCCATCGAGTTCATTGATGGTTTAGAATCTTTGTGGACATCTTGATTTTTTGAACTTCATTTTTCATTCTTTTAGTATATCTTTTTTCAATTCATTTCCTCGCGTATTTGATGGAGTATAACATTGCTTTTTGATTTGAGATCTTAATCTTTTCCTTGGTGACCTTGTCCATTGTTTTCATGATAATATGCCTTGCGATAGTATAGAGTCCAACCATTTCCTTTTACGAATCCATCAAAAATTTTGGGCTTTTTTCGTACAAGACTTCACAAGGAAGTGGAAGATCTGGATCTCCTCCAAGCGGCGGGGTTGTCGTAATATATGATGATGGGTCTCTTTCGATGACTTCCATCATTCTCCCACCGGATCGAGCCTAGATGGTTGGACATATATATGGCCCAAATGGATACTCATCGATTGAGAAAAGATTAAGTAGATCAAATGATACATAGCAAGGTGTTATCCATCGAAAGTGATTTTGGAAAATGAATGAGTTTTAAAACGGTTTTTCAAGATCGAAGTTGAAGTTGACCACAAAGATTCTTCCTCAAGAATCGATGATACAAAAGTCGATGGAAGAAGAACCAACCTGCTATCGATACCACAAGAGGTTGGTAAGAGTTTAGCGAAAAGATAAGTCTAGAAAGGGGTGAATAGACTTTACCAAACTTTTTATGAAGGTCAGGTGTGAGGGATTGCCAAGACTTTGATCAAAATGAAGCCAAGAATCGGTTTGGGCGGATAACCAACTTCTTCGATTATGAAGCTGAAGGTAGATCGATTCGGTAACTATCGGTTTAAGCGATGTGTGCGGAAGCTTAAGTTTTAAGTGTGAAAAACCGGTTTTGATAAATCGATTCCAAAGTTAATCTTTTAATCGGTTGGTGAAGTGTCAAGTTTGAATGATCGAAGCTTGGTGATAAACCGATCTCGCCTTGGAATATGTAGCTTTTAAAGGTCAAACGCGAACTTGGTAAAATCAAGTTAATCAAAGCGGTAAAAGGCACACAAGATTTATAGTGGTAGGGACAAAACGATCCCCACGTCCACTCTTCCCTATCCAAGAAGGGCGGAGACTTAACATAATGGACTTAGTTTTATGTGTTAGTCCAACACAAATTAATCGATTAGATGTTTAAAGATGGAGTGATTACCCGATCGAGAGATCGTAACTAGAAACTCTAGATGCGAAAATTTGCTAAAACAACTTAACCTAACTTGGGGTTTGGGTAAGATTGTTTGGTTCAACTATGAAATCTTTTCTTTGATAATTATTTCGACTAAGATTAGATGAAAAGATTTCTATCTTAAGAACTTATGGGATGAACACTTAAATAAAAATAATCTTCTTGATCGTGTTCTTGTGTGAAATCGAAATTAGCTTGAGCTTCTTTGTTTGTTAAGTTTCCATTATTTCACTATGAAAAGTGTAATCCCATATATATAGACCTTGAAATCAAAAGAGCCGTTGGAGAAAGCAATTTGAATTTCAAACCTATATTTAAGTAGACTTCTACACCGCTTGATGTGACGAGCTTGGGAGGGCGGCATGGCCAAAAGCGTGAATTGTACTTTGAAAGCCGTTCTTGAGAGATAGCATCAAATGCAAGAGAATCAGGCTGCGATCATCGTGTCTTGTTCTTATTGGATAAGCGGACTAACTTTTCCGGTGTAGTTCTTCTAAGTAAAAGCATTCTTCTTGTTTAGATCATAGGCGTATGATTAGGTGAAACATCGATTTCACTGGTGGTGAATTTGATCGATCACCGAATCGTCGATCTGCGATGGAAAGAAACGGTCTTTGGTTGACTTCAAAATTGACAAGCAAAATTTCGGTGATGTAGGTCAAAAGTCCGATCTTCTAAAATCATCGATCTTTAAAATGCGAGAAAATGGAGTGACTTTTTCAAGATATCATCTAAATCCGATCAAGACATGATCTTCTGTTTTTCAACAGCATTAATAAGACATCGGGATATAATTTGTTATGAGAAGTCTTCCACATCCTCCTATACATATTGAGTTTCATCTCAATATGTGACTATCTATTACATCGGTTGTTATATACAATCATTATCAACCGGTCTCTAATAAGGTAATATAAACATCGATTGTAGCTAAGTGTATTGGTGTGTCTAACATATGTTTTTGGAACTTTCATAAACTATAAATTTCCCAACACAACAAGAATCAAGAAATGTTTTAAATTAGGGATTATTGGGGTGTTAATTGTTAAGCGAGATTAAATTAGGGATTGTTGAGGTTGTTAATCGTTAAATGTTAAATTAGGGATTGGGGGTGTTAATATGATTTGAATCTTTTTTACAGTGAACATTACCTTCATGAATAAAATTGAATTTCTTTCTTTGAATTAAATATCCATATACCGAATTAAATATATATATATATATATCCATATACTGAATTATATATATATATATATATATATATATATATATATATATATATATATATATTTAGCTGAAGGCAAATATGATACTTTTTTAAAAATTATCTTCACTGATTTTTTAAAAATCAAAAGTGACTGTTTTATTTAATCAAATAGTCATTTTAGTTTTATAATGACCCAATGTATGTGTGTAATTGCAGTTTTTCATTTTCGGGATTCAATGGATTTTTTTTAAAAAAACGGTGTGGCCCTTGAATTTTTAGGTCCGATAGGGTTAGGGTTAGGTTACGGCTCTTAATGACCCGTTTAAAAGTGAACCGCTAAGGCCCTAACCCGTTTAGGCCCGTGGCCCTGTAGGGCTGGCCCTAATGGGTTAGGACTGGCCCGTTTAACATCTCTAGTTGTCATATATATATGTTAACCCACACCAAAGATCCATCCAATACCTGCATAGATAATCCATTATACAATCAGCCCCAGATATATAACTTGTATACTCACAAGAATTATCATGACAACCTCTAGTAATTTTACCACATGTGAAGCTTACCCACGATATGGAAGATCATAGTGTCGTCTTTGTGAACGTCCTACTGTAATAATGGTATTTGCTACATTCGCCAATCCGGGTCGGCTCTTCTATTGTTGCTCGGTGCATGGATTTTCTCATTGGTGTGTCCCATTAAATTGGGAAACGTCACAGACCGATAATGAAGATGTGTCAAGTATGCCACGATACAATGACAATGTGGCATCAAACACAACAAATGCTACAACTCCTAACACGTACCAGATCACCATTCGCACGTTGTTGCTCTAAAATATGATTACAATATTCTTTGTGTTTTTTCTAGGTTTATTAATGAAGCAAATGCTGATGTATTAATGTGATATTGTTACTGTTTTTTTTTACAAATGATATGTCTTTTATGAACTTTGATTGTGTAATACCTATTTTCCTATTCTCGTATTATATATTTGATTATGGCATTCAGATTTAAAGCGAAATCCAAAAGAATTAGTCTGATTTCATTAGAACTATTCCATTACTAAACTCTACTACATGACAATATTATGATACCTAATCATATAGATTCCATCAATATGGAATTCTTAAAACCAATTTAGTGTAGCAAGGAAAGTTATAAAAAGTGTTAGACCCGGTGGGAAAACCCATTTTGCGCGATCGGAAGCAAAACATTTCGTGCGATGCATATAAAAACAGGGGTGAAGGAATGGTGATTACAGATTTTTTGCGTTTTAAGCTCATGTGTTGTGTTTTACTTATAATCGAATGCATATGACAATATAAGAACGTAAAGCAGTAAAGAACACAACAAAGTATAGTGGTTCGGAGACTCAAGCTCCTACATCCACTCTCGCATTCTGGGGAAATTCCTTCAAACACTTCACGAGCTTTACGACTACCTCGGCGTAGTTTACTTACTCAACTTCGTACGAGCTTTACGACTACTCCACGTAGTTTACTTACTCAACTTGGCCTTGAGGCTTTACGACTACCTCGTAGTTTACTAACTTCAGTTGGACTTATCACCCTCTCGGGGGCCTCTTAGATGTTTAACGAGTTCACACTCTTCCGGGACTTATCACCCTCACCGGGATTGCCTAATCAACTACCTCACTTCACTCTTACGAGAATGGGTTGTCATCTCTTACGAGAATGGGTTTGGGTTTGGTGTTGTCTCAAACTATGGTGAGATTTTCCCTTACAATGGTTTAGCTTCAATCTGCTAAGGTTGGGAAAATCTCTCTAAGCTTAAGATACATCGTGGGTAGCTTAGGTTGGGTTCTAGAACACTCTTTGAATATATATATGTATATCTACGGACTTGTGTTCAGGGTGGGAATGCTTTGGGTATAACTCTCCTTGGCTCAGAAAGCATCTCGTGCTATATTCTTCACGCATCCACACATTAGAATGATGAAAGACCTTGTATTTATAGTGTGGATTTGAATGTTACCGATTGGAGAGAATCACATTCAAATCCATACTATTCTTGTAAAATCTGTTCTTTCTTCAAGTTTGGTTGTCTTCCTCCTCATTGGTCCACCGTCGATGATTAAATTTATATTCCTCGATTCCTCGCCTTGGAATCATTGAGATTCTCTGAGTCTCGGTGTCTTGAGACATCCCGAGTCTTCGTGTTTCTCTGAGTCTTGAGGTTTCTACGAGCCTTGATTTCTCGAGCCTATACGGTTCTCGGTCTCATCTTCGAGTCTTGAGATCTAACCACATCTATATCTGCCGACTATACGGTCGCAAGGATAACATCTGAACACTCTAAAACCGAATCCTGACTCATCTATCAAGATTATCCTGAACATGTCATACTCAAGGGTTTTGGGATCTAATCAAAATCCTCTTTATTAAATTTATTTCCCAACAATTTCCCCCTTTTTGATGATGCCAAAACCATCTTGTTACAAAAACACTTAACCTATATCGTCGGGTTTGAGTTTTTTCCTATTACAAGAATGGTAAAACTCTTAACAATCAATTCAGCAATGAATCACCCAACAATTTCATCACCAAACAACAATAATCAGGCATATCAAAATATAAAGACATGTAAAGTAAGATAATGAGGTATTATCTTTGAGCATAAAGATAAAATTTCATTGATGTATGATAGACTATTACAATTTATAAATGAACTTATCAAAAGATAAAGACAAAAAAAAACATAAAGAATTACAAGTCTTCGGTCTTGGTCTTCAGTCTTCTTGATCTTCAGCTCGCCTCCTCATTCCTCTTCAATGGACCTTGTTCGATCGGGCATCTCGATTTCTCATCTTGACCGAGTTGATTCTTCCGACTTCGACATCGACCCTCGTGTCTTTTGACCTATCTTGAGTCTCGATTTCATTTTTACTCAAATATATCGATTTTCTTCTCGACCGATCCGATCGATTTCGTGATTAGATCAACACATCTTTAGATCAACATATCAGAATAGCATCAGGTTAGCATATCAGGTTTATCATATCTGATCTTGATCACGTCTGATCTTGATCAGTCTCTTATGCTCATCTTCTGATTTGCAACCTTTTCTTCTGATTTGCTGGCTTTAGCTTTTCTTCTCATTCTGGTTTTGCACAGCTCATCAGTTTAACTCCGAACTCATCTAACTCATCTGATCTCGATCATCTACTTTTGATTCCGTGAGTTCCCCCTTAATTTGTTCTTTCGTTCTCCCTCAACTTGATATCTGTAAATTATCTTGAATAACACAAGTTGATAATGTTTTGGCATAGAACTAAAATATCCCAACAATTTCTCAATTAATAAAGACGCCAAAACATCAGAATATATGCATTTTTAAAGAAACGGATTTTTCTTTAAAAGGATCTGTTCAGGTGGTCGCTCTGAAATTAGTGAAACTTTTGAACTCCCGCTCTGATACCACTTGTTGGTCCCGGTGGGAAAACCCATTTTGCGCGTGCGGAAGCAAAACATTTAGTGCGATGCATATAAAAACAGGGGTGAAGGAATGGTGATTACAGATTTTTTGCGTTTTAAGCTCATGTGTTGTGTTTTGCTTATAATCGAATGCATATGATAATATAAGAACGTAAAAGCGATAAAGAACACAACAAAGTATAGTGGTTCGGAGACTCAAGTTCCTCCCTTCTCCCATTCCTGGAAAATTCCTTCAAACACTTCGCGAGCTTTCGACTACCTCGCGTAGTTTATTTACTCAACTTCATTACCGAGCTTTACGACTACTCCACGTAGTTTACTTTTTCAACCCGACCTTGAGGCTTTTCGACTACCTCTGTAGTTTACTAACTCAAATTGGACTTATCACCCTCTGCTCGCCTCTTAGATGTTTAACGAGTTCACACTCCTTCCGGGACTTATCACCCTCACTCGGGATTGCCTAATCAACTACCTCACTTCACCACTAGTTATCTCTTACGAGAATGGGTTTGGGTTTGGTGTTGTCTCAACTATGGTGAGATTTTCCTTACAATGGTTTAGCTTCAATCTTTAAGGTTGGGAAAATCTCTCTAAGCTTAAGATACATCATTGGGTAGCTTAGGTTGGGTTCTAGAACACTCTTTGAATATATATATATATCTACGGACTTGTGTTCTAGGGTGGGAATGCTTTGGGTATAACTCTCCTGGCAATTAAAGCATCTCGTGCTATATTCTCCACTCATCCACACATTATAATGATGAAAGACCTTGTATTTATAGTGTGGATTTGAATGTTACCGTTGGAGAAGATCACATTCAAATCCATACTATTCTTGTAATCTGGCCGAACCTTCTTGTTTTGGTTGTCTTCCTCTCATTGGTCCACGTCGATTGATTCTAATTGGCTATATTCCTCGGATTCCTCGCCTTGGAATCATTCGGGATTCTCTCGAGTCTCGGTGTCTTGAGAGACATCCCGAGTCTTCGAGGTTTCTCCGAGTCTTGAGTTTCTCCGAGCCTTGATTTCTCGAGCCTTCGTGTTCTCGATCTCATCTCGAGTCTTCGATCCTAACCGGATCTATTTCGCCGACTATACATGGTGCGAGATAACATCCCGAACACTCTAAAAGCTGAATCTCGACTTCATCTATCAAGATTATCCTGAACATGTCATACTCAGGGGTTTTGGGATCTAATCAAAATCCTCTTTATTAAATTCATTTCCCAACAAAAAGTCCTGGAAAAAAAAATGGATAGTCTTGCTACCATTAAACTGATTTCATTACGTAAACACAAAATCTGCTACACCTTCTAACACGGTTCAAGATATGCAACACACCAAATTAATACTAGCACCAATACTCAGAGTTTACTGATTACAATTAATCCTGTGTTGCACATTTACCAGAATTCTTACTTGTCCATGCCTTCATCAATAAACATTGTTGTTCCTTCCCCATGAACTCAACAAAAAAATGTCCAAAAAGAATCTCACTTTCCTGCAAAACAGGAATTGCAGATGTATACAATTTTAGTAAAGCTTAAATTAAGCAAGAGATGATGACAACTTAAATGAAGTAATTTAATTGAGTTGGTATACCTGCATATCAGTAAAGTATTATTCATTGTTTTCTGATGTATCCATCTCGTATTCTGAAGACTGCATGCTATCGGTTCCTGATTCGTCCGCACGTGTTATTAAGCAAGAGATACTGTCGTGATATCCCAAAACACCACATGTCTTACAGATTTTCTTTTTCATTTTCTTCCCCTCCCCATATGAACTTTTTCTCTTAGTTCTAGGTCTCCCGGGAGTTGTGTTCAGTTCCGGTGGCATGATTTTGGGTTCATCTTCACACTGATTTTCAAATCTCTCAGTGTCTGGAATTGAATTAATATCACCCATGTAGGAATCCCTGTACGATTTTGTAAAAAAACCAGCATCCACGTGCAAATTCACAGAGCTCCTCAATTTTCGAATCACTCTCACAGCATGTGGGCATGGGAACCCTCTTATTTGCAACTGGTAACAAGTGCAACCTTTCAAACTTAGATTGACGGTAGCAGATACCGTTGAATGAACCTCATACATGCTATTTGGATACTCGTCTACCTTCCATGATTTGCAAAATTATGTGTACCTCTGCCAAGTTTCCTCTTTTTCTGGACACAATGCACCACTCCACTCGCTGCTCACTTTCCTCCTTTTGACATACCACCGAGAAAGTTTTTTGCGAATTGAATCGATCATGTTAGTGACTGGTAAGTACCTCGCTTTCCGAATCCAGGAATTGAAGGATTCAGCCGCATTCGATGTCATCTCACCGTACCTAGTAATGCCACTACAATATGAAACGACCCACTTATCGAAAGGTAACTGTTCAATCCATTCTTCAGCCACCAGCTCACCCTCTTTTTTGAACAACTCCAACTTCTCATGAAAAAGGTCCATGGTTGGGGCATATGCTGCATCCGTGAACAATTTTGTCATATTAGCTCGGTGTTTGCGACTACAACCACGTGAAAATCTGCCCTTAAGATTTGTTAGCAAATGAAATATGCAAAAGTAGTGTAAAGGATCATCCCATACAAGAGGGAAAACTGACATAAGTCCTGTGTTTCTATCCGAAATGAATACGATTCTTTTGTCGTGCTTAATTTCATCGCGCAACTTCGTGAGAAACCACTGCCAATTTGTTGTATTTTCAGCACCAACTATTGCAAAGGCTATTGGGAACAGACCCAGACCTGTTGATAAAAAACAAATGGCAATTTTAGAAATCAAAATAAGGATCAGATTTAGCAGATAGTCTATAGTTACAGACCATCAAAACATGTATGATATTGGAAAAACAGATTGTAAACGAATAATGTAAAGGTACCATTATTTCCATCTTTTGCGGTAGCGGACAATAGAGTACCCTTTGCAAGCCCCTTCATGAATGTCGCATCGATGAAAAGCATTGGACGACAATATCGAAATCCATCAATACTAGCCTTGAATGCAATGAACATCCTCTCAAAACGATTTGTTTCATGATTAATCTCTAAGAACACAACACTGCCTGGGTTTGTCCGTTCAATGGCTTTCTTGTACCACCTAAGCTGATTGTATGATTCGTCATAACGTCCAAAATCAGTTTCCTAGATGTCTCAATTGCTCGTCGTGCTTTCCAATACGGAGTCTCTATACCATAACTTTCCAGGAAAATATCGACAATTTTCTTTCCGCTAATAGCATGATTATTCTTCACTTGATTGACTATCAAATCTGAAACAATATTTGACCCCATACGAATACCATCTTCACACACCAATGTTCCAACAAACGAGTGATTTAGGTTGGCTTTGAATATTTCAAAATTATATGATGGACTGATCAATTTTGCCTTGACAAACCAGGTACATCCACCACTTGCCTCCTCACTACAAGATGCATGTATGTACTCTCTAGTATTCCTACCATACTTGAAATTAAAACCACTATAAGTAGCAAACTTAATGAGCTCTTTCCTAAACTCAACTGCACCACCAACAAACTGTTGCCCAACACCTACGTCAATTATTTTCCCCATGAATCCGACAACAATGGTTTTTTCTTAAGAGACGGACACACTGGATAGGATGGTATCGCATATTCACAATCACTTTGAGAATCAATGTGCACCTTAGACTTTTTTCCACTATCCCTTTTCTGAAAATCACCTACATCATCACTGTTTCTTTTACCACTTTCCCTGTTGAATGAATCACTTGATTCAAAATCTTTTTTTTTTACCACTAGACCTATTTTCCGAATCATTGTGATCACAACTAGATTCTTTGCCAAAATCAACATTCTCAAAGTGATCACCACACAGAGGCTGATCTCTGTTTTCAACATTAGTGTTGTGATCACCACATTGAAATTTACAGAAAAGCTCAACTAAAACTAACTTTGTAGAAGTGTGATCACAAAGCACCAATATATTATTAAAATCCACCTCAGAATCCAGACAACAACTAGTAATAGAACCAACAGAACATAGGCAATAAAAACTTATGTTTTTCAATTCATCCCACTTACCAACCAACTGTGCACATAAATCAGAATATGTAGTAGTTCCAGAAACACCCACGAGCTTGGACTCCCCCTTGTATTTGACACTGAAAAGAATCACAGACATATTGAAAGAACACCCACGAGCTTGGACTATCAAAAACACCAACGAACTAGGGACCGTTGTGACCCAGTAAGCTTAATCCATGCTTGGAAAAATGAAATTTTTAACTTAAAGAATGGGAAAACGAACAACCCAAAAAAAGGATGTGAAAATTGTATGGTGAATTTGAAATCGGTTGAATTTGAGAGAATAAAGAAGCAAGAAAATTTGAATTGGTATAGAATTCAAATTTTGAAATTTCTGCAGATGGGTAGCTACAAAATGATATTGTAGAGTTAGGTTCATATCTGAATTCGAAAAGCATGTACCTAATTTGGGGAAATAGTACAATTTTTGCAGAGGGTTATCGTTTTTTTTTTTGGCATAATTCATCAAAACTAAAATATCCCAACAATTTCTCCTTTTTTGATAATGACGCCAAAACATTAAAATATATGCATTTTTGAAGAAACGAGTTTTCGTTTAAAAAGATCAGTTCAGGTGATCACATTAAAAGTGATCTTTTGAACTCCTGCTCTGATACCAATTGTTTGTCTCGGTGAAAAACTCATGAAATGCGGAAAAAATCATGAAATGCATATAAAACAGGGGTGAAGGAATGGTGATTCCAGATTTTTGCGTTTTAAGTTCATGTGTTGTGTTTTGCTTATAATCGAATGCACATGACAAGATAAGAACATAAAGCAATAAAGAACACAACAAAGTATAGTGGTTGGAGACTCAAGCTCCTACATCCACTCTCCCGCATTCTAGGGAAATTCCTTCAAACGGGACTTATCACCTCCACGGGATTGCTTATAGATATTTCTGAAGCTCTCACTCAAATTGGACTTATCACCTCGGGCTCGCCTCGGGACTTATCACCTCCACGGGATGCTTTACAAGTTTTCAAGGTTAACTCAGCTGTAGCTTACTCACTTCTTCTACCTTTGAGTTTTTCGGGCCGATTTCGATTGCGACTTACTAACTCTTTTACAACTCCACACAAACTACCTAACAATAGGGTTTGGGTTTTGGTTGGTGTCTCCAACTAGGTTGAGATTTTCTCTTACATTTGTTTTAAGCCTCAATGCTTTAAGGTTGGGAAAATCTCTCTAAACTAGGATATATCTTGGGTTCTTAGATTGAGTTTTAGAACACTCTTGAAAATATTTGTATATCTACGACTTGTGTTCTATGGTGGGAATGCTTGAGTGTATGTGGCTCTTGGCTCAGAGCATCTTTTTCCACATTCTCCACACTTAATTTGATGGAAGATCTTGTATTTATAGTGTGGATTTGAATTTTCCGTTGGAGAGAATCACATTCAAATTCATACTATTACATGTAAAGTTCTCTGACTTTTTAAATTTGGTTGTCTTCTCTCGTTGGTCACGTCAATTTGAATCTACTTAATTTATATTCTTGAGGATCTTACGAGTCTTGAGGTTTCTCCGAGTCTTGAGGTTTCTCGAGTCTTCGGGTTTCTCTGAGTCTTGAGATTCTTCCGAGTCTTGGGATTCTTTAGTGACATCACGAGTCTTGATCTTTATCACGAGTCTTTCGGGTTTCTCACGAGTCTCGGGATCTTTACTCGAGGATTCTTGATTAATGAGACTTTATTCGGTGGACCTTATGCGATTAGGCATCGACACTCAGATCGACCGGAGTTGAGTTCTTGACTTGGACATCCCGACCCTCAGTCACTTTTTACTTCATCGAGCCTCGGATCACTTTTACTTATTGAGCCTCGGATCCTTGACTTCATGAGCCTCGGATCACTTTACTCAATTTATCGATTTTTCGGCTCGATCCGATCGAATTTTCGACTCGATCGGATCAACACATCTTCAGTCAACATATCAAGATAAGATCAGTCAAGACATCAGGGTTAGCATATCGGGTTTATCATATCCTCGATCTCGATCAAGTCCCGATCTTGATCGATCTCATCTATTTCTCTTCCGATCTGCAACCTTCTCTTCCGATCTTCCGTCGGTTTATTTACGATCACGGTGGGCAGTTTTTTTTCTCTTACGATTTTGCCGCATTTCATGATTAACTTCGGAACTAATCAATTCATTCGATCTCAATCGGTCTAAATCTGCGACCTCGTCGATCTCGATCATCTCTTACGATTGTGTAGTTCCCTTAACTTATTCTTTCGTTCCCCCTCAACTTGTTATCTGTAAATTTAACTTGAATAACACAAGTTGATAATGTTTTGGCATAATTCATCAAAACTAAAATATCACAACAACTAAGTATGGTACGGGTTGTGCTATGTAGAGTGTGGCTCGGTTGCAAGGCTCAAAAATCCCTAAAAGTCTTAAGCAATCAAGAAGTTTATAACTTTACAGTTTAAAGTTATCAGGTGGGTGACACTATTTGTATCGCAGTGGTTAATGTTATATGGATTGTTGATGATTTTTAAAGTAAACTAAAGAATTATAATGATGATGATAATTATGTTAAATCCAAAATTTTTGAATATACAAGGGGACTATGTCCCACATGCATGAAAAAGAGATGTAGATTGTTTACGGGGATTGGATGTGGTATACGCTACCAGTGCCGCCCCACATGAATGCATAGTATTAAACGAATTCCATGTTTAAGAAATAACTTTAATATATGATAAAAGACTAAGATGATGGGAAGGGGTAAAAGTTTCTAATTTTAGAATTTTGAAATCTGTATAGCAGCATTGTAGGTTGACCACTGAGATTTTTATCTCACACCCCAACTTTAACATTTTCAGGTTATGATACAGAGGCACGGGAGCTGCAGTAGACGACCGTTTCCCCACCTACCTTTTCTATCTAAATGTTTAAAGGACAAGTTAACTGTTGAACTTAATTTCATCATGAGAGTTGTACTTGAGACTCATTAGTGATGTTTCTATAAAGCCGTGAAATGGTGATTTTGAACATGACTACTTTTGTTAAATGGATATATATATGTTTTTCCGCTGCAATTTAATTACCTTATGACCATGTGTTTTAGTTTTAAAAGAAATTTTCCGACTTAATTTTTCGGTTCACTAAGCAATGACTCGGGTTTAAATTGTCAAGATCTTTAAAGTCGACTTTTTGAATTTCGGGGCGTTACATACTCTCTCTGTCCATCAATCTTATGCTTGATGTAGTTAACACAAGTATTAAGAAAAAAGTTGATAAAGTAGATAAAATAAGAATATCATGGGGTATTGTGGGGTCCATTTATAGATAAAGTGATTGTTTGTGAGTAAAGTACAATGACATTTGAAGTAATTAAGTGATGGTTGAGTGATAAAGATAAAGCAACTTTTGCCTAAAATGGAGTGTGCATAAGATTGGTGGGCGGACGAATAAGGCAAATGTGCATAAGATTGGTAGATGGAGGGAGTACTTTTTATTAAAAAATATATAATTGTAACTTGAATGTCGAGACGTTACGTAACTTACCTATTTTCCTTGAAATGGAACCACCATCTGGACACAGTGTTGATAGGAAGAAAAGGGGTGAACATGATATTAAAAAAATTGACTCCAATGACTTCAGAGTTTAGATTGATCATAGGCCCTCCAACGCCGCACTATCAAATCAGAAAACAAAGTTTAAAATGTTTCCATAAAGAATATCATATCTGGTGTTAGAATGGTTTTTTTCCGGTACAAATTGATATGCATATACTAGAAAGACGTAACAAAATAAAATCTCATCATTACTTCTTCAACAATCAATTGAGAATAACGAGTTAATAGTTGCATAACAATTTGTACATGTAAAGATAATACCTTTGTAGTTATATTGGTGGACCTAAGCAGCTCTTTGCAGTCAAAATTGCATTGCTTAGTACTACAACAAACAAACAATATATATATATATATGTGTGTGTGTGTGGATGAGAATATTTTAATTAAAAGCAAAGTGAAAATTGGACATAAAATTAATAAATATTTATAAAATAAACCTGTATAAACCAGGCGCAACCATGATACCACTTCTATCATCATCATCAACACCACAGCTGCGGCCAAGTGCTAAAACTTTGATCCCATTCACCAATCTGAGCCGATCAGTATGTGGATGTAATTGAAACTCGAACGCTGACCCCGGTCTATCATCCAAATACCTTAATTTTGAGACTTCTAACGCATGGTCCACTTTAAGTGTTAAAGCCGCGAGGTTATAGTGAAAATCGTGACCTAAAAGATCAACTTGACATTGTTTTTTATCTGATAGAACAACCACCAACTGCGAAAGAGAATAGACAAATGATAAACATGTAACAGTTGAGTAAGAATCACAGAGAAGACGAGTGGATTCAAGAGAAGAAAGAGGTCGACACCACAGGAGATGACATAAAAAAAAAGCTCTGTTTTTACCATAGTTATTAAAAGGCGACCTGGAAGGCCTAAAATAAGGCGCACAAGACATTGGGCCGGGCGCCACCTCTCACCGCCATAGGTCAAAGCGGTTGGGATTTTCTAGGCCAGGGGGTTTTTGGCCTTTTTTTTGATTTCGGGCAAAAGGCGCGCCTAAGGCGTGCCTTGCGTACATCTAGGGTTTGAAATAAAAATAAACATTTATTTATTTGTCAAATAACATCAGAATAATAAAAAATATTATCTCTTAAGTCTTAATATTTAAGTGAAACGCATCTAGGGTTTCAAGATTCACTTTTTATCAAGTATAATCGTGCGTTGAAGCATCGGTAATCGGTATGACTCACGTAATCACATTGGTCCTATCTCTTTGAGGGATATAGATGAAAGCAATGAGTGGGTGGTTGGTCTAATGGAAGATGAAGATGAGTTGGTTCACCAAGGTGAAAATTTGACTTGGGGTATTGCTACAGAAGCAATGGTTAGGTTTACTAAGAAATTATCAAGGTCTTATGTTATTTTTTCCAGGGATGCAAGGCGCTTAAGGCGCCAGCCAGCGCCCTAAGGCGCTAAGCGCCGCCAGCGCTTTGTGTATTTTTTTGCGCCATTAATAACTATGGTTTTTACTGTGATGAGACTTATCATGCTGGTCTTATGCGATTTGTTACCGTAGGGGAGGAAGTGGAAATAGTAACAGAGTGAGCTACAAGGAGAGCCAAGAATATGATATATATACAGCTAGCACTAACTTTCCTTCATACTGTGTATACTTTACTGTTCGCTAGTCCTTTGTTATTAAATTGTGTCTACTTTACTGTTCACTAGTCCTTTGTTATTAAATTGTGATGGGGAACAAAAATGGAGTGCAATTCTAATAAATGTATTAATTTGAACGCTGAATGGCAAAACTACAATAGACGAACATAATGAATAAAATATTACTACCTCCGTCTCATACTTATTTACCACTTTTCCTAAAAGGTCCTTCTCATATTTGTTTACCTCTTTCTATAAATGGTAATAAAGTAACTACCACCTTTTCCACTATCCCCTCTCAACATTTTAAAATTACATCTCATGACATTTACTTTTACCCACAAAAAATCATCTACTTTAATAATAAAGTAGAAAGTACTACAATAACCTAAACAAAAACTCACTTTATCCCTTTAAATATTAATAAACAACTCTTAGTGCCGAAAAGAAAGGGGTAATTAAGTATTTGACAGAGGGAGTATATCATTACACACCTTCAAGCTATCCAATAGGGAATTCAAATTGTGATCCTTCCTCAAGACGGTGGACGAAGTCATGATGATGCACTGGAAGCCGCCGTCCTCACAATTATTACACTCCAAAATAAACCCAGAACAGCACCGTATCTCCTTGTTATCTACAATATAAGGATATATATATATATATATAAAAATTTTATTTTTGTGTATGTGTTTTAACTACAATACAAATCAAATTGAAGAGAAGTTAACTAACCTGAATAACTTTTTACACACACAACAGAGGGGGCAGCTTTCAATCCTGCTATCTTCGAGTATACATCTATGTCGTAATTTTCCTCCAATTGAGTAAACTCTGCTCTAAAATATCTTTACTGGATAAAATTGTTATTCTTATCTGAAAAAGGGAAAAAAACAGAAATAACAAATTTTATAATATACCAAAGTAGGTAAGGGAAGAAAAGTAATAGAGAGAAGAGTAGAGAGGAAATAAAATACGTGGATGATACTCGTGTTTCCACAGGTAGTCGTTAGCCAACAGCCTGCGAGCCTTTATGCGGGGGTTGTCCATCGTGTGAGGCACTGCCGGAGGTGGGTGCCAGAGAGGGTAGGTGGAGGCGGCTGCTGATTTATGAAACTTATAATGTAAGCTATTCTTTTTTGTGCCAAAAAGCATGAATAAATAAGAAGTCCAAAAGTATATACTCCTATTAGATAAATAAAAAGCCCAGGCTTTATTTTATTTTTTATACCGGACAAATGCTTGACCCTAAACCATGATGTCATGAAATTAAGAACATAAAAATAAAATGATCAAAGCTAAGGAAGAGGTTGTAATCTATAGTGCTGATTTTGAGCATCCCAAACTCCACTAAGACCTTATGTGCCCTTATTTTTTGTATTCCACATTAGTACCACAGAACATTAGACACCACAAACAAACAAATAGGAGTATGTTGTTATATAAAATATAGATAGATAGTTTATGACAGGCGCTAGGTGCAACCACGCATTTGGAGGCCATAAAATACTATTTCCATTCACAAACTTATGTGAAATTAAATAAACTAATATTTTTGTCATGCATAACAAATTTGTTTATGTTATACCAGAAGTAACTATTGAAAACCAACAAAGAATCATAACTAAAATATTAGAATTTCCTAGATTTCCCATTTATCAAAAGCGCTAATATTCAAGAAAATTTCCCCTACTTTTCAATTGTCAACACATAATCCTCAAAAAAATTCTAACTTTCAGAAAGAAATTTTCCCTACAGCGAGCATCGGCTCCAGCTTTTAAGAAGAGAAAAATATTAGCACCCAAATATTAATGAAAATCCCATACTACCCTCACCATTCTAAACTTAAACTACTCAAATATTGAAATCCTAATATTGAGCAGCAATAACCTTACGGGGAAACTGCTCAATTCTCCAATCTCATTATTTCTTGCCACACTATTCCATCTTCGATTCACAACAATATCAATTGAAAAATTAACATTTTATTAGAGTTTAAATTTTACCTGAGATGTTGAGGTGGGTTAGGGCCACCGAGAATACAAAGAAAAGTGATGGGGAAAGGAAGTAAAGGTGCTGGGCGTTAGAAATTGGGGGAGAGAGGTGTGGGGCAGCGGCCACCGACGTTGGGGGTTTTTAGGGATAGGTAGGTAGTAATTCGGAGTTGTATTGTGGCCAACAGGTTGATTGTTATTCTGCTTTTCTTTTCTTTTATTACTAGTATTTCACACAAAATTACTAGTATCTCACACAAAATTATATTTTAATATAATAATCTTATATATAATTTATTTTTTTTATTTATATATATTAATATTATATTCTCACTTCATTATATATAAAATAAAATTTAGTGTGTTGAAATTTAAATTATATATTACATTTTTTAAAAATTATACGTAATGTTTGTCAACATCAATAGTGTTATTAGCTTGTAGTAAGACATTTTACTATATATTAAATTAATATATAAATATATATAATTAAGTAAATTGAATTTTTGGGGAAGAAAAGAAAAGTGAAGCTTAATTAAAAAAAATATTTGTCTTAAATTTACTTAAACAAAATTCATCTAAAAATTAATTATGTGATGAAATAGATAGCAAAATACACATTACATTATTCAAATAATATTGTGTCGTGAGAACAACATTATATTACCAATAAAATTAAAAGAAGATGCACTAAGGTTGATTAGAAAATTTTATATTTAGATTTTTCTCAATTTAATGATTTATCATACCAGTTTTTTAAAATTAAAATTTATTTATTTAATTTTATACAAAGTAATTAAATAAGACCACTAAACAAATTAGTTCAAAAAACATTCGAATTAAATAATGATTTAGCTAATTAATCAGAGAATGTGGAGAGAGAGTGAGTGACGTTAAAAACAAATAGGAGTGAAAAATTAGGGAGCAAATCATCTCAGGTGAATTTTTTTAATATTTATTAGTATAATATAAATAATAATGTGGCAAGATTTGTCCATAGATACTAATGTAGGGTGCTGATATAACAAAATTGAGGAAATGGAAGAATTCTCTATAAAGAGGATCCGGAAAATGATTGAAAGTGGAGAGAGAGTCCTAAAAAAATTGAACTAAAGAGGAGAGAGAAAGATGTGAAGAAATGGGCGGGAATAGGTTTGCAGGAGACTTTTCTGTTTTTATATATTTATAGATTATAGATTAGTAACTAGCACTTTCACCAACGAATTGTAAATTTTATTAATATACTCCTCAATTTCTTTTAAGATTTCTTTTTTTTTAATTATCCCAAGTAAAAGATTCTTACTTTTTTAGTTGAGTTTTTTTCTCCTCACCTATTACGATTATTCATAATATTAAATTTTCTCAATTAATCAAAACACACTCTACGTTAGGGGCATTTTATTTTTTCATTACTATGTCCACTACACATATAAATATTATATTCATTAATCTTTGAGCTAAAAATAAAAGGAATCTTAGAGTGAGATGGAGGGTAGATCTATTCCTATATGTCCCTTTTCATGTTCTAATTATATTCCACCTTCTGAATCCACATGGACCCAAAATTATGATGGTTCGTTGATTTATTTTAAATATTCCACGTGTCATTCATTTGTATAATGGAACATATAGTGGAACATAAAATGTGAAACATATAATATCATTCCGATGGAGAGAGTGTTAAATATTATATAATAAATTGTTATTCTTGTATAGTGATTATGAGTTTTATTAATATATTAAATAATAATATTATTAGTATTATTATTAATAATAATAATAATAATAATAACTTGTTATTCGTATACACGGATTGTGAATTTTATTAATGTAAAAATTGTTCACCTTTAGAATAAAAATAGGGATTAAATTTTTTGTAGCCCAATAACTTTGGGTCGATTTGATATTGGTCCTTCAGTTACCACATTATGATATACCCCCTGTATGTTTCAACTTTTTTTTATTTTAGCCCTGAAAACCGGTCAATCCGGTTAGTCAACCGGTTAAAGTACAAGTGGCAATTAATTTCTATTCTCTTTTATTTTTTTGCCGTCACGTGTGTAATTCATAATTTCATTTTTCATTTATATTTAATCACTTAATTCAAATGGATTTTCAGTTGGGTCGGTTACCGGGTCGGTTTTCCTTAAAAAAAATTATTATTATTGATACACCTGGGTCGGGTTTAGAACCGACTTATACCCAACCCACCTATAAAATTCAATTCTCCAAACAACATTCTCCAAACAATTCAATCAATCACTTCCATTCACAAATTCTCAACACTGAGCCAACCCATAAACAGTCAAATTCCCACTACTCACAAACCCCGTAAAAAATCCCTCATTCTTAACCCCATCAACCCTCAAATTCCTCCCCAATTCCACAACATTAGACCTAAATTGCGTCCGATTTCCCCCAAAATCGTCACCCCCACAAACCGTTCTATCCTCGGAACTCAGACTCTCATTGAAGAACATATAATCGTCGTACCTCAAGTAGCACCCATCGAAGAAAAGCCTACCGCCTTTAGCAAATCTGCATAACACATTCGTATGTATGTATGACAGTTAATATGAAAGCAAATAAGAACACACGTATTTTTAAAGTGGTTCGAAGTTCAACTCCTACATCCACTCTTCCCTTCATGGGGCACCAACTAAACCAACAGATATTTATGGAGCTCTCACTCAACGAGACTTATCTCCCTCACGGGATCGCCTATAGATGTTTAATAAGTTCTCATTCTCTCGGGACTTATCTCCCTCAGGGGATTGCCTACCCTCCCTTTCTGGATTGCTTCTTAACTACCTCACTTAACCACTAATTCTCTCTCAAGAGAGGGTTTGGGTTCGGTGTTATTTCCAACTAGGTGAGATTTTCCCTTACATTGTTCTAGCCTTTAAGCTAAGGTTGGGAAAATCTCTCTAAGCTTATGATATGGCATTTATGCTTAGATATGATGAAGAACACTCTTGGGTAAATTTGGATATTTAATGCTCTGTGTTCTTGAATGGAGATGCTTGAATATTTGACTTTAATCTTCTTTGCAAAGATCCTCCATTATTTTTTTTTTGAAGATAGTGCAATGTATTTATAGTGTGGATTTGAATATTACATTTGGAGAGTAAATTCAAATCCATACTATCAGTCTTCGAGCTTTTCTTTGTCCTTTTGCCTTTGTTGCTTGCGGCTTTTTATGTCACATCCATATATTATTTGCCATCTTCTCATTAGCGACTTTTTTGTGTGTTGATTCCTTTGTTCATCTCTTAGATTACAGTGCTTTGATCACGGGTCACTGATTTAGTGCTGCGGCTACTGATCGGTTTGCGCTTACGATCGAGATCTTTTCTATCGATCGGTCACGCATTTTGCCATGACGGTCCCGTACTGATTAGATTGCACCCTACGATCGGATCGCCGCGTTACTGATCGGATCGCCTGTATTACTGATCAGTTCACCCTACGACGGATCGCATTTCTTCTTCTGATTTCTGATTTCTTCTCACCTGATTTCTGATTTCAGTTAACTCGGAACTCATCCTACTCATCTGATCTCGATCATCTTCATCTGATTTCATGAGTTCCCCCTTAACTTGTTCTCTCGTTCCCCCTCAACTTGTTATCTGTAGATTAACTTAAATAACACAAGTTGATAATATTTTGGCATAATTAATCAAAACTAAAATATCCCAACATTATTATTAATATATAATCCAATTTCAATGTCCAACACTAATTTCTCGGGAAGGACTCTAAATCACTTTTTATATAAACTCAGGGTATTGTGTACATTCTTTGATTTTTTACAATGTTATTTTACTATAGTTTAATTATCAAATCAGATTCATTCCAAGACAACTAAACCTCTCTGTATAATTTTTTTTATTTAGTGTGTGTTTACATAATGTTCCAAAAGTTACTAAAATTTAGAATGCATCTGTATCAAGAAAAATCAGACTGGCTATGAACCTTTTTAACGGGTGCATGGCTACCAAATAATGGAAGAGAATGGATGCACACAAATAATGGAAGGTCGAGAATACAATTTTAATTCATGTATTAGGAGATAATGATTCACCTTTAAAAAAAACTATTTAGTTATGTAATGTGAATAAAAATAGTTGTTTAAGAAATTGTTAACAGAAACAAAATAATAAATACTAAATAAACCTAGAAGTGGGATGAATGCCATGGATGTGTACCCATTACCCGATGTAGTTTTGCTAATAATCCGATCATATTAAGCTCTAAAACTTAAATAAAAACATTTATAATAAGGTAATATAGATATACATAGAAAAAATAAAACTATGATAAATTATTTTTTACCTTTTCTGCAAAAAATAGAGAAGAGAATCATGAGAAAGAGATAAAACATACCAATAAAACTATGATGATTTCTTCAAACTTAAAGATCAAAACTAACATAATTAAGATCAACAAAATTTAAAGACCAAATAACATAATTAAGATCAGTCAAATTAAAAAAATAAGAAGAAAATTCCGTCATTCGTTAATAAGGATTACATTACAAAAAAAATGATAAAAAAAATATTGTTTAAGAAAGTAATGTGAATTCTTCTGAAAGAATGAACCTTAATTAAGATCCGTAAAAAGGCTACTGTGGATTTTGGGGGTGCAACCTGCAACAGAAAAAATTGTATGTAATTATGAAACAAAAACAGAGAACCAAGGAAACGATCCTACCAATCATCAAAGAAGAAAATCTGCGATGGTGAGAGCAAATAGTCTGTAGCAAGAGAAAGCTCAGACAGACCGTGGGTGAAGAAGCGAACAAAGTGAGAAGTGAGATAATTAGATTGGAGAAAGAAGAAAAATATTTGATAATTTGATCTTTAATTGATTTGAAGTAATTGAGCATTAATTGTCTTACTACAATGACGTTAAAATTTGTAGAAGACGTAAAAATGAAAAGTGGGGAGTGATGGAGAGAAACATAGGGCAATTATTGTGAATAGTGGAGAGAAAATAGGAAGGATAGTTATTGTGAATAGTAACTACAAAATGGGCGGGAACAGTTATTTTGCAGACTATTCTCTTTTTATATATGTATAGATTTTAAAAGTCCAATTAAGTTTATGCAAATGAAAGTCGTGGCCGAAGAACGCATATAATCGAGCACGGAGGATCTAGATCAAGGCGACGACCCAGGCCCAAAACTAAGCGAAAGAGTGAGTGGTTATTACCTCAACTATTTTTACGAGCAATTATTTCTCATTTATAAAAATATTGAATTGAGTTTGAGACGGATCTTTTTACAAATGTTCCAATGAGTTGGAGATAGAGTGAGTAATAATTACCTCAACAATTTTAAATTACTAAGGGCCCGCTTGGTTGGGTGTGATGGTCCCGTTTTGAAAACCCATTTGCACGTGCGGAAGCAAAACGTTTCAGTTCGGTGCATATAAAAACAGGGGTGAGGGCAGAGTGATTTCAATTTTTTTTTTCCTTTTAAGAACGATGTGTGTTTTGCTTATAAACGAATGCATATGACAAGTAATAACATAAAGCAGTAAAGGCACACAAGATTTATAGTGGTTCGGACAACTCGTCCTACATCCACTCTTCCCTTCATGGGGCACCAACTAAACCAACTTAACCAACGGGACTTATCACCCTCACGGGATTGCCGACCCTCCCTTTCGGGATTGCTAGATGTTTACCGAGTTCACACTCAAACGGGACTTATCACCCTTGGGATTGCCGGCCCTCCTTTCGGGATTGCTAGATGTTTACCGAGTTCACACTCAACCTACAAACTTAACCTACCAACTGGTTTGGGTATAAGGTTTGTTTGGTTTCCAACTAGGGTGAGATTTTCCCTTACATTTGTTTAGCCTCAATGCTAAGGTTGGGAAAATCTCTCTAAGCTTAGGATATAGCATTTGTGCTTAGATCTAGGGTAGAACACTTTTGGATATATGCGTGTATTTCTTGCTCTGTGTTCTATGGTGGGAATGCTTGATGATTTGGCTCAGAGCTTCAATGGTGTTTTCACACTTCTTCCTCACACTTCCAATGAATTATGAAGGAAGAACTTGTATTTATAGTGTGGATTTGAATGTTACCGTTGGATGGAGTCACATTCAAATCCATACTGTCTATCAAACCTTTGCGAGCTTTAAAATTTGGTTGTCTTCCTCTCATTGGTCCCACGTCGGTTGATTCAATAATTTATATTCCTCGATTCCTCGCCTTGGAACCATTCGGGATCACGAGCCTCGGTGTCTTGATTCATTACGAGCCTTGCGGTCAATCCCGAGCCTTGGTGACTTCTCTTGATGGACCTTATGCGATCGAGGCATCTTGACACTCGATTTGGTGAGTTCGATTCTTACGTCTTGGACAATCGACCCTCAGTCACTAGCTTTTCAGCTTGCTTGATCATCGTATGGCGTTACGATTCTCGATGAATATGACTTGAGATGACTTCTCTCGATGACTTCTTTCACGATCGGTATGCGATTTACGGTTCTCGATATCGATTTCTTCGCTGATCGTCATTTCATATAATCGGATCGGTATAGCATCGGTCGACATATCGGTATATGCATCAGTTAGTACATCGAGTTAGCATATTAGGTTAGCATATCGGTTTAGCACATGTCGGATCTCAATCACGTCGATCTTGATCATCTGCTCATCTTCATATCTCGATCTTGATCGCGTCGATCTCGTCGATCTCATCTCCTCCTCTTACGATCGCAACCTTCTCTTACGATCTTACGGTCGGTTTCTTTCCGATCGGCTTATGCGCTCTTCGATCACCGGATCGGCTCATACATTCTTCGATCATCGATCGAGTGCATTACGGTCATCGATCGGGTCATCCGTCATCGATCTTACGATCGGTTGGCTTATATCTTCTTACGATTTTGCTCAACTCATCGTTAACTCAGGAACTCATCTTACTCATCGATCTCGTCGGTCTCGTCTATGACCTCGTCGATCTCGATCATCTTCTTACGATTTCGTGAGTTCCCCTCAATTTGTTCTCACCGTTCCCCTCAACTTGTTATCACGTAAATCGAACTTCAATAACCTGAGTTGATAATGTTTTGACATAATTAAACAAAACTAAAATATCCCAACAGGGTGTAATGAAAATGGGTAATGGAAATCACTCCTATTGATGTTGCTTGGTAGTTTTGATATACAAGTAATTGGAATATAAGTAAGCAATTGATTACCCCACCTACTCAACTCACCTCACATGATACCCATTGTTGATGTTCTAACCAAGCAATAACAATACAATCAATAATCCTTAGTGATTGACCCCTCAATAATATCTGAAAGTGTGCGACACGGGGTTGTGTTTAGTAAAATCAGAGTAATGTTACACTGAGTGTTGTAACACTCAAAGTAACAGTTAAAAGACAGAAACAACGGAAGACTCAGAAACACAACACACGAAATTAATAAGACTTTGCACAATCTATATCAATATAGATTGTGATACCTTATGACCGAAATTACTATTTATCAAAATAATGAATACAAAGAAGTTCACAAATCAAATCCTCTTGAAACAAGATCCAGCATATGATCTAAAGGCTAGGTGTATCTCTACACTACCAAAGGTGACCTGTTCTATGTGTATGAAACTATCTAACACCGAGACTAACATTCCACACAAAACAAATCTAGCACCAACTCGAGGTATATTAATTATATAGTGGCATTAATTAATATTAATGGGCTGAATTATATTGTGGCTCAATATTGGAATTCAGAAGCCCATTGGAAGGTCCATCTTAATTCTCCTAAAGGCCCCTCAAGTAGCCCAATTAAAGTCCAATAAATAAAAGGTGCTTAAAATAAAATAAATTATTGTTGCATTATATTTCCTTAATTTTTTTCAAAAATATTAAAGAAAAGAGGGAGAAGGATTTTCTTGAAAAAATTTTATGGAAAGGAGATAATGTATTCTTGGAATACAAGATTGTCCCATAAATTCAAGAAATCTCCCACTTGGCTTCTTTAAAAGGAATTTTCGAAAATTGAAGGGCAATAATAGGAAGAAGGATTTTCTTGATTTTCTTGGAAATATTTTTATGGAAATAGATATGTATTCTAGGAATACAAGAATATCTCATAAATTCAAGAAAGATCTAATCTTGAAAGATCCCCCTATTATTTTCGAAAATATTAGGCTAAATAAGGGTGTGAGATTTTTGTGGAAAAAATACACATGGAAAGAAGAATATATGGGATATATTAAAGATTTCTTGGAGATCAAGAAAAGATCTTTCCTAATCCTTTTTTGGCTGAAATTTTAGTCCACCCCCTCTATATAAATAAGGGGATGAATTTTTTCATCCCCTAGTGTTCCATGTGTTGGAAATATTAGAAATCCACAAAGGTGGTGCAACAATTTTTTATTTTCCTTTGTTTTACAAATCATTCATTGGAGAACCTTCCACCTGGGTTATTGGACGAGGACTTGGGAATACTTGAGAAGGACTTTTGGTGGGTATCCAGATACTTGATCCTGTCGTCTCAGATCGTCTCTCCAACGGGTACGTTTACGTAAACTCCTAGAAATTCCGCATGCTAGGATCTTTTACGTGAAATATTATTTACATGTCGTTGTTGGATTAATTATTATTTGAATTCACTTAGGTTAATTCATGCTATTAATAATTGTTAATTTAATTTTTTGTTTATGAGGTCATCCCGATAGATCCTGGCATATGTTATCCCAACAACTGGTATCAGAGCCCTGGTTCGGGCTCTGATCTTTTAAACTGTAATTTAAATTGTTGTTCATTAAAATTGAAATTGGATAGTAGAACTGTTAGATCTGTTTTGCAGGTATCTAATTGTCATGGTATTTTAATTCGATTTGTTCGAATTCGTTTTGCCTCGTGAGAAAATCCACGAGTAGATTAGAATTTGTTTGATTTGTTCAATGTAATAGACTAGTCTAGATCTAGGTTTATTTATTTTTGTAAATAAATTGTAACCGGATTGTGAACGAAGATGGAGACGGAGATTAAAAGACGGACGTCCAAGTGCCCGAACGTACGCGAACCAAGGCGGAGCACGCGGGCTAGGCCAAAGGCCTAGCGACCGCGCGCACCAAACAGGCGGTCGTGGATGGGGGCTGTTGGGCGTCGGGCGACGCATGCGGCATGCGAATGGCGCGCGCCAGGCATGCATGCGGGCCGAGCTGGGCGACAGGGTGCGGGACCCCGGACGCGGGCGCGTCCGGGCGATGCTTCACTTGAGCAAGGCGTTGGGCGACGGAGCGAGATGGCCAATCCAGACCAGGGCGTGCGCCTAGGGGCATGCGACTCGTGTTTCAGGTCATGAGCTACTCGTTTTCCAGACGTCGTCCTAACCCGAAACGGAGGACATTCTTTGAAGAATTGTTGCGGATTCAGTGGGAGCCTTTCGAGACGAACGATGAAGGCAAAAGAAGAGACGATTTCTCAAGATCAAGATTTGGAATTAAACCATGATAGTTAGATATATGTGCCCAACTTGATTTATTTTGTCTTGATGCTTGTTTTAAATTCGTGCATTTTTTTATTTGTTAAATGTGTTTGCATGATTTAGAATTGTCCGAAGAAAATCTCACTTTCGAAAATTACTAAGTATGTTTTATTGACAAATTTTATTCTGGATAATAAAATTACGTCAAATTGACCTCCATGATTTATTTATTTATGAATTCTTTTGGAGAAATTTCCCCCACGGAACGACCAAAAGATGGGTTTCACATGAATAAATTCCCAAAAGGATGATTGTGAATTATTATTAGTGGCGACGATGACCCTCCCCACGAGGCTCGTACAAAGCGAAGTAATAATTATGTATTTAATCATGATTATTACTTAGGTATAAAATTGATATGCATATACTTCCCCGATGTCCCTGTCAATTTTATATTGGTCAAGTGGGAGCCGACTATTAATTTTGAATTAAAGGTTTGTAACTGTTCTTGCTTGTAACCTACTTGAATGTGTTTAAATAGACAGTTCACCCCACGTGACCTATTTAAACTGTTTTGAGATGTCGGCTGATGCATGTTCATATTGTTTTGAGATTTTGATATGAACAATGTGATCGAATTGAGTGATAATTTTGTTCTTACACAAATTGTTATTTATTTCAGTTCAGCATGTCGCAACCTTTTAATCCACTGTATTCTATACTTAAAGATCATCAATTAACTGGAGAAAACTATGTTGATTGGAAACGTAAACTGATGATTGTCCTCACTGCACAAAAGCACAAGTGGATCCTTGATACTCCAAAACCTGATGAGCCAACTGGCGAGTTGTTGGGGAATTAATTGCCCGGATCTATTCGGGATGAATATTTAAATACAAATTTAATTCTAACAATTATTACTAGCATGAATTAATCCTATATTAATTCAAATAATAATTCAACAACAAATCATGCATATAAACAGTTCACATAAATCCTACGCATGCGGAACTACTACGGGTTTACGTGAACTAACCTTTCGGAGTGACAACCGTTGAGAAGATGGATCCCGTTCACACGAACACACCAAAAGACCTTCTCAAGTGTTCAACAATCCGGTGGTAGGAACTCGCGAACAATTTAACAAAAGGAAAAAACAAAATTATGTTGCACCACCTTTGTGGATTTCTAATTTTTCCAACACATGGAATTGCATGGGGATGAAAAATTCATCCCCTATTTATAGAGAGGGGTGTTGGTCGAAAATTGTGTGTGAATAAGATGGAAAAATCTTTTTCTTGGTCTCCAAGAAATCTTGAATATATCCAATATATTATTTTTTCCATATTTAAAATATTTCACAAAAATCCCACCTCCTCTTGTTATGGAATTTTCGAAAAAATTAAGGCCAAGATTTCCAAGATTGGGATCTTCTTGAATTTATGAGATATTCTTGTATTCCAAGAATACATATCTTCCATAATATCCTTTCAAGAAAATCAAGAAAATATTTCCTTCCTTATTCTTTCATTATTTTCGAAAAATACAAAATAAATAGCCAAGTGGGAGATTTATTGAATTTAATGAGATAAACTTGTATTCCAAGAATACTTATCCTCATTCCATAACAAAGTTCAAAGAAAATATTTCTCCCTCTCTATTTATTTATTTTCGAAAATTTAGGAAAAATAGGCAACAATATTTTATTTAATTTTAAACACCTTTTTCAGTTATTGGATTTTATCTTTGGGCTACTTGAGGGGCCTTTAGGAGAATTAAGATTGGACCTTCTAATGGACTTTGAATATCTAATATTGAGCCACAATATTATTCAAGCCCATAAATATTAATTAATCCCACTACATAATTAATATTGCACTATCCATCTTAACCCATATTACTGTTAATATGGCTCCCGGTCATTATTTCCCGTGTTTAAGATTATCCAGTGCATTAATTAATTCAAGCCACTGAAACAGCTTTCCTTTAATTAATATATTTTGTCCTTGGTCAAGGAACGGTTCAACATTATTATCCATACCGGAAACTAATTCCACTTGTAAGATTTGGTATGATAAATCTTATGAACCTCCCAAGGGGGCAAATCAAACAAGCGTACTCGCACACGATTCTTCGTATTAAATAGCAATCGCATGTGTCCAGTAATATTGCCCAAGATATAAAGTATTGAATCTCATTGATTCTCTACCCGTCATAAGTCAAAGCAATAATTACTAGCCACACGCGATCATATTTAAGGGACAAAGATTAAGAAATAACGAACCACTGAGGTCTAATTCTTCATAATTCAGTGCTGAAGAATTTATCCTCCTGTAGGTCATATTCAGTGCATCAGTCATGCACTAGTGTAATCTCTTGGTCAAGACAAGCCAATCTGAGTCTTACACTTCAACCTTTCACGATGGATTGTTCACTTCCATCTAGGTCGTGAACAGCGTACTTTTAGTTACAAGGGACTGTTAATTTAATCTTCTGTGATCTGGTATCACTAAATTAACTACAATGTAACACGTACTGTTTATTGAACAATTATGCAGTAAATATATGTAACATTCAATGATATTTAAAGCATCAGTGATAAATAATTTATTTCAGTAAATAAGACAGAAATTCAGTTTGGATATACAAAGTAAAAACATACTTTCCAGTATTAACCCCAACACGAGTCGAGTAAGGCGGAAAAGAAAAGAATATGATGACTGGGAGCATTGCAATGATATGACTAAGTGTACCATCCTGGCATCTATGTCGGATGTGTTGCAACACCAACACCAAGAATTTGCAATTGCTGCGGAAATCATGGAAAATCTTAAGAAGATGTTCCAACATCAGAACCGTACGGCTCGTCAGATCACCTTGCGAGAAATGCTTTCGCTGAAAATGATGGAGGGCACGCCCGTAAGGGATCATGTCCTCAAAATGATGGCTCATCTAAATAAACTTGAGGTTCTGGGTGCAGATTACGATCTGGAGACTCATATTGATTTGGTGCTTCACTCTCTGCCTAAAAGTTTTGAACACTTTCAGTTGAACTATCAGATGAATAATCAGAAGTTCTCGCTAGCTGACTTGTTGCAAGCTTTGGTCTCGGCGGAGATGTTAATGGGACACCAAACTCAAGCTTTGGCGGGAAGTGGACCATCTTCATCTTCTAGGCCAAAGGAGGGTAAGAAGAAGAGGAAGGCCAAAGGCCAAAAGCAGTCGAACTCAACTGTTGTCAAGGGCAAGAGTAAGGTGAGGGATGCTGGGGGTGTCAAGAAGGATCCAAAGGGGAAGTGCTTCAACTACGGTGAAAAGGGACATTGGAGGCCTGCCAGTTCTAAACCAAAGCGGAATGGAAAGAAAGATAATTCTCACCCACTAGTTGTTGAAACCTGTTTAGCGGCATATGCTACCCACTCATGGGTAATGGATATGAGATCCACTAATCATGTTTGTTTCACATTACAGGGGTTCAAACTGGCCCGACAACTTAGTGGAAGTGAGGTCCTCATCACACTGGGCGATGCTACGAGAGTAGTAGCTGAAGCAGTAGGAGACGTGCACCTATCTTCTGAAGACCAATATTTTAGTTTTAAGAGATGTTCTTTACATTCCAGTTTTTCGTAAAACCCTTATTTCAGTTTCTAAACTAATTAATTATGGATATTCTGTTAGTTTTTCTAAGAAAGTTACTGTTTACCGTAACGATGTGTTTATCTGTCATGGAACTTTACGGAACAGTCTCTATACTATTAACTGTGCACACCACTCACAAAATGCATCTTATAACACATCGATTGTTTCATGCAATAAGAGAAAACGTTCAGAAAACGTGAACGAGACACTTCTATGGCATCTAAGATTAGGTCATATTAATCTAAATAGGATCCAAAGGTTGGTGAGAGATGGTTCGATGTCGGACCTACAGTTAGAACCACTTCCAACCTGCGAATCATGTTTGGAGGGTAAAATGACCAAGAGGGCATTTGGAGCCAAGGGGAATAGAGCCACAGAAGTGTTGCAAATCGTTCACACTGACGTGTGTGGTCCAATGTCAACCAAAGCTAGAGGTGGCTATGAGTATTTCGTGACTTTCATCGATGATTACTCAAGGTTCGGGTACATTTTCCTCATGAAACACAAATCAGAAACCTTTGATAAATTCAAGGAGTTCAAAGCCGAAGTGGAGAATCATAGGGAAAAGAGTATCAAGTTTCTACGATCTGATCATGGAGGCGAATACGCGATGATTTTTTGAACTACCTGTCAGACGAGGGTATTGTTTCCCAGTTGACTGCACCCGAAACCCCTCAACAAAATGGGATCGCAGAACGAAGAAACAGAACACTCTTAGAAATGGTCAGATCCATGATGAGTTATTCAAATCTACCCAAGTCGTTTTGGGGTCATGCCTTGGAAACGGTGGCTTACGTTCTGAATCTGGTGCCATCCAAATCGGTTCCCAAAACCCCTAAAGAGTTGTGGACCGGGCGCAAGCCCAGTCTGAGACACCTCAAGATTTGGGGGTGTCCGACATACGTGCTAGACAAGGAAGCCGGTAAGTTGGACGCACATTCGGAACTAAGGCTGTTAATAGGATATCCCATGGGAACGAAATGGTGCATGTTCTATGGTCCCGAAGATCAAAAGGTGGTAATAAGTACGCACTTTAGATTTTTGGAAGAAGACTTTATGAACAATCGAAAGCCCAAAAGTGAGATTACCTTATATGAAATAAAAGGTCAAACTCCTATACCAACTGTACAGGTTGATATACCAAGCATCACACCGACACAATCGGAACCTTGTCGTAGTGGGAGGGTTGTCCGACAACCTGAGAGATTCATGGGGATAGGGGAATCTTCGGATTTGGTCCCCGGGGATAGTGAATCAGACCCCTAGTCCTACAAGGAGGTGGTCCAAGATAAGGATTCAGAATCCTGGCAAACTGCGATGGAAGCCGAAATGGGCTCAATGGATCATAATCAGGTGTGGGAGCTAGTTGAACCACCCAGTGGGGTAAAATCTATTGGATGCAAGTGGGTCTACAAGAGGAAAAGAGGACCAGGCGGGAAGGTGGAAACCTTTAAAGTTAGGCTTGTGGCAAAGGGATACACTCAGAAAGAGGGTATCGATAATAAAGAAACCTTTTTCACATGTAGCCATGCTTAAGTCCATCTGTATTCTCTTGGCAATAGATGCGCATCTAGATTTTGAGATCTGGCAAATGGATGTCAAGACAGCTTTCCTTAACGGGAGTCTTGACGAGAAAATCTATATGCAACAGCCCAAAGGTTTCATCGAAAAAGGCCAATAACACCTTGTGTGTAAGCTGAGGAAGTCCATTTATGGACTGAAGCAAGCATCTCGGGCTTGGAACCAATGTTTTGATCATGTAATCAAGTCTTATGGGTTTGATCAAAATGATTTCGAGAGTTGTGTTTATAAGAAGTGTGACGGATCTGCCTTGGTATTCCTAGTACTATACATAGACGATATTCTGCTCATCGGAAACGATGTAAATTTTTTATCAGACGTAAGGGTATGGCTGTCAAAATAGTTTGATATGAAGGACTTAGGGGAAGTCGGTCATATTCTTAGGATCAAGATCACTCGAGATCGAAAGAAAATAATGATCGTCTTATCGCAAGCTTCATACATAGATACCATTTTGAAGCGTTTCAACATGCAAGATTTCAAGAAGGGTTTTGTACCTTTCAGGCATGGAATCCATCTATCGAAAGACATGTGCCCTAAGACACAAAGGGAGATAGATGACATGAGAGGCATTCCTTATGCGTCGGCAGTAGGAAGCCTCATGTATGCAATGTTGAGTACGAGACCGGATATCTGCTACGCCGTAGGCATGGTAGTGAGATATCAAAGTAATCCCAGAAATCAACATTGGATTGCTGTTAAGAACATTCTGAAGTATCTGAAAAGAACTCAAGATAGAATGTTGGTTTATCAGTCAAACAATTTATTTCCAGTGGGATACACGTGTTGGGGTTATACTTGAAAATATGCTTTTACTTTGTATAGCCTATGTATCAAACACTTATTTACTGAAATAAATTATTTATCACTGTTGTTTTAAATATGATTGAATGTTATATATATTTATTGCAAACAGTTCATAGCATGCGTTACATTGTAGTTAACGTGGTGATACCAGATCACAGAAGATCACGTTAACAGTGCCTTGTAAACGAGTGTGTGTTTCACAACTTCGATATATCCAAACAATTTATTGGTAGAAGTTGATGTGTAAGGCTCAGATTGGCTTGTCTTGACCAAGAGATTACACTAGTGCATTCGATGCGCTGAAGCGAACCTGCGGAGAGGATAAACTCATTCGCGCTGACTTAAGGGATGAAGAGTTAGACCTCAGTGGTTGTTGATTTCTTAATTTCTGTCACTTAATAAGGACTGTGTGTGATTAGTAGTTATTGCTTTGACTTATAAATGGGAAGAGAATCATTGCGACTTCGATACCCTATATATTGGGCAACAATATTAATTGCACAACAGTTGCTAAATTAATACAGAGAATCGTGTGCTTGCAATTTCTTGCTTGATTGGTCCCCTTGGTGGGCCCGGAACCTTTATCATACCAAATCTTGCAAGTGGAATTAATTTTCCGGTATGGATAATAAAGTTGGGTTGTCCTTACTCCAAGGATAAAGATATTAATTAATATAAAGTTTTTCAGTGGCTTAATTAATTAATGGACTAAATAGTCTTAAACACGTGAATAATGACCGGGAGTCATATTACCGTAATATGGGTTAAGTTGGATAGTGCAATATTAATTATATAGTGGCATTAATTAATATTAATGGGCTGAATTATATTGTGGCTCAATATTGGAATTCAGAAGCCCATTGGAAGGTCCATCTTAATTCTCCTAAATGCCCCTCAAGTAGCCCAATTAAAGTCCAATAAATAAAAGGTGTTTAAAATAAAATAAATTATTGTTGTATTATTTCCTCCTTATTTTTTCGAAAATATTAAAGAAAAAGAGGGAGAAGAATTTCGTTGAAAAGATTTTATGGAAAGGAGATAAGTATTCTTGGAAACAAGATTATCCCATAAATTCAAGAAATCTCTCACTTGGTTTCTTTAATGGTAATTTTTGAAATATATAGAAAAATAATAGGAAGAAGGATTTTCTTGATTTTTTGGAAAGATTTTTATGGAAAAAGATATGTATTCTAGGAATACAAGAATATCTCATAAATTCAAGAAAGATCCAATCTTGAAAGATCCCCTATTATTTTCGAAAATTTGGCTAAATAAGGGTGTGAGATTTTTGTGGAAAAATACACATGGAAAGAAGAATATATGAGATATATTCAAGATTTCTTGGAGATCAAGAAAAGATCTTTCCTAACCTTATTTTGAGTCCAAAATTTCGTTCCCCCCCTCTATATAAATAAGGGGATGAATTTTTTCATCCCCTAGTGTTCCATGTGTTGAAAATATTAGAAATTCACAAAGGTGGTGCAACAATTATTTATTTTCCTTTATTTTAAAAATCGTTCATTGGAGAACCTTCCACCGGGGTTATTGGACGAGGACTTGGGAATACTTGAGAAGGACTTTTGGTGGGTATCCAAATACTTGATCCTGTCTGTCTCAGACCGTCTCTCCAACGGGTACGTTTACGTAAACTCCTAGAAATTCCGCATGCTAGGATCTTTTACGTGAAATATTATTTCCATGTCGTTGTTGGATTAATTATTATTTGAATTCACTTAGGTTAATTCATGTTAGTAATAATTGTTAATTTAAATTTTTGTTTATAAGGTCATCCCGATAGATACTGGCATATGTTATCCCAACAATTGGTATCAGAGCCCTGGTTCGGGCTCTGATCTTTTAAACTGCAATTTAAATTGTTGTTCATTAAAATTGAAATTGGATAGTAGAACTGTTAGATCTGTTTTGCATGTATCCAATTGTCATGGTATTTTAATGTGCTTATTTACATGCAAATAAATTGTGGTTTTTAATTCGATTTGTTCGAATTCGTTTTGCCTCGTGAGAAAATCCACGAGTAGATTAGAATTTTTTTGATTTGTTCAATGTAATAGACTATTCTAGATCTAGGTTTATTTATTTTTTGTAAGTAAATTGTAACCGGATCGTGAACGAAGACGGAGAATTAAAGACGGACGTCCAAGTGCCCGGACGTACGCGAGCCAAGGCGGAGCACGCGGGCTAGGCCGAAGGCCTAGCGACCGCGCGCATCCCTAGGCGAGACGCGCGCTAGGCGCGTGGAGCTGTGGACGTCGGGGCGCCGCATGCGGGCGATGCTTCGCGCAAGGCCGTGGGTGACGGGGCGAGATGGCCGATCCGGACCGGTGCGTGCGCCTAGGCTCATGCGACTTGAATTCTGGGTCATGAGCTACTCGATTTTCGGACGTCGTCCTAACCCGAAATGGAGGACATTCTTTGAAGAATTGTTGTGGATTCAGTGGGAGCCTTTCGAGACGAACGATGAAGGTGAAAGAAGAGACGATTTCTCAAGATTAAGATTTGGAATTAAACCATGACAGTTGGATATATGTGCCCAACTTGATTTATTTTGTCTTGATGCTTATTTTAAATTCGTGCAATTTTATTTGTTAAAGGTGTTTGCATGATTTAGAATCGTCTAAAGAAAATCTCACTTTTGAAAATTACTAAGTATGTTTTATTGACAAATTTTATTCCGGATAATAAAATTACGTCAAATTGACCTCCATGATTTATTTATTTGTGAATTCTTTTGGAGAAATTTCCCCAGCGGAACGGCCAAAAGATGGTTTTCACATGAATAAATTCCCAAAAGGATGATTGTGAATTATTATTAGTGGCGACGATGACCCTCCCCACGAGCCTCGTACAAAGCGAAGTAATAATTTTGTATTTAATCATGGTTATTACTTAGGTATAAAATTTATATGCATATACTTTCCTGAAGTCCCTGTCAATTTTATATTGTTCAAGTGGGAGCCGACTATTAATTTTGAATTAAAGGTTTGTAACTGTTCTTGTTTGTAACCTGCTTGAATGTGTTTAAATAGACAGTTCACCCCACTTGACCTATTTAAACTGTTTTGAGATGTCGGCTGATGCATGTTCATATTGTTTTAAGATTTTGATATGAACAATGTGATCGAATTATGTGATAATTTTGTGTTTGCACAATTGTTGTTTATTTCAGTTCAGCATGTCGCAACCTTTTAATCCACTATTAATATACTTAAAGTGAATAGAATTATATAGGAAACTATGTTGATTGGAAATGAAAAGTTATGATTGTCCTAACTGCACAAAAGCTCAAGTGGATTCTTGACACACCAAAACCAGATGAGCCAACTGACGAGTCAAAAATGCTGGACTCGTCTGATCACCTTGCGAGAGATGTTCTCGCTGAAAATGGTGGAGGGCAACCCCTAAGGGATTACATCCTCAAAATAGATGGCCCATCTGAACAAACTTGAGGTTCTGGGTGCAAATTATGATCTGGAGACCCAGATCGATTTTGTACTTCACTCTCTGCCCAAAAGTTTTGAGCACTTTGGCCTCTCGCTAGCTGATTTGTTGCAAGCTTTGGTCACGACAGAGAAGTTGATGGGGCACCAAACTCAAGCTTTGACGGCAAATGGTACGTCTTCATCTTCTAGGCCAAGGGAAGGCAAGAAGAAGAAGAGGACCAAAAGTCATAAGCAATCAAACTCAACAGTTGCCCTAGGGCAATGGTAAGATGAGGAATGCTGGTGGTGTCAAGAAAAATCCAAAGGGGAAGTGCTTAAACTGCAGTGAAAGAGGACAATGGAGGTTTGCCTGTTCCAACCCCAAAAGGGCAGGAAAGAAAGGTAATTCTCACGCACTAATTGTTGAAGCTTGTTTAGCGGCGTATACTTCTCATTCATGGGTAGTTGATACGGGATCCACTAATCATGTTTGCTTCACGGGTTCAAACTAACCCGACAACTTAGTGAAAGTGAGATCCTCATCACACTGGGCAATGCTACGAGAGTAGCAGCTGAAGCAGTGGGAGACGTGCACCTGTCTTTTGAAGATAAGATTTTAGTCTTGAGAGATGTTCTTTATGTTCCAGTTTTTCACAAAAACCTTATCTCAGTTTCAAAACTATTTAATGGATATTCTATTCGTTTTTCTAAGCAAGTTACTGTTTACCATAACGATGTGATTATTTGTCATGGAACTTTACGGAACAATCTCTATACTATTAACTGTGCACACCACTCACAAAATGCATCTTATAACACATCGATTGTTTCATGCAATAAGAGAAAATGTTCAGAGAAAGTGAACGAGACACTTCTATGGCATCTAAGATTAGGTCAACGAGGACCGGACGTGAAGGTGGAAACCTTTAAAGCTAGGCTTGTGGCAAAGGGATACACTCAGAAAGAGGGTATCGATTATGAAGAAACCTTTTCGCATGTAGCCATGCTTAAGTCCATCTGTATTCTCTTGGCAATAGTTGTTCATCTAGATTTTGAGATCTGGCAAATGGATGTCAAGACAGCCTTCCTTAACGGGAGTCTTGACGAGGAAATCTATATGCAACAGCCTGAAGGTTTCATCGAAAAAGGCCAAGAACACCTTGTGTACAAGCTGAGGAAGTCCATTTATGGACTAAAGCAAGCATCTCGGGCTTGGAACCAATGTTTTGATCATGTAATCAAATCTTATGGGTTTGATCAAACCAATTTCGAGAGTTGTGTTTATAGGAAGTGTGACGGAACTGCCTTGGTATTCCTAGTACTATACGTAGACGATATTCTACTCATCGGAAATGATGTAAAGGATTTGTCAGACGTAAGGGTATGGCTGTCAAAATAGTTTGATATAAAAGACTTAGGGGAAGCCAGTCATATTCTTGGGATCAAGATCACTCGAGATCGAAAGAAAAGAATGATCGGCTTATCGCAAGCTTCATACATAGATACCATTTTGAAGCGTTTCAGCATGCAAGATTCCAAGAAGGGTTTTGTACCGTTCAGGAACGGAATCCATCTATCGAAAGACATGTGTCCCAAGACGCAAAAGGAGATAGATGACATGAGAGGAATTCCTTATGCTTCGGCAGTAGGAAGTCTCATGTATGCAATGTTGTGTACGAGATCGGATATCTGCTACGCCGTAGGCATGGTAGCGAGATATCAATGTAATCCCGGTAATCAACGTTGGACTGCTGTTAAGAACATTTGAAGTATCTGAAAAGAACTCGAGATAGAATGTTGGTTTATCAGTCAGACAGTTTATTTCCAGTGGGATACACGGACTCGGATTTCCAATCAGACCTAGATTCCAGAAAATCTACCTCGGGTAGTGTGTTTTGTCTGGGGGAGGAGCTGTAACATGGAGAAGCGTTAAGCAGAAATGCATCGCCGATTCTACCATGGAAGCCGAATATGTAGCTGCTTGTGAAGCAGCGAAAGAAGCGGTGTGGCTCAAGAACTTCCTAGTGGACTTGGACGTTGTTCCGAATTTGCCCAGCACCATCACGATTTTTTGTGATAATGCCGGAGCAGTTGCAAATTCAAGGGAATCGAGAGCCTACAAGGCCAGCAAACACATTGAAAGGAAATACCATCTTATACGAGAAATCATTAAAAGATGAGATATAGAGGTCGCAAAGATCGCGTCGGAAGACAACCTAGCTGATCCATTCACAAAGGGTCTGCCTCAGTTAACATTCGAGAGACATGTGGAAAGAATGGGTGTCAAGAGTGTTGCCAATCTGCTTTGAGTATAAGTGGGAGAAATGTTATTAGGTTGATGTAGGTGACATTAGATGTCACCAGATAATACATCATGTTGGGAGATGAATTTAATAAAAGATTTTGATTAGATCCCAAAACCCCTGAGTATGACATGCATCAGGATATCTTGGTAGTATAGGATCAGGATCAGGTTTAAATAGATATAAAGACTCAGGATTATCTACATCATGTATAGTCAGCAGATATAGATCAGAGAGAAATAGGTTTTTCATCATAGTAAAAGACTCAAAAGAATCCTGAAGACTCAGAAGACTCAGAAGACCCTGAAGACTCAGAAGACTCAGAAGACCCTGAAGACTCAGAAGACACTGAGTAGCTCAGAAAAATCCTGAAGACCTGAAAATCCTGAAGACTGTTTCTATACTGAACAAAAAGGACCCTGAACCACTATCTTAATGAAATAGTGTTATGTTCATTCCTCGTACAAACAAACAGAATGTTAGACATTTGTGGACATTAAGGAACATATCAGCTCAGAAAGGTCAACTTAAAAGGAGCCATTCTGGTTGTCTCTATTCAAAGGAAGATTTCAACCAATGAGGAGGCAACAACAACGTACTTTACTGACACTGAAAGCGACATATCACTGAAGAAATGTCAGGACTGATATCTTCCAGTTCACAGAAGTTTGTGATTGGCTACATGGCTGCATATTTCCTAATACATGTAAGGGTGCGTCAAACCTAAAAATAGTCGTTCATCAATAACCAAAAGAGGAAACCCTTGATACTATCTCTTCCAATGGATAGTTTTTCAAGAGTGACCTTGGAGAAGTTGCCTATAAATACCAGTGAACTTCACCATTGCAAGGTTACGGGAAATCAAAGCAACTCCAGAGCTCATTCGTATTCTTGCAAATTGAAGCACTCGAAAACCAAGATTTCCCAAGTGTTTCACATTGAAGAGAGCTCATTCACTAAGCCTAGAATTGTTATATATCCAAAGCTTAGTAAGAGATATCCGAGCCTCTGCAACTGTTCTTATTGTCAGAGGATATCTCACCCTAGTTGGAAACCAACCCAACCCAAACCCTATTATTAGGAAGTTTGAGTGTGTGTGTGATTGTTGGTGAGAAAGAGTTGTAAAGAGTGAGTAAGCTGCAGTTGAGTCAGCCAGAAAGCTCTAGAGAAGAAGTAAGTAAGTTGTTTGAGACAGTCAGAAAGCTTGTGTGTGTTGAGTTAGTAAGCTGCAGTAGTCAGCCAGAAAACTCAAGTAGAAAAGTTAGTAAGCTGTTGTGTTCAGCCTGAAAACTTTAGGTGATAGTGTGTTAAGGAATTTCTCTGAAGAACAGAGAGAGTGGACGTAGGAGCTTTGTCTCTGAACCACTATAATTTGCTGTGTTGTTTGCTTTCTGTTTTACATTTTATATGTTGCATATTTTCACTGAAAGCATACTGATTTTCCTGATATTCAGTTGGAAACAATCCACTGAACTTGCATCAAACTTGATCACAGCCCTAACCACTGTTTTACTAAGGAAAAGATATTCAGCAAGATAAAACGAGTATAAACTTAGGGCCAACACTTTCCGCACTCTTGATTAGCTAGAACAGATAGTTACCAAACTGAACCAACTCTACTGAGTATTCAGTAAGATAATTATCTGATCCAAGCTTCTCAGGATCTCTGATAACACTCAAAATCAGTTGGGCTAATCTGAAGCTACTGAAAGCTGCTCAGGATCACTGTCTCAGTAGACTTTGACTCAGGGAAATTTGTGCTTCTCAGGGCAAAATTCTCAGGACATCCTGACCCTATTAATTTCAGTTAAGAAAAAAATTTAAAAAAAATCACTGAACAAGTGTATTCCCCCCCATACACGTGTAAGACTCGTTACACCGGGACCAACAAGTGGTATCAGAGCAGTGATATCGGCTATAGTCTGAAGCTTCTTTCGCTTCTGAGGAGCCAAGGCCTTTGTCTTCAGCTTTTCTCCGGTCTCCCTCTTTACCCTTAGTAAATCAAGGGATTTTTTCTTCCTTTCTTCCTGTCCTGAAGCCTCATGATGTTTTACTGATGTTGTCCTGACAGGTTTTTGGACAACCTCAGCAATCACAACATCATCCTGATCAGAACTAGAATCGTCTTAATCCTCAGGTTCCTCCTGAACCATCGAGCCCTGGCTTATTGCCTTCTTCTTCTGGGCTTTGAGCTTCCTAAACATGATGCGAGTCCTTGAAAACTCAACACCGCCCATCAAGAACATTTCTTCCCGGGACAAAGTTTCGATCAAAAAGCTGATCTTAGTCCCAAACAAAATTTTCCCATTCTTGATGAATGCCCCTTTGGCATACTTCAGCTTCTGACTCTGGTGAAGGATGCAGTCCACCAGGAATTTTAGCCAGTTGAAGTCTATAGAGGGTGAATCCTCTATCGCAGCCATGAGCCTTAACTTGTTCCTGCTCACCTGCTCTAGACTCCCCGAAGTGCTCATCAAGCACTTTGCAACAATGTCAACTAAAACCCGGTATTTGGGTTTCAAACACAGTTTGTGCAAAGTACCTTTCAACTCTGCCTTGGTCTCCGCAAATCTGTCCAAAATCTCTTGCTCACGTCCAGCCATATATTGAGCAGGATCCTCGCCTCTATCATTTAATTCATAGGCAGCATTTATGTCGTCTAAAGACAGAGATACCTCAATAGTGCGAACCACCTCTGCCCTGGACTTCGCGTAAGTGTCGAAGCTCAACTGCGACACCAGTCCACCTTCGTCTCCTTCACGCAGATTGACCACAAACTGCAGCACCTCCTGTGTAAGCTCCAACTCTGGAATATTGCTTACTAGAAGTGATAAGCGGGCCATCTGAAGCATATTCAGAGCTTCTTCTTCCACTTTGGTCGCTTTATTATCGAACATTGCCACCACATGCTCAAAATACGGTTTTTCCGTCTCAAAGAGATTTTTAATCATGGCATAACTTGGGAACTCCATTGAAAGATAGTTTTCTGGGTAGAGTAAATGAATGATTTGAAGATTTGGAAGATTAAGGGTTTGAGGATTTGAATCGTTTAAGTGTGGGAAATAAACGAATGAAGGCTAACAGTTGGTTTATATATGATCTGCGAAATAAATATCAAGGGTTGTGATTAAATCTCAAAAATATGATGAATGGTTGAGATTTAATCTGAGATTTAAAGAAAATCTCGAGAAAACAGGCTATTTTTGGCTAATTTTTTGAACAATAGGCAAATAGCAATTTATAGGTTGACAAATGTATGTTTCACGGAAATCGAGATGATTGTTTGTCTTTCTTAGTCAAAAAACATTCCCGCTTTAAAAGTTCAGGTCTTTTGTCATTTATTTCAAATGATTACTGAGTAATCTCTTGTGAAATAAATGCTACTGAATTTAATGCATGTATCAATATTATTTAAGGATTATTTGGATGTATAATCCTTACTGAATACTGATCCTGACAAAATTTGTCCTAAGTCTCAGTTTCCATCCTGAGAAAATTTTGTCCTGAGTTATTCCTTCTGAATAACTACATGCCCCTGAAGGACTTCTCCCTTCAGTGAATTCACTCACCTGGATCCAACATACCTAATTCAACTGATAGTTCCTGAAATCTTGATTCAGCTAAAGGTTTAGTCAAGATATCAGCTCTCTGTTTATCAGTATGAATTTTCTCCATCTTGATATCTTTCTTTTCAACATGATCTCTGATAAAGTGATGTCTGATATCATCATGCTTACATCTAGTGTGCAATACCGGATTTTGTGTAATAGTAATTGCACTATTATTGTCACAAAATATAGGTACTTCATTGGCTACAACTTTATAGTCCCTCAATTGTTGTCTGAGCCAAAGAATCTGTGCACAATAGCTTCCTGCAGCCATGTATTCAGCTTCAGTAGTACTGGTTGCTACTCAGGTCTGTTTCTTTGAAAACCATGATATCAGTTTACTTCCAAGAAATTGACAAGTTCCTGTAGTAGACTTCCTGTCAATTCTACATCCACCATAATCAGCTGGATACCATAATTCTCTATTCACAGTGCCTTTAAGATATTTCAAAATCTTTTTGGCAGCCTCCATGTGACTAGCCTTAAGATTAGCTTGGTATCTTGCACATATCCCAACAGCAAAGGTAATATCAGGCATACTTGCTGTGAGATATAGCAATGATCCAATGATCCCTCTATAATTAGTGTGATTTACTGATTTTCCTTCAGGATCAGGATCCATCTTGTAGTTAGTATTCATAGGAATTCTAACTGCATTGCAATTCTGTACACCATACTTAGCAATCAGATCTCTGGTGTATTTTGCTTGATTGATGAATATTCCTTCTTTAGTCTGTTTCACCTGAAGTCCTAGAAAGAAATTCATCTCCCCCATCATAAACATCTCAAACTTTCCATTCATCAGAGCTGAGAACTTCTCACACATCTGATGATTTGGAGATCCAAATATGATGTCATCTACATAAATCTGAACTAGTAAGATATCCTTCCTATCTTCTATCCTGAACAAGGTTCTATCAATTGTTCCTTTTGTAAAACCATGGTCAGTAAGAAATTGAGAAAGTGTATCATACCATGCTCCGGGTGCTTGCTTTAGACCATACAATGTTTTTCTGAGCCTGTAAACTTGGTCATTTTGTCTAAAACCAGGAGGTTGTTCCACATAAACCTCTTCTTTAAGCACACCATTCATAAATGCACTTTTCACATCCATCTGATAGACAGCATATGTAAGAAACAATCTGATGGCTTCTAGTCTTGCAACAGGTGCAAATGTTTCATCATAATCCAAGCCTTCTTTTTGGGAATAACCTTGTGCAACTAGCCTTGCCTTGTTTCTTACAATGTTGTTGTTTTCATCTCTCTTGTTCTTGAACACCCACTTGGTTCCAATCACATTGTGCCTCTGAGGTCTATCCACTAGCTCCCAAACTTCATTTCTTGTGAACTGATTCAGCTCTTCTTGCATAGCAGTAATCCAAAATGAATCCTTAAGAGCTTCTTCAATCTCAATTGGTTCTTTCTCAGATAGGAAGCAGCAGAATAGAGCACTTTCACCATGGAATTTTCTTGTTCTAACACCTTCTGATAGATCACCCACAATCTGACTTGTAGGATGACTATCCAACCATCTTCTCCTGGATGTTCCCCATTCAGTAGTGTCCTCAACATTTGAAATGTTAGGTTCAGGCAGTTCATTAAACTCAGGGAACAACAGGAAAGGAGAGAGTGAATCACCTTCCTCAGGGGAAATTCCATTCAGAACATTGTCAGAGACATTTGTTCCCCCTTGGTTGATAGATTCAGAGTTTGCCTCAGCTATGACCACATCTTCATCGGCATTACATACCTGAGTTTGAACTGGTGTATATTCAGATTGGTCAGCTTTAGTGTGTTGACTTTCCTTCAGTGGAGAACTGTCATCCTGAGTTTCACCAGCCTGAGTATTTCCATCCTGAGCTTCTTTATCTAAGTCTGACTCACTCCATTTGTAGAAAGTGTTTGACTTCTTATTTTCAGGCTCAGAGGATGTTTTATCCTTCTTCTTTAGGCTTAGTCTGGTGATTCTCTTGATGAGATCTCCTGAGTCATGTTCCTATTTCTTCTGAACACAAATAGATTCATCAAAAACAACATGAGGTATTTCTTCCACAATAAGGGTCCTACAGTTGTAAACTCTGAAGGCTTTACTGACTTCAGAATATCCTAAGAATATCCCTTCATCAGTTTTGCTATCAAAAGTTTTCAACTGAGTTTTACCATTATTGTGTATGAAACACTTACAACCAAACACACGAAAGAAAGAAACAAGAGGCTTCTTTTCATTCCACAGCTCATAAGGTGTTTTTCCTTGATTATTTGTCAGCATGGATCTGTTCTGAGAGTAGCATGCAGTGTTGATAGCTTCAGCCCAAAATCTCTTAGGAATATCAGCTTCAGCAATCATTGTTCTTGCAGCTTCTTTAAGAGTCCTATTTCTTCTTTCTACAACACCATTCTGTTGTGGGGTCCTTGCAGCTGATGTTTCATGGGCTATTCCATTTGCTGCACAATAATCAGATATAATATGGTTGATAAATTCAGTTACTTTATCTGATCTGATTTTGACCACACTCAGATTCTTTTCAATACTGAGTCTTTTTAGTAGTTCAGACAGCTTTGTCTGAGTCTCTTTCTTACTGAGTAAGAATATGACCCAAGTATATCTAGAGTAGTCATCAACTACCACAAGTGTATATTTCCTGCCATTAGTGCTCACAGGTGTTACTGGACCAAAGAGATCTATATGTAATAATTGCAGTATTCTGTCAGTAGACACTTCTACTTTGCTTTTGAATGATGCTCTGATTTGTTTTCCTTTCTGACAAGCATCACGTATATGATCCTTACTGAGCACTTCATTAGGTAACCCCCTCACAAGTGCTAATCTTGCAAGTTTGTTCAGGGTTTTGAAGTTTAAGTGATTCAGTCTTTTGTGCCACAACCAACTGGTATCAGTAGAACTTTTTGCAACCAGACATGTATCTTTAGGAGTTGATCTCCAATCAGCAAGATACACATTCCCTTTTCTAGTACCAGTTAGTAATATTTGATGTGAAGCATTATCTTTCACATAACATAAATTCTTTGAGAACTCGACATTGAATCCTTTGTCACAGAATTGACTGATAGAAAGCAAGCTTTGCTTTAAACCAAAAACATATGAAACACCATGAATATGAACAGAATCAACTTCAAGAGTTCCATATCCTTCAGTCTGTCCTTTGGAATTGTCTCCAAAAGTAATCTGAGGGCCTTTTTGCTCAACATAGTTAGTGAGTAAATGTTTGTATCCTGTCATGTGCCTTGAACATCCACTGTCCAGATACCATGCAGCAGGAACTACTTCACTTCCACTCATTAGGGCTATGTTGTCTTCATTCAGCTCGTGCCCTTTTCCTTCACCTGAAAAACAAATCAGGCCTTAGGTATCCATTTGGTGTAGGGTCCTACCAGGTTAGCTGTACCTTTTGGAACTTAAATCTGTCTGATAACTCTAATTACTTTAGAGTGGCTGATTTGTCTCCCATAAACATCTACATACACATTCACAACCCTGGGTGCCTTGGCAGTACCCTGTGTATGAGTGCCAGCCTTAGCATGAACATGAGCCTTGAAGTTCTTCTTGGGTTCAAGCCTCTTGTTCCAATGTTTTGGCCTTGGTGCAGCTGGTCTTTCTCTCTGCTGACTTGGGTTCAGGAAACCTTTACCCTTAGGCAAGTGGGGTTTAGGCTGCCTGTACTGAAATTGTGGTCTTTCAGTATCCTGAGGACTTGGTCTCTTCAGTTGAGAATATCTCTGCTGAGTGTTTCTCTTCTAAAGATTCCTCTGATGGTTCAGTGTATATTTCTTCAGGTTAGTATTCTTAGCCTGAGGCTTCGAAGTACTGGCTTGAGGATTTCCTACTGAGTGTTCACGCTTTCTAGCCTTTTCCTGAGGTTTGGGCTTTCTTACCTGAACCTTCAGTTTTTCTAAAACCATAGGTCTTTTACCCTTGTCTAAAACTCGGGGTTGTTCTTCAATAAGAAGATTAGTACATGCCACCGGTTTAACAAAGACAGTCTTAGTGCTACTAGAAGAAGCAACATTCAGAAGACCTTGTGAGGTTCCCCCTGGATTGTATCCCAATCCAGCCTTTATAGTTGCAGGTCTTTGATAACTCTGAATTTTATCTATTGCTTTAGATGCAGAATTCAATAGAGCTAACGTTCTCCGTTGTTGGGATAACTATAACCCCAACACTCCGCACACTATCCCCACTTTTCTTTAGAGTTTCATGCTTCTCAAAGAGGTCATTGAATTCAGTCCTGATAAGCTGATTTTCCTCAGTGGATTTCTCTAATTTTCCATTCAGGGTCTCTATCACTTTCACCTTTTCTGAGAGTTATACTTTCAGAACATATAGTTCATCAATAGTTCCCATTAATTGAGAAGTGATCTCAGCAGCATTAGAGTCTTTCCACCTCATATTTTCAGCAATCAGTTCTTTATTCTGCTCTTGAGTTTCTATGAGCAGTTCTTGTAACACAGAATAGTCCTTCAAAAGATTCTCAAAAGAATCCATCATGTCAAAGTTACTGGTTACAGATGAACTTGATAACTCAGGTGCTTGTGTAGGAGCAACAACAGAGATAGAAGAATTTATCTCCTCAATAGCAACAAGGCAGACATCATCACTGTCACTATCTGAGAATATCTCCTCTGAAGAACTGGATCCTTCTTCAGATTGTTCTTCTTCTTCAGCAATCATAGTCTTCTTGTTAGAGATCTTTCTGTCTCTCTTGGCTTGTCTCTCCTTTCTTTCTTTTTCACTCAGATCAGGACAATCATACTGGAAGTGACCTTTCTTCTGACAGTTATAGCATCTGTTGGCATCATCTTCCTGATCACTTTCCTCCTTGGTTTTGGAGTCCTTCTTTCTGGATGAGGATCCTTCAGCCTTGTGGTCCTTCCTTTTCTCAATGGATCTGTCCTCAGCTTCTGAGTTATTCCTTTTCCTGTACCTGTTGTTCTTATAGTATTTCTTATATTTCCCATATCTGCTATTAAGTCTTTCAAACCTCCTTGCCAACAGTACTAGCTTATCCTCTTGCTCATCCTGATTTTTGGCAAGTGAGTTATCAGACTCTTTAGCTTTACAAGATTTCTCTTTGGCTTTGAAAGCCACATTCTTGCTAGATGAAGATTCATCTTTGCTATCAGATTTCTTAGTTTTCTTATCAATCACAAATTCATAAGCTTTCAGTTCAAAGAAAACTTGTTGGTATGACATAGAATCAATATTTTTGGTGTTTTCAATCACCACAGCATGTATATCTCATTTCTTAGATAATCCTCTAAGAATTTTCAGTGCCACTTCTCTTTGTGGGTATCTTTTCCCAAGAGCATTCAGATCATTCATGATGCTAGTGAATCTGACTTCCAATTTGTCAATGGATTCACCATCTTCCATTTCAAAGCTGTCAAACTTTGCAATGGAAACAGACAGTTTGTTCTCTTTAATATGATATGTGCCTTGACACATGATAGCATGTGTGTCCCATATTTCTTTGGCAGTTTCACAGTGAGATATCATTCCCATAACACCATCATCAATAATGCTATATAGAGTGTCTTTAGCAATATAATCCAAATTGACTAACTTTCTCTCATCAGGAGTAAGTTGGTCATCAAGTTTAGGAAATTCATCTCTGGGATCATCTCTCTCAGCATCAGTGATTCTGGGATTCACAACAGTGTACTTAAATGGTCCTTGAGAAACCACTCTCCACATTCTTTCATGCTTAGAATACAGGTGTGCCTGCATTCTCAATCTCCATAGGCCATAGCTCTCAACAGAGAACATAGGAAGTTTCTTAGAAGGCATGATGAATGAGCCTTGTAAGTTATCAATAGTAAGATCTATTCAGTAGACCACCAAAGTCTTTCAGCAAATAGACTATGGCTACCAAAGCAAGTGGTCAAAATGAACCACTGCTCTGATACCACTTTTTGGTCCCGGTGCAACGAGTCTCACACGTGTATGGGGAGGGAATACATGTGTTCAGATATTTTTAAAACCTTTTCTTTACTGTGATCAGAAGGTTCAGGATGTCCTGAGAATTTTGCCCTGAGTCAAAGTCTACTGAGACAGTGATCCTGAGCAGCTTTTAGTAGCTTCAGATTAGCCCAACTGATCCTGAGTTTTATCAGAGTTCCTGAGAAGCTTGGATCAGATAATTATCTTACTGAATACTAAGTAGAGTTAATTAAGTTTGGTAACTATCTGTTCTAGCTAATCAATAGTGCGGAATGTGTTGGCCCTAAGTTTATAATCGTTTTATCTTGCTGAAAATCTTTTCCTTAGTAAAATAGTGATTAAGGTTGTGATCAAGTTTGCTTTCAGTGAAAATATGCAACAGATAAAATGCAAGACAGAAAGCAAACAACACAGCAATTTATAGTGGTTCAGAGACAAAGCTCTACGTCCACTCTCTCTGGTCTTCAGATAAATTCCTTAACACACTATCACTGTTGGGATATTTTAGTTTTGATTAATTATGTCAAAACATTATCAACTTGTGTTTTTGAAGCTAATTTACAGATAACAAGTTGAGGGGGAACGGAAGAACAAATTGAGGGGGAACTCATGAAATCAGATGAAGATGATCGAGATCAGACGAGGCTGCAGACGAGGCTGATCAAGATCAGATGAGTAGGATGAGTTCCGAGTAAACTGATGAGCTAAACAAGAAGAAACATGCTGATTTTTGAAGAAGAAATGATGATCTGGCCGGTGATCACGATCTTGTCTGATCTGGTGATCTGATCTTGATCTGTTATCTTTGGTGATCTTGATCAGAATTGATCTCTTTGTCGAAACCGGATCGGTATCTTGATATCAGATCAATTTGTCAGAATCGATCATTTGTCTGCGATAAGAATCGGTATCACCGATAAGATCATTATCATTGAATCAGATCAATTTATCGCGATAAGAATCAATTTATCTGAATCAGATCGATTTATCTTTGAAACGAATAAATCTGTTATCTTTGGCCGAATCTGATTTCGATCCAGATCTGATCTGAGAATCGAAGCGATGAACGATGAATCGGCGATTTGATCGACGATCCGTTAGACACATAAAAAGCGGTGATCAATAAGAAGATAACAACATATATGGATGTGACATAAAAGCCGCAAACGGTCTGCAAAAGGACAAAAGAAAATTTGGAAGATTATTAGTATGGATTTGAATATTACTCTCCAACGGTAATATTCAAATCCACACTATAAATACATTGCACTATCTTCAAAAGAAGATAATGGAGGATCTGCAAAGTCAAATTAAAAGCCAAATATTCAAGCAACTCCATTCAAGAACACAGAGCATTACATATCCAAATTTACCCAAGAGTGTTCTTCATTGTATCTAAGCAAAAATGCCATATCCTAAGCTTAGAGAGATTTTCCCATCCTTAGCATTGAGGCTAAACAAATGTAAGGGAAAATCTCACCCTAGTTGGAAACCAAACAAACCTTACCAAAATCAGTTTGATAGGTTAAGTTTGTAGGTGAGTGAGAACTCGGTAAACATCTATAGGCAATCCCGTGAGGGTGATAAGTCCCGTTTGAGTGAGAACTCGGTAAACATCTATAGGCGATCCCGTGAGGGTGATAAGTCTCGTTTGAGTGTGAACTCGATAAACATCTGTTGGGTGTTGGACTAACACGATAAACTAAGTCCAGTTGGTTAAGTCGGTGCCCCATGAAGGGAAGAGTGGATGTAGGACGAGTTGTCCGAACCACTATAAAATTGTGTGTTCTTTACTGCTTTATGTTATTACTTGCCTTATGCATTCGATTATAAGCAAAACACACATCGTTCTTAAAAGCAAAAAAAAAAAATTGGAATCACTCTGCCCTCACCCCTATTTTATATGCATTACATGGTATTTTCCGCGTTCTTGGGTTTTCAAATCGGGACCATCAATTGGTATCAAAGCGGGTTGTTCAAAAGGTCACTGTTTTCCAATGTGGATTTCTGAACTGATACCATCAATTGGTATCAGAGCAGGAGTTCAAACGTTCACAATTTTTCAAAGTGACCACCTGAACTGATCTTTTAAAACAAAAACCCGATCTCTGTAAAAATGCATATATTTTAATGTTTTGGCGTCATTATCAAAAAGGGGGAAATTGTTGGGATATTTTAGTTTTGATTAATTATGCCAAAACAATATCAACTTGTGTTTTTTGAAGCTAATTTACAGATAACAAGTTGAGGGGGAACAGAAGAACAAATTGAGGGGGAACTCATGAAATCAGATGAAGATGATCGAGATCAGACGAGGCTGCAGACGAGGCTGATCAAGATCAGATGAGTAGGATGAGTTCCGAGTAAACTGATGAGCTAAACAAGAAGAAACATGCTGATTTTTTAAGAAGAAATGCTAATGAAAGAATGATGCAAGTCTTGATCTGGTAATCTGATCTTGTCTGTTGATCTTAAAGCCCGATCTAGTCAATCGAAGCGTCCAGTAATCGGATCGGTATCGTATATCAGATCAAGGCATCAATTCGATCAGAATCAGATCAGATCGATCACGGGCAAAGAATAGATCACGATATCAAGATCGATCACCGAAATCAGATCGATTGTCAGGCAAAGAACAGATCACCAGACAGATCGATCAATCGGTATCTTTGAGACAGATTTGATCTGTTGAATCTTTGATGATCACGATTTGCAAAGGCAAGAATCGATTATGAATCGAAGCGATGAAGCGATAATTGGCGGTTGATCCGGATCCGATTAGACACACAAAAGCGGTTGATCAATAAGAAGATAACAACATATATGGATGTGACATAAAGCCGCAAAACAACAAAGGCAAAAGGACAAAGAAAAGCTGGAAGATTATTAGTATGGATTTGAATATTACTCTCCAACGGTAATATTCAAATCCACACTATAAATACATTGCACTATCTTCAAAAGAAGATAATGGAGGATCTGCAAAGTCAAATTAAAAGCCAAATATTCAAGCAACTCCATTCAAGAACACAGAGCATTACATATCCAAATTTACCCAAGAGTGTTCTTCATTGTATCTAAGCAAAAATGTCATATCCTAAGCTTAGAGAGATTTTCCCATCCTTAGCATTGAGGCTAAACAAATGTAAGGGAAAATCTCACCCTAGTTGGAAACCAAACAAACCTTACCAAAATCAGTTTGATAGGTTAAGTTTGTAGGTGAGTGAGAACTCGGTAAACATCTATAGGCAATCCCGTGAGGGTGATAAGTCCCGTTTGAGTGAGAACTCGGTAAACATCTATAGGCGATCCCGTGAGGGTGATAAGTCTCGTTTGAGTGTGAACTCGATAAACATCTGTTGGGTGTTGGACTAACACGGTAAACTAAGTCCAGTTGGTTAAGTCGGTGCCCCATGAAGGGAAGAGTGGATGTAGGACGAGTTGTCCGAACCACTATAAAATTGTGTGTTCTTTACTGCTTTATGTTATTACTTGCCTTATGCATTCGATTATAAGCAAAACACACATCGTTCTTAAAAGCAAAAAAAAAAAATTGGAATCACTCTGCCCTCACCCCTATTTTATATGCATTACATGGTATTTTCCGCGTTCTTGGGTTTTCAAATCGGGACCATCAATCACCTAAAGTTTTCAGGCTGAACACAACAGCTTACTAACTTTTCTACACTGAGTTTTCTGGCTGACTACTGCAGCTTACTAACTCAACACACACAAGCTTTCTGACTATCTAAAACAGCTTACTCACTTCTTCTCTAGAGCTTTCTGGCTGACTCAACTGCAGCTTACTTGCTCTTTACAACTCTTTCTCACCAACAATCAAACACACACTCAAACTACCTAATAATAGGATTTGGGTTGGGTTGGTTTCCAACTAGGGTGAGATATCCTTTTACAATAAGAAATGCAAAGGCTAGGATATCTCTACTAAGCTTTGGATATATAACAATTCTAGGCTTAGTGAATGAGCTCTCTTAAATGTGAAACACTTGGGAAATCTTAGGTTTTTTGAGTGCTTCAGTTTACAAGAATACGAATGAGCTCCGGAGTTGCTTTGATTTCCCATAACCTTGCAATGGTGAAGGTCACTGGTATTTATAGGCAACTTTTTGAAGGTCACTCTTGAAAAACTATCTGTTGGAAGAGATAGCATCAAGGGTTTCCTCTTTTGGTTAGATGAACGACTATCTTTAGGGTTTGAACGCACCCTTGCATGTTTTAGGAAATATGCAGCCATGTAGCCAATCATCAACTTCTGTGAACTGGAAGATATATACCTGACATTTCTTCAGTGAGATGTCGCTTTCAGTGTCAGTAAAGTACGTTGTTGTTGCCTCCTCATTGGTTGAAAACTTCTTTTGAGTAGAGACAAACAGACGACTTTATTTAGGTTGACCTTTCTGAGCTGATATGTTCCTTAATTTCCACAAATGTCTAACATTCTGTTTGTTTGTACTAGGAATGAACATAACACTATTTCATTAAGATAGTGGTTCAGGGTCCTTTTTGTTCAGTATAGAAACAGTCTTCAGGATTTTCAGGTCTTCAGGATTTTTCTGAGTCTTCAGAGTCTTCTGAGTCTTCAGGATTCTTCTGAGTCTTCTGAGTCTTTTACTATGTTGAGAAACATATTTCTCCCTGATCTATATCTGCTGACTATACATGATGTAGATAATCTTGAGCCCTAATATCTATTAAAACCTGATCCTGATCCTATATTATCAAGATATCCTGATGCATATCATACTTAGGGGTTTTGGGATCTAATCAAAATCTTTTATTTAAATTCATCTCCCAACACAATCTAATAGATTCAATCCTAGCTACATATGCAAATGTTTCATCAAAATCAATACCCTCAACTTGAGTGTATCCTTGGGCAACCAATCTAGCCTTATTCCTTACTATGTTTCCAGACTTATCAGTTTTGTTCTTAAAAATCCACTTGGTTCCAATGACATTAGTGTTACCAAGTCTTGGAACTAGTGTCCAAACATCATTCCTATCAAACTGATTAAGTTCTTCATGCATAGCACTTATCCAATTTTCATCATTTAATGCTTCTTTGACATTTTTAGGCTCAATTACATAATGATAGCATTCAGAATTAACCATGTTGCATATAGAAGACATACAAACAGATCTTACCACATCTTTTGAGCTTACCCTTCTTCTGGTTTGTACACCAATAGAAGAATCACCAATGATTTGGTTTGAAGGATGACTTTTCATAATTCTGGAAGTAGGTACCTTGTCATGAGTGTATTGAGTATTGCTTTCTGAACTTTATGTTTTAGGATTTTCAGAGAATGTTGTCTCAGATGTCGTGGCATTAGGTGTAACATCCTTTGAATTTCCAGAATTTCCAGTTCTAGTAGAAATCTCAATATGCTCAGACACATCTTCTTCAGTACTTTTTTTCTGCTATGTAAGTTGTATCATCAAAAAAAAACATTCACAGATTCTTGAACAGTGTTTAACCTAAGGTTGAAAATTCTATAGGCTTTACTATTTCTAGAATAGCCTAAGAAAAAACCTTTGTCACTTTTATAGTCAAACTTTCGAAGTTGGTCTCTATCATTCAGAATGTAACACACACAACCAAACACATGAAAGTATTTCAGATTTGGTTTCTTGTTGTTCAGAATCTCATAAGCAGTTTTTGAACTTTGTGGCCTCATAAAAACTCTGTTAATAATATGGCATGTAGTGTTTAATGTTTCAGCCCAAAACCTTTTAGAAAGATGTTTAGCTTGTAACATTACCCTAGCCATTTCTTGAAGAGTTCTATTCTTCCTTTCAGCTATTCCATTTTTTGTGGAGTTTTAGGAGATGAAAATTCCTGCATTATACCCTTCTTTTTGCAGAAATTAGAAAACAAGATATTTTCAAATTCCCTACCATGATCTGACTTAATCTTACTCACTTTCAAGTTATATATAGTTTTTAAACATTTTATACAAAACCTTAAAAGCAGTAAAAGTTTTAGATTTTTCTTTCAAAAACTCAATCCAGGTATATCTAGAGAAATCATCTACCACAACCAATGAATACATTTTACCTCCGAGACTTTCTGTTTCCATAGGACCCATAAGATCCATATGTAGTAGCTCAAAACACCTTGTTGTCGAACAATGTGACAACATTTTGTGTGACACTCGGACCTGTTTACCTTTCTGGCAAGAACCACAAATTATGGTTTCTCCTATATTCATCTTTGGCAAACCTCTTACAGCACCTATTTTCACAAGTTTCGGGATATTCTTGTAGTTAACATGTCCAAGTTTTTGATGCCATAAAACTTCTTCAGCATTTTTGACAAGATTGCAAACATTGTTAGTTCTAATAAGATAACAATTATCAATTGACATATTACCAGTCATAAGACACTCATTTTCATTATTCAGAGCATAACAAGAATTCTTATCAAACTTGACATGCAAATTGTCATCACATAGTTGACTTATACTAATCAAATTAGCAAGCAAACCTTCAACATGTAAGACATTGGACATCTTAGGAAATCCTTCAACATTGAGAGTACATTTCCCAACAATCTTTCCTTTTGAACCACCACCATAAGTGACATTTCCTCCATCAAATTTTTCATAATCAGACAGGAAATTCACTTGATCAGTCATGTGCCTAGAACAACCACTATCAAAGTACCATAAACCAGGCACACATGCTTTCAAAGATGTATACACAACATTACAAGTCACATCTTGTTTACTGACACATTCAGTTTTACCACATTGTGACTCAGAAACTTCAGTATGTAACACCTTCATGTCCTCTTTCAATTTATTACAGTATGGACGAATATGGCCATGACCAGAACAATAGTGACACACATATTTCTTTTTCTTCTTTTTAATGTGAACTTTTGTTTCCACTAGAGTTTCAACATTTGTCTTTTCTCCAGCTTTAACAAATTTCACAGGTTTAAGGCTTTTAGAAGTAGTCTCAAAACTAAGACCAGTAGTGTCAGATTTACCAACCATCAAAGCATCTTTCAACATTTATGTTCCTTTGGCATATTTCTTAAAACACAAAGTTGAACTTTTCAATTCTTCCTTTAGTTTAGAAATTTCTAAATCCTTTCTTGTTAAGAGAACTTCAAGTTTGGTTAGTGAGTCTTTCAAGTCATCATTTTCCTTAGTCATAGACTTTAGAATCTGATTTTGAGATTCCCATTTATCAAACAAATCTTTACAACCTGATCCACATGGTTCACTATTCACAGCAGATGTTCCTTTATCATAAATTAAACCATTAAAACAGTTAACAGTTTTATTAGAACAATCTTCATCAAATGTTACTCCAGATGTGGTAACATCTGTTTCAACATCAGAATCAAAATAGTCCAGATCATCATCTAAGGAATCATCATAGTCTATTCTAGCATATAATGCACGTTCCTCATTTTGTTCTTCATGCTCTTCATCAGATTCATCACTTAAAGTAGCATTGAAGTTCAATTTCAGTTTAAGCAAGGTATTAGCACATTCATTCCCATAATGACCATACCCATGACATGCATTACATTGAACAGACTTTCTATACTCAGGGTCAACTTTGTCATACCTGCCTTTGATTCCATTACCAATTTGCCATGGTTGGAATGCATTACCTTTCTTTTCAAAGGTTTGTGGAGAGTTGTTAATCTGAATCTTTGGTTGAGTGTTGCCTTTGAACTTGATATTCCTCTTTTTCATAAGAGCTTTGAATTGCCTTGTCATAAAAGCAATGTACTCCTCGGGGTTGGAACATATGTCAGCAACATCATCCTCTGAACCAACTTCAGTCACAATAGGCACTTGCTCAGCATTTGAAGATGTTTTACCTTTGAACACCACCACTTTCTTTGCATCAACTTTGTCATCATTCTCAGTTGTATTCATCTCATACGCACGTAGGATGCTGATCAGTTCATTTTGACTCAGTGTATATGTATCCCTCGCCTCTTCAATTGCACAAATTTTTGCATCGAAGCGCTTAGGTACAGTACGCAAAATCTTATGAACCAATCTCACATTGGAGATGGGATCTCCAAGATATTGAGCTCCATTTGAAATTTCAGTGATTCGTTTATTGTAAGAAGAGATTGTTTCATCCTCCTTCATCTTCAAGTTCTCAAACTTTGTCTCAAGCATTCGAAGTCTGGACCTTCGAACACTATCTGAACCTTCATTGTGCTCTTGTAATCTATCCCAAGCTTCTTTTGCAGAAACACATGTTGATATGATTTTGAACATAGTCATATCAACTAATGTGAATATTGCATTCAAGACTTTAGAATTGTAGCTAGCAGATGTACTTTCATCATTAGTCCAATCCAGTTCGCGTTTGACTATAACTTCTCCTTCTTCATCTGCAACATTCTTAGAAGGTGTCCATCCTGAAAGTATACTTCTCCAGGCACGTTCCTCAATTGACTTGATGTACATCCTCATCTTTGGTTTTCAATATGCATAGTTTGTACCATCAAGGATTGGTGGTCTCAAACTTTGTGGAGTAAGTGGATATTCCATCGCCATAACAAAAACAACACACTTGACACAGGATCTAACTTAGTAAAATCATGTTTTGGCTCTGGTGCCAACTGAAAGTGTGCGACACGGGGTTGTGTTTAGTAAAATCAGAGTAATGTTACACTGAGTGTTGTAACACCCAAAGTAACAATTAAAAGACAGAAACAACAGAAGACACAGAAACACAACACACGAAATTAATAAGACTTTGCACAATCTATATCAATATAGATTGTGATGCCTTATGGCCGAAATCACTATTTATCAAAATAATGAATACAAAGAGGTTCACAAATCGAATCCTCTTGAAACAAGATCAAACGTATGATCTAAAGGCTAGGTGTATCTCTACACTACCAAAGGTGACATGTTCTATGTGTATGAAACTATCTAACACCGAGACTAACATTTTACACAAAATAAATCTAGCACCAACTCGAGGTATTGTAGACCCTACAATTACTCTCTATGGTAAAACATTCCACAACAACGACCCTATCACTCTGGATGCACTACCACACTCTACAGTTGATGTTTGGTTGTTGCTTCGACTAAACAGTACACGATTTTTGGCAATGTTCGACACTTGATATGAACATCAAGGTCTTCTATTTATAGACTTCGTGTAGCTTTACAAGAGCCTCCTTGAAGGATCTAGAAACTCTTCCATCCACTATCCCATGATCTTTGTAACTGCCCTAGTTAGTGGGTCTTCTCCAATCTTCTGAAAACAGCCGCATGATCTAGTCCCTTTTACTCGATTCTTGAAGCTTGTGGAACCTTCTGGAATCTTGCAGAACAACCTAGATCGTCAACCTGCAGTCAACAACATCAAAGACAACATTGAACATAGAAATGTTAGTGGTTAAGAAGAAAGGACGAATACTGATGTTGTAACCAATGTTGTAACATCGGTGGCAACATCAACAATATCCATTACCATTACCATACCCTAGTCATATCAAGCGGACCCTAAATTGTAATTATCAAGGTTAACAAATTTTACATGAATTAATGATGGACAAAGTTTATGGATGGTACTACTGTAGAATGTCCAACCAAATTGTAGTATACAAAAATATAGTGATAATTTAGATCTCCTTGAGCACCAAAAGAATATGGTGATTCTAACACTTTTTTGAGTTGACATATATCATTTAAAAAATATCTACACTATCTAAATAAATATGTTAAAATTATCTCAATTAACTTTTTTGAGCTCAAATTATCTTATTTAATGATTATTTGAATAGATATTACAGTTAAAGCTCAAAAGTAAATATCAAGTGTAATTTTTTAAGAATATTGACTAATACAACACAGACAACCAAATTATTGCATAAATCAAGACAAATAATCATAATAACGATAAATCTATAAAATGCCATGTTTGTTTTAGGTCGGAGAGATCCAGATGGAGGATGGGTTTCCCCCCCATCCGGCCATTTTTTGAAGTTGCACATGTCATTCTCTATTCAAATACACATTATGTGAAAATATATAAAAATTGTTTTATTAAAAAAAGGGATTAAATTTTTTGTAGCCCAATAACTTTGGGCCGTTTTGAGTTTGGTCCCGCACATATCAGAATTTTATACTACCCTTGTATGTTTCGACACTTTTTGAAATCGGTCCTGAAAATCGGCTGATGTCGGTTACCTAACCGGTCACCAGCCCAGTTGAATAATATTTTCATTTCTCTTTTATTTTTCTTTGTCACGTGTGTATATATTAATTAATTTAATATTTTTTTAAGTGACTTATTTAAACGGGTTGGGTAGGATGTAGGATTTCGAGTGTTTGGGTCGGGTTTCGGGTCATAACAGTTTTTTTATTTATAATTGCATATAAATAATGGGAAATAAAAGCAATTATTAAGTAAAATTATAAAATAAAAAAAATAAAAAAGATGGAACGAAATCACAAAAAATAAAAGGGTCACAAAATGTTTCTCAACCCCAAACCAACTTTTAATATAGTATAGAAGTATAGAAAATATAGTTATTAATTAAATTTACAAAATTTAAAATAAAATTAAAAAATGAAAGAAATGACCAAATTGAACAAAGTAAAAAGTGGCAGGGGTAAAACCCCACTTTTTAATATATTATTGAAAATTATAAAATAAAAAAAATGAAATGAAATCATAAAAAAAAAAGGGTCCGGAAATATTTCTCAACCCCAAACCACTTTTTAATATAGTATAGAAGTATAGAAAAAATAGTTATTAATCAAATTACAAAATTTAAAATAAAATTAATTAAAGAATGAAAGAAAGGACCAAAATGAACAAAGTAAAAAATGGCAAGGGTAAAAGGGTCCAAAAATATTTCTCAACCCCAAGCCACTTTTTAATATAGTATAGATTAATGAGAAAGTCTTGTGTGAAATATTGCACACTAGTGTTATGTGCAATACAACATATATAAGGTAAAAATTGCTTAAAATTCGCGGGTCTGGGCGCGGGTCTGGTCTGGGCGGGTCGTGTTGGGATTATACTAGAAAGTATGCTTTTTACTTTGTATAATCAAAACGGAATTTCGAACTTATTTACTGAAATAAATTGTTTATCATTGATGCGTTAAATATTATTGAATGTTACATATATTTCTTTGCATAACGTTTCAATAATTAAATGACGTGTTACATTGTAGTTAATTTAGTGATACCAGATCACAGAAGATTAAATTAACAGTCCCTTGTAACTAAAAGTACGCCATTCACGACCTAGATGGAAATGAACAACCCATCGCGAAAGGTTGAAGTGTAAGGCTCAGATTGGCTTGTCTTGACCAAGAGATTACACTAGTGCATGACTGATGCACTGGATAGGACCTACAGGAGGATAAATTCTTCAAAACTGAACAAGGAAGAATTAGACCTCAGTTGTTCGTTATTTCTTAATCTTTGTTCCTTAAATAGGATCACGTGGGATTGGTAACTATTGCTTTGACTTATCATGGATAGCGAATCAACGAGATTCAATACTTTTTATCTTGGGCAATATTATTAGTCACATGTGATTGCTAAGATTTAATACGAAGAATCGTGTGCAAGTACGCTTGTTCGATTTGCCCCCTTGGGAGGTTCATAAGCTTTATCATACCAAATCTTGCAAGTGGAATTAGTTTCTGGTATGGATAATAATGTTGAACCGTTCCTTGACCAAGGACAAAAGATATTAATTAATGGAAAGATATTTCAGTGGCTTGAATTAATTAATGGGCTAGATAATCTTAAACACGGGAAATAATAACCGGGATCCATATTGACTGTAATATGGGTTAAGATGGATAGTGCAATATTAATTATGTAGTGGGATTAATTAATATTTATGGGCTTGAATAATATTGTGGCTCAATATTAGATATTCAAGGTCCATTAGAAGGTCCAATCTTAATTCTCCTAAAGGCCCCCTAAGTAGCCCAATATATAGTCCATTAACTGAAAAAGGTGATTAAAATAAAATAAATATTGTTGCTTAATTTTCCAACTAAATTTCGAAAATCATAGATATGTTGGGAGAAAGATTTTCTTTGAATTTTGTTATGGAATGAAGATATGTATTCTTGGAATACAAGATTATCTCATTAAATTCAAGAAATCTCCCACTAGGTTATCTATGATGTGATTTTCGAAAAATTAGAAAATATAGTGGGCAAGAAAGATTTTCTTGATTTTCTTGAAAAGATATTATGGAAGATATGTATTTCTTGAAATACAAGAATATCTCATAAATTCAAGAAGATCCAAATCTTGGATTCTTGACCCCAATATTTTCGAAAATCCATAGCAAATAGAGAAGGTGGGATTTTGTGAAATATTATAATTATGGAAAAAAGAATATAGGAGATATATTCAAGATTTCTTGAAGATCAAGAAAATATTTTTCCACATTATTTTAGACCTAAATTTTTAACCACCTGGCCTCTATAAATAGGGGATGATTACTTCATTCCCAAGTACCATTCCATGTGCTGGAAAAATTAGTAAATCCACAAAGGTGGTGCAACATAATTTATTTTCTTTTTGTTAAATCGTTCACAAGAATCCTTCCACCGGATAGTAGAACGAGGGCTAAGGGAATACTTGGGAAGTCCTTACGGTTAGTCTATTCAGCCACACCGTTGTCATCCCAAGAGGTACGTTCACGTAAACTCGTAGAATTCCGCATGCGTAGGTTTTACGTGAATTATTATATGCATGATATGTTGTTGGATTATTATTTGAATTAATATAGGATTAATTCATGCTAGTAATAATTATAAGAATTAAATTTGTATTTAAATATTCACCCGAATAGATCCTGTGCAACTTATTTCCCAACAACTAGTATTAGAGCCACGGTTTCTGGCTCTGATTTTTTTAAATTGTAATTTAATTCGCAGAGACATTAAATTTGAAATTGGATAGTAGAATTGCTAGATGCATTTTTTGCGGTATCCAATTGTCATGGAATTTAATGTGTTTATTTATGCATGCATATAAACCGTAGTTTTTAATTCGATTAGTTTGGATTCGTTTTTGCCTCGTGGAGAAAATCCACGAGTAGATTAGAATTTGTTTGATTTGATCAATGTAATAGACTAGTCTAGATCTAGGTTTATTTATTTTTGTAAATAAATTGTAATCGGATCGAGAAACGAGGACGGAGACGAAGAATTAAAGGGTGAAATCCATAACCGGCGAGGGCGGCGTGCGCCACGCTTAAACGTGCCAAGGAGGCACGCTGCTGACGCTGACGCCAGCAGCACTCAAGGGCACCGGCGAGGCCGAGGGCCGAAAGGCTGAGAGATCCCGCCAAGACGGGCGGGCACTAAGCGACGCAAAGACCGCGGCGGCGTGCGCGTCAGCGGACGGAGGCGGAGCGACGGCGCTGCCGCGGGGAGCCGAGAACCATGGGCGAGGCACGGCAAAGCCGGATACAAGACGGATGCTTGTGCGCGTTGCCCGCCGAGAGGCCGCCGAGCCTAGGCCGAGGCCGCCGAGGCGCTGGCTGGCACGAAGGCCGAAAGGCCGCCGAGGCCAATGGCAAATGGCGGCCGGATCTTGGGCGTGTATCCTGCCGCGAAATAGCTTGGCGTGGCGTTTCGAGACGGAGTATTTTTTTCGAGACGATCGAGTGGGAGAAATTCAAGACGGTGTTTCTTCAAGATCAAGCAAAGAAAAATCAAACCATGACAATTGGATAATTTGTGCCCAATATGTTTATTTTTTTTGTTTTGCTTGATTTATTTTGTGCTATCTTATGCTTTATTTAATTTGTTTAAATGTGTTTGCATAAGAGATGCCAAATGAAAAATCTCAACTTCAAAATTACTAAGTATGTTTAAATAATTAATTAATAATTTTATTCCGGATAATAAAATTGAATTAATTTTGACCTCCATGATTTATTTATTTGTGAATTCTTTTGGAGAAATTCCCCCCACGGGACGGTAAAAAAGATAGCTTTCACATGAATAAATTCCAAGTGGATGATTGTGGGTTATTACTAGTGGCGACGATGACCCTCCCAACGAGGCTCGTTCAAAGCGAAATAATAATCCTGTATTTAATCATGGTTATTACTTAGGTATAAAATTGATATGCATATACTTCCCCGAAGTCCCTGTCAATTTTATATTGGTCAAGTGGGAGCCAACTATTAATCTGGATATTAAAGGTTTGTAACTGTTCTTGTTTGTAACCTGCTTGAATGTGTTTAAATAATGACCCACCCCACGTGGCTTATTTAAACTGTTTTGAGATGTTGGCTAATGCATGTTCATATTTTTTTTGAGATTTTAATATGATGCATGTGATCAAACCTTGTGATATATTTGTGCTTATGCATATTATTGTTTATTTCAGTTCATCATGTCGCAACTTTTTAATCCACTGCTATATACACTCAAAGAACACCAATTAACTGGCAAAAACTATAATGTTTGGAAAAGAAATATGAGTTTTGTCCTACCTGCACAAAAACATTATTGGATTCTTGATGTACCCAAGCCACGTAAGCCTACTGATGAATCACCTGATGCGGAAAGACATGAGTATAATATTTGGGAGCAGTCCAATGAACCCATGAAATGTGTAATCTTGACTTCACTGTCCGACGATTTGAGACACATTCATGAAGGTGTTGAGTCTACTGCGGAGATTATGCAAAGTCTTGAAGAAATGTTTTTAACAAAAGACCGCATGATCAATCAGTTTCAAAATGACGACGACCAAGAAGGCTAAAGATGGTTGAGGGAACACCTGTAAGGGAGCATGTTCTCAGAATCAAACATCATTTTCAAAAACTGGCTTATCTCGGAACTAAGTATTGTGATGAGGCCCAAATCGAATTTCTGTTGCTAACTCTGCCAAGGAGCTTCGATGGATTTTACTGTAATTTTGTGATGAGTGATCACACGGATATCCTACAAGAAGCCTTGGAGAAAGTAGAGAATCATTTAGGAAAGAAAGACGAAGCATTGGTGACCAAAAGTCTTTTCTCGAGATCTAGGCCAATGGAAGGCAAGTCTCAAGAAAAGGAAAGCGGTCAGAACCAACGCAAACTCATCACTAAGAAAAGTGAGAAAAGGACGGTTAGCTATTTGGGTGTCAAGAAAGAACCAAAAAGAATATATTTTAATTGCAGGGAGAAAGGACATTGGAGGTCAGCCTGTTCCAATCCCAAAAGGAGAGGAAAGAAAGGTAATTCTCACGCCCTAGTTGTTGAAACTTGTTTAGTTGCGTATGCCTCCCATTTATGGGTTGTGGATAGGGGATCCACTGATCATGTTTGTTTCACATTACAGGGGTTCAAATGGACCCGGCAACTAAGTGGAAGTGAGATCCTCATCACACTGGGCGATGCTACGAGAGTGGCAGCTGAAGCAGTGGGAGAAGTGCACCTGTCTTTTGAACACAGAGTTTTAATTCTAAGAGATGTTCTCTACGTTCCAAGTTTTAGAAAGAATTTAATTTCAGTTTCTAAACTTTTTCATGATGGATATTCGGTTACTTTTAATAAAGTTGTTACCATTTCTCTTTTTGATAAATTTATCTGTCATGGAACGTTATCGAATAATCTCTATACAATTAACTGTGCACACCACTCACGAATTGCATCCTATAACACATCAACTGTTTCCGAGAAAATAAAATGTTCATCAGACGTGAACGAGACACTTCTTTGGCACCTAAGATTAGGTCATATAAATCCAAAGAGGATCCAAAGGTTGGTAAAAGACGGTTCACTGGAGCTTCTCCAAGTTGAACCAATTCCAACCTGCGAATCATGTTTGGATGGTAAAATGACCAAGAGGGCATTAGGAGCCAAGGGGAATAGGGCCAAAGAAGTGTTAGAGATCGTTCACACAGATGTATGTGGTCCGATGTCAACCAAAGCAAGAGGAGGTTATGAGTATTTTGTCACTTTTATTGATGATTACTCAAGGTACGGTTACATTTTCCTTATGAAGCATAAATCTGAGACATGGAGAAGCGTCAAGCAGAAATGCGTCGCAGATTCTACCATGGAAGCCGAATATGTAGCTGCTTGCGAGGCAGCGAAAGAAGCGGTTTGGCTCAAGCACTTCCTAGTGGACTTAGATGTGGTTCCAAATTTGCCCAGCAGAATCACTATTTATTGTGACAATGCCGGAGCAGTTGCAAATTCAAGGGAACCAAGAGCCCACAAAGCCAACAAACACATAGAAAAGAAATACCATCTTATACGAGATATCGTTAAGAGAGGAGATATAGATGTGGCAAAGATAGCGTCTGAGGACAACCTAGCAGATCCATTCACAAAGAGTCTGCCTCTTAATACATTCGAGAGACATGTGGAAGGAATGAGTGTCAAGATCGTTGCCAATCTGCTTTGAGTATAAGTGGGAGAAATTATTAGGTTCGTGTAGGTGACATTAGATGTCACAGACTGCACGAGACATGTTGTAGTATACTTAAAAGCAGACTTTGAGTATAAGTGGGAGATTGTTGGGATTATACTAGAAATATGCTTTTTACTTTGTATAATCAAAACGAATTTCGAACTTATTCTTGAAATAAATTGTTTATCAGCGATCGTTAAATATTATCGAATGTTACATATATTTCTTCGCATAACTGCTCAATAATTAAATGCGTGTTACATTGTAGTTAATTTAGTGACACCGGATCACGAAGATTAAATTAACGGTCCCTTTGTAACTAAAAAGTACGCCATTCACGACCTAGATGGAAATGAACAACCCATCGCGAAAAGGTTGAAGTGTAAGGCTCGGGATTGACTTGTCTTGACCAAGAGATTACACTAGTGCATGATCGATGATTTGGATAGGACCTCTGGGAGGATAAATTCTTCAAAACCGAACAAGGAAGAATTAGACCTCGTAGTTCGTTATTTCTTAATCTTCGTTCCTTAAATAGGATCACGTGGGATTGGTAACTATTTCTTTGACTTATCATGGGTAATAATCAACGAGATTCAATACTTTTTATCTTGGGCAATATTATTAGTCATATGTGATTGCTAAGATTTAATATTTAAGAATCGCGTGTGCAAACGCTTTGTTCGATTTGCCCCCTTTGGAGGTTCATAAGCTTTTATCATACCAAATCTTGCAAGTGGAATTAGTTTCCCAGATGGATAATAATGTTGAACCATTCCTTGACCAAGGACAAAATATATTAATTAATGGAAAGCTATTTGGGTGGCTTGAATTAATTAATGGGCTAGATAATCTTAAACACGGAAATAATAACCAAGAGCCATATTGATCGTAATATGGGTTAAGATGGATAGTGCAATATTAATTATGTAGTGGGATTAATTAATATTTATGGGCTTGAATAATATTGTGGCTCAATATTAGATATTCAAGGTCCATTAGAAGGTACAATCTTAATTCTCCTAAAGGCCCCCTGAGTAGCCCAATATATAGTCCATTAACTGAAAAAGGTGATTAAAATAAAATAAATATTGTTGCTTAATTTTCCAACTAAATTTCGAAAATCATAGATATGTTGGGAGAAAGATTTTCTTTGAATTTTGTTATGGAATAAAGATATGTATTCTTGGAATACAAGATTATCTCATTAAATTCAAGAAATCTCCCACTAGGTTATCTATGATGTGATTTTCAAAAAATTAGAAAATATAGTCACTACAGGAAATCCCACATTCCGTGACGAATTTTTTTGTGACGACACAAAATTCGTCACAATATGTTACCTAAAGGTGACAAATTTAATTTTCGTCACTAAAAAGTGAGAATTCGTGACAAAATATTTTTTTGTCACCACTGATGTTGTTTTTCGTCACTAATTCACAATTTTCATGACAAAAATAAGATATTCGTCACAATAACCTTTGGTGACGATATGCATAATATTTAGTGACGATATTCAATGTCATAAAAGATTCTTTTTTTGTGACAACTATATGTTTTGTCATTAATTATTCAAAAGAATTGGTGACGCACTTAATTCGTCACAATTTTATTTGGTGACGATTGTCATTGTAATTAGTGACGATCGTAGTCGTCATATAATATAAAATTTTCATGACAATTTTATGTTTCATCGCTAATTGTTTATAGTAATTAGTGACATATTCTTTTGTCACAAATTTTGATATAGAGTGACGATTAATAATCATTTTTTAATGACGCACTTATTTCGTCACAATAGTATTCGGTGGCGATCCTCATTTTAATTAGTGACGATCAATATTGGTCATATAATATAAAATTTTCATGACGATTTTATGTTTCGTCATTAATTGTTCATAGTAATTAGTGACATATTCTTTCGTCACCAATATTTATATAAGGTGACGATTAATAATCACTTGTTAGTGACAAACTTATTTCGTCACAATATTATTTTGTGACGATCTTTAATGTAATTAGTGACGATAATATAAAATTTTCATGACGATATTAATATTAATTGATGACGATATGTAACGTCATGAAAAATATTATTTTCGTGACAATTTTTTATTTTTTCAAAAATTATTCAAAATAATTAGTTCTTAATGTTTATGTTGAAATTTACCATTTATTATATTTTGACTATTAGTTCTCCATATAAAATATAAATTTTGTTAAATAAAATTGCAAATATATATAAAATTTATTAAAAAATGTATCAATTAAGGTTTGAACACAAGACCTCTAAAGTAAACTTAACACAACCTTCAAATAAGCTAGATATTTTTGACTTTTTATGTTGAAATTTATTTATTATGTTAACTATTAGTTTTTCCATATAAAATATAAGTTTTATTAAATAAAATCGCAAAATAACATTTAATAAAGAGTTGGATCCATTTAAGGTTCGAACACAGGACTCCTTACATGAATTAAGACAATAGGAACTCAAAGTAAAAATTTATAAAAACTTGAGGGCCTCAAGGATCGAACACAAGCCCCCATTATGAGAAAAAGGGGTACTATACCACTAGACCACAGTAACGTTTTGTTTTCATTTATTTTTTGAACAGTATTGATTAAATCAATTCCGTTAGCTTCTGCAAACTCCATTGCAACGTTAATTTTTCATTCTTCTATCCAATTCAACCCTTTTCGATCTCAATATTGACAAATTAGGGCGCGATTAATCAATTCCGTCTTCGATCGTCTTCACCAGAAAAACCTTCGTCACAATTCCGTCCCCAATCCACGCACCGCGAATGAATCTCCTGCGAAAGTAATGCCAGCGTTCAATCCCTTCCCTTCCATGATACACCCTTTCACCAGCGTTCAATCCCTTCACCAGCGTTCAATTTTTGCCCAATTGGTTCTTCTGTCAATTGGTTCCTGAATTGAAGATTTGGATTTGTGAGCTTCCAGAAATCGAGCAAGCATCAATACGTACGGCTCTCTTCATTTAAATTCTTATTTTATCTTGTAAAAGCTGTTAATATAACGATTGATTTTATGTGATTTATGTAAAATATGTCTTAGTGAATTTGAAGATTGAATTGCTTGCATGTTTTATATTTAGATGACATACTGGAATTCATGATTGCCCTTGTTGGGTTGCATCTTTGAAACGGTATTCGTCATGAATTTAGTTTTTAGCTTATACAATAATTGAAGAAAGTATTCTGTTGAAATATGCTAAATACATCGTTGTTTAACATGGAATCCACTCCGTTCTGATTGATATGGAAGTAATAGGGTTGGCGTTTTGCAGTATAAATTTAGACCATGATTATAGGATGTTCAGTGGATATTTAGTTTCAAAAGTAGAAGAGATGTATGGAGATGATATCAACCATATGGAAAAGTATTATGTTTTAGATGTAGAGAATGTTTGGGATTGGTTTTCTAGAGGCAGATGGAGGGCTTGACTCACAATCTCAAATTTGACGATTCTCCCTTCATCGTAATCATAGAACATTCCTTCTCTCTCATCAGAAGTTGTCCTTATTGCTTCTGCATTCTATCATGTCTTTAGGGTATGGTCAGTATGTCATTAGTTGAATTTTTTGTGGATGCACTAATACTTTGTTTGAGATTATATGCCCAAGTACTCAAATTAATTTTGGCCAAAAACACACTTTGAAGCTTTTGCCATTAACTATTATTCTTTCAAAACTTGTAATACCAACTTAAAATGTTCCTTATGCTCCTCCATGTTTTTGTTGTAAACTAGTATATCATAAAAAAAAATACTAGAACAAAGTCCCTCAATTAGTTTGCTTAGAAGTATAGTTTTTCTATATTGAGGGAGTGCTTGGTTTAATAATTAGTTAGTTTAGAAATTAGATCTTGCTTGAGTTATTGCTGCCCTTCTGGAAGTTAAGATTTGGCAGCATCAATTCCTTGCAGGCCTATTTCTAGGATAACAACGTGAATATATTATTGAGTGCTTTTCTTGTTTACTCCAATTATATATATACTTTTCGGCTGTGAATGGGGCATTTCTTGGAATCATAAAGTATACTTTTAATTTCGATGGCTTCTAAGAATTAAATCTGGCCCCATGCCACAATGCCTGATTTTCATGAGACTTGATTATCACTTGAAAGTAAATAATTTTCCGTTTACTTACCAGTTCAAATAAAATCAGATAAACTCGCAAATTATACTCCGTGAGACCGTCTCGTACAAGTTTTTATCTGCATGGGTAGCTGCTGATTTTTTTACATGGGTACCTGCTGATTTTTTACATGAAATATTCAAGTATTTTATCATCTTTTTTAAGCATAGATTCTACATTTTGTCACAAAAAAAAGAACTAATGATCCTTCACCGTCTAAAATCAGTTAATTACTACTTCACCCACCAAACCTCTCACAATTTAGAGTGTGAGCTCGTTAAATGAGAAAACGTCAATGGCAATCCTACAGTTTAAAATCATAAAAAAAAAAAAATTATTTCATTTTTCATTACGTTTGCAGTTGTATCACATCCAAGATAGGATTTCATAATCTGCCATTGTGGTGTGGATGACTTTAATGATATTTTACTTTCTCACTTTTCAGTGTTATTATATTGAACTTGCACAATGAAGATTCTCTCTGTGATGGTTATTTTTCTCATTCATTTTACTTTTTCACTTCCACAGACGGGTGTTGATTTTGTGAGTTATCTTATAATCTCAACAATTTTAGTTTTTGGATCTTTACTTTAATTGATTATACAAAGTGGTAGATTGTTATACCCTGGTAGATTGCTGAAATTGTTATACGTACCCTGGTAGAGTGCAATGTGGTTCTCTAGTTTATCACTCTCTAGTGTATATTGTTTTCACTTTTTCAACTTCTCATCTGTAAATTCATGACCGATTGCAGGAGTATATGTATGTGTGTGTATATAAAATCAGAGGGCTCTAGGTTTTCACTTTTTCAATTTCTAATTTTCTCTTTTCCCCATTTTAAGTCATTGAGCTGAATTAGTATTTTTGTTTCTTAATTCATTTAGTGCAACTTGTCGGATGAGTGATTTCTGATTTCTTTTCTACTGTGTGCAATATTTCAACTTGGTAAATGAATTGATGACATGAGTATTTGATGACTTGTAGGGCAGAATTACAGTTTTATGTTGGTTTTGGGCCTATAATTTTCCATTGGAGATGTTGTTGGGACATAGAGAATAGTTGCATATTTTCTATACATCAATCTTAGCATGGAGGCTTTGTACTTCAACATTCACTGATTTAGTATATAGGCTTCTTGAACAATGTTTCTTTGGGGAATTTCTATTTGATTATCGACCACTTTTTTCCTAGTGAATTATATGTGAGTTGCTGCTTGTTGCTTAACATCAGATTGAGTTGGTCATGAAGGTGAGTTGGTCACTTATAATGCAGAAACTAAGGGGATTAAGCATGTCATTGTGGGTATTCTTATGAGTTCAAATTGAACATAAAACTAGGGAAAAGAATCCCTTTATGGTTACTTCAATTTGAAAAACATACAGAACTAGCAAGAGTAGTAATGAGTAGCAAGAACAGTATTGGATACAGAGTATTGCTAATGTTTGAGCATTTTAAAATTAGTTCCTTAAGAAATCACCTCAATCTTTGATGTCAATCTCAAGAGAAGGGATATACATATATAGGCTAAAATGATAAAGAGTCTTTGTGTTCCTAATGAAATGTAACTTAATTGTGTCTAAATGCATTGCCATTTAGGATCACATTATGTTACTTATTTGTGTATGAAGTGAGAAGTGTGGATTGTTTTATGCAGGTTATTGCTTAGTTGCTTAACTGCATTACAGTTTATTTGTGAATAAAAGTGAGGCACAATTTTTTTATTTTTTTTTTGGAGGGGCTTAGTTTGTTTGTGTGTAAGAAGTGACACAGATTTTATGGGAATAAAGACAATTAGATGGACAGGCAAAACAATTTGTTCGATGTGCCTCATGTTCGAATTAGATTTGAGTTGATCATGGAAAGTTTCAACTTTTTTTGTTTTAATTCTCTACATTCAGTGATTATTATGTTTACTAATGCTCTGTTTGTTCTATATGAAGATGAATTCAAATGTATGAATGCTTATGAGTTCAAATACAACACAAGACAAAGAATGATTAGTGTTTGCAATCTCTATAAAATAGAGGAGAATCACTTATTTTCACTATGTTTTGAAGATGAATTATATGTGAGTTGCCACTGATATGAATGTTTGGACTGTTGTCTTGTTTTGCAGAGATCATTCACATCACCATAAACAGAGAAAAGGTCAAGTTTCTTCTTTAACGGGGCAGTTTGGGAATTTGCTGGAAGCGGGTGGGAGTCTCAGCTTGCTGTTGGGTTCTGATTATAGATTTCTTTTTGTTTGGGAGTTTCAGCTCGCTTGTGGGAGTTTGGGAATTTCTTTTTGTTGTTTTTTTAAATATAATGGATATGGTGGTTGCTGATTGTGATAAGTCTGATTATAGATTGTAGTAGTATGAATATGATCAATGTTGTGAGTTGAGATCTCTAATAGGCAGGCTTATAATGCCTTTATTGCTTATTTTTGTGTTATTGACACTTTTGTATTCCTTTTATTGTAAATACTGTGGAGATGTATAAATATTTCACAATTTAAAAGTAGATTGACTCTCGTATTAGAAGTTTTGCCAATGATGATGATGAAAGAGATGTGGGATATTCTGTTCAATTTCCTATACATTTTAGTTAATTAGTTTGGCTCTTCGATTAGTTTTGATTTATATTCATGTGTCGACACTTTATGATGTTGATGTTATTTGCTAATGCTAGCTCATGTTTTATGTTGCTTTGAACTTGTGATTGAACTGTTATTTACTGAATGTTCCCCTGCCCGTGTTTTAAATTTGTGCTCTTTGATGCTAATGCTATCTTGTGTTTAATGATGTATTAGTTGTAAATTGAAACAGTATTAGTTGCAGTATATAGAAGTATCAGTTCTCTTATGTAAAGGTATTACCCTTATTTGTTTTCATCTTAGAGTATTAGTTGTAAACTGCAACAGTATTAGTTGCAGTATGTAGAAGTATCAGTTCTCTTATGTAAAGGTATTACCCTTATTTGTTTTCATCTTAGAGTATTAGTTGTAAACTTCAACAATATTAGTTGCAGTATGTAGAAGTATCAGTTCTCTTATGTAAAGGTATTTCCCTTATTTGTTTTCATCTTAAGAGTATTAGTTGTAAACTGCAACAGTATTAGTTGCAGTATGTAGAAGTATCAGTTCTCTTATGTAAAGGTATTACCCTTATTTGTTTTCATCTTAGAGTATTAGTTGTAAACTGCAACAGTATTAGTTGCAGTATGTAGAAGTATTAGTTAAAAGTTAATTGTTAGCTTTCCTCTCTTATAATTAAATACAAGAGGGTTCCCAACTTGTAAACTACTGATTCATCTTCTCCTTCAATGTAATTCCATTTTATTCTCTTCCATGAAATCTGTTAGTTTGATTATGACTGTATACAACTTATATTTAGTGAAAACAATTAATACTTTTTAGTCAAAAAACTAAAACTTTATAGTGAAAACAACTAATACTTTTTAGTGAAAATAACTAATACTTTTTAGTGAAACAACTAATACTTTTTAGTGAAACAACTAATACATTTTTAAAATACACAATGAGTTGCAGAGTGCACCTAATGTACATGTTTCGTCTAACCTAAAAACTGTGAGAGTTGAACTTGAGTTCTATTTTACCGTATGCTTAGAATAAATGTAATGGATTCCTTGAATTTTATATATATATATATTTTTTAAAATTGAGACAATCTCAGATCTTAGTCGACGGATCAAGTTGAAAGTTTCAATGTGAAGAATATTTCAGAAAGACGGAACTAGGATTTTAGATTTGGGGATACACATAATTACAGTTAAGTCTGTCAAGACTTCATTTATTAATTTAAAGCGGTCTATAACATTATAATCGAAATCATTTATACTCAATATTTTTTGAAATGCATCCTAAGATATAAATAGTTATTAATTTTAAATTCACTTATAATATAAATGTAGCATGAATAATAAAAATTAATCTAAAATATATCCTGAAATATAAAAAAAAACCTTAAAAATGTTTAAATAATGAAAATTTCCCCAAGAATCAAACAAATAATAAACATGATAAATTTGCTAAAATTAATTCAATAATTAAATAAATAAAAATATGAATTGATGTATTTAAACTCTTGTATGCACCAAGTGCACAAAACGTGCAACTTTTTTTCTTGAAACGTTCAGCTTGTTCAAACTGAAACCTTCAACATGCCTTACACGGATCAAGTTGAAAGTTTCAATGTGAAAAATGTTTCAGAAAGAAGGAACTAGGATTTTAGATTTGAGGATACATATAATAATTAAAAAATTATTTGATACTTAAAACATCAAATAATTCGTTGCAAACCATATAAAGAATGTGTATATATAGCATATATATATTCAATTTAAATTATAATTAAAGTTAAGTATATCGAGACTTCATTTATTTAAAGTGTTCTATAACATTATAATCGAAATCTTTTATAATTCAACCTTAAGGTTCTATATTAAAAAATAATTTACAACTGAAACAACAAATTATAATAGTTATTTTAAATTCGCTTATAATATAAATGTAGCATGTATAAGTAATGAAAATTTACCCAATAATCAAACAAATAATAAACATTATAAATTAATAAAAATTAATCTAAAAATATAAACTGAAATTAAAAAAAACCTTAAAAATATAAATAATGGAGGGAGTATTATTTTTTGAAATTCAACCTTAAGGTTCTGTAGGTCCCGAACGGGTTTTGTGAGGGCAGAAGTCTAGAGGGGAGGGGTGAATAGACTTCTGAAAACTTTTTGTGCAAATCAGGTGTGATGGCAGTTAGCCTGATCAGAGTGCGAGTGAATCAGTTTGGGCTGATAACCAACTTACTAATCGCCTGAAGGCAGATCAGTTCGGTAACTATCAGTTTAACTGATGTGTGCGGAAGCTTAAGTTTTACCCGTGAAAAACCAGTTTTTATAAATCAGATTCCAAAGTTAGTCTTATAACCAGTTGACTGAAGTGTCAAGCTTGATCAGATCAGAAGCTTGGTGCTAGCTGATCTCAACTTAGAATATGTATGCGCTTTAAAGGTTTTGTGCAATTGTGTAGACAGTTAATCAAAGCGGTAAAGGCACACAAGATTTATAGTGGTTCGGACAAACCAGTCCTACGTCCACTCTTCCCTATCACAAGGGGCACCAACTTAACCAACTGGACTTAGTTTTATGTGTTAGTCCAACACAGTACACCGACAGATATTTAAGGAGTTCTCACTCAACCGATCCCAGAAATCAGAACTAGAAACCCTAGTCTGAAATCTTGCTAAACAACTTAACCTAACTTTGGGTTTGGATAAGATTGTTTTGGTTCCAACTATGAAATCTTTTCTAGTGTTTAAGGTAGCCTATCAGCTAGAAGAAAAGATTTCTATGCTAAGAACTTATGGGATGAACACTTAATAAAATAATCTTCTTGATCGTGTTCTTCGTGCGGAAATCTGATAATTGCTTGAGCTTCTTGATTGTTCAGTGTTTCCGTGTCTTCACTCTGAAGTGTGATCCCATATTTATAGACCTTGAAATCAAAGAGCCGTTGGAGAGCAATTTGAATTTCAGGCTATTTTTGGTAGGTTTGCAGGATTGATGTGACGTGCTTCAGGAACGGCATGGCCGAAAGCGTGAACTTGTATTTTATAGCCGTTAGAGAGAGCAGCATCAAATCCCGTAATTATCGGCTCCGATCATAGTGTCTTGTTCTTATTGGTTAACAGACGCACTTTTCAGTGTTGTTCTTCCAACTAAGGTTGACATTCTTCTTGTTCAGATCATCGACGTATGATTAGGTGAAACATCAGTTTTCACCTGGTGAGCTGACCTGATCAGTCTACCTTATGGAGTCTTCTGGTGCCTGTTGACTTAGCTTCAACTAGCAGACTCGGCTGATGTAGGTCTTCTGGTCTGATCTTCTGGAAGTCATCTAATCTTTAAGTATTCTGAGTTTGAGCTTCATGACTTCAGCTGCGATATCTGACTTGATCCGATCGATCTAATCTTCTGTTCTTCTCTTGCATTCTGGCCTGTCGGATATCAGCTATTCTTTGAATCTTCAGATCTGACCTATACATATTGAGGTTCCCCCTCAATATGTGACCTATCTATTACATCGGTTGTTCTATATCAAGAATTATCAACCGGTATTCTATAAACGGTAATATAAACATCGATCATACTAATGTGTCCGACTTGTCTATTACATGTGTTTTTGGAACTTTTATCAAAACTATAAATTTCCCAACAATTTCCCCTTTTTGATAAAAACCAAAACACCGAGAAACCAAAACACAGTTGATAAATATAGAACAAGTAAAGACCACATAATCGAAGACAATGAGATTTTGTCTTAGGATCAGAAAATAAACTTTTCTCATTAGATATGTCGATTACATGTTACATCAGAAAAGTTTGAATTTAAAAAAATTGATCGAGAAGTCTTCCGATTCTTCACTCTTTAGGTTTGTATCTTTTCTCGCATCTCTCTTTGATCTTGAGGTACGTTGAAAATCTGATATAGTTTCCATTTGACATCATTGGTCTGCTGAGGATCAGTTATGTGCGTTTTGCTCAGGATGTCAAAATAGAATCTCTGAAATGCCAGTCTGTCAAATGAGCCATCTGCCTTCTTCGAGTAATCCAACAGATCATACTCTTGGCGAGATATTTTTACATTGATAAGTTTGGCCTCATTTTCCAGATACTTCAGAAAATCTGGATATTTATTTTCTAACCAGTTGAGGAATTCATCATCTGGAGATTCTTCTCGTGGAACAAGATCAAGAACAAAAGCATCCGAAGCCATTCACTTTCGATCTTATTCCATTCCTCAAACCTCTTAGCATGTGCCAGCAGTTTTTGGAATGATCTCATCAACTCTTCTTTGGCGGTGAGGTTTCGCATGATTTTCCGGCCTTTCCTTTCTTCTTGACTATCTCTCGATCTCGAATCTCTTCTTTTACGATTCGTAAGAAAAAGAGATCAATTTATCCCGCCCTTCTTCTTTCTTCTTCGCTTTTTCGGGCCTCTTTCAAAGAATCTGTTCTTTGGGCAGTTTCTCAGATCCGATTCTTATCCTTCAGATCGTAATAGTCGGCAGTAATTGCTTCTTGTGACTATCTTAATCGAAAAGATATGGTGTAAGTCATTTGTCAAAATTCCGAGTTGTGATCCCAAAACCGCCCAGCCTAACTTTCTTGCCTTTGACTTTTCCATCTTTTCAAGAGACTTCGTTAATTTGGGAAAGAGATCCGATGGTCTAGTCTTTGTCCATAGGCTTCAACCGGGTTGATCCACAAGGATGCGAATTAGGTCTTCATTTGTTACGATCATGTCGATTGGTTTCTCCTCCTTCCTTCCCCTTTTTGGTTTGATCAAAAGAGATTCATGAGGTGGGAAGTTAGGGATCCAAAATCGGCCCGATATTGCCTGTTGAGATCTGAGGATTCCATAACTATCTCTAATGCAGATAAACACGAACTTGAGCGATTAGATGTTGAACCTTCGAGATCGGATTTCTCGGTCTTGTGCAGATTTCATGGCAGTAGAGAGTGTAAAAATCGGTTTGTCAAGTTTCTCTTACGTCAATTCTAGCTTTTCGAGTTGGAGGAGAAAGATGAGCATCGGAAAAAAACTTGTTGTTGATCCACTGAATGAAACATTCGTCATCAACGGGGGATTTTATATGTGGGGGGTGGGCCGAACATCATCCGGTGGTCAGTGGTGGAGAGGGAAAGATTTGGGAGAAGAACCATTACGTCCCATCTTTGATTGCCTCAACCTTGTTGGAAATAGCCAATTCCATTTGATCAAATTTTATTTCTTTGAGGCCAATCATCACGATCAACTATCACTCCCTCAACTTCTTTTTCGGGAGATCTTTGAGACATGATCGATCTCAAGAGTTCGAAGTTGATCTCCTTGATGATGATGAGATGTAGGAATGGTATGCATCACTTGATATGTTTCAGATTGTTTGAGCCTCCATTGGTTGGTCATGAAGCAACAATAATATTTCTCAAGAAGACACGGTTCCTTCCTATCGATCCCAGTAATGTCAAATCGCATTTAACTCCTCGCTTTAATCCTTCATTGTAGCATCATCTACAAAAAAGAGGCTTCTTCAGTTGCATAAACATAGAGATATGATATATTGATTATCTCCGGTTCGATAAACCTTGATCAATTAACCCAGATACCTTTGACGTGGATCGAGCTTTGATAGATTGGTTGGAGAAAACACCTCATAAAGATGATGGAGTTATCATTTCGGTGGTGATCCTACTTTTATAATGTACCCCGGGAAAACATTAAATTTCCTCATATCGAAATCAAAATAGGTGCAAACTCATCAAGACCGACCCCATCGATTTTTCAATAATCATTAAAAAAATCGAGAAGTTTTTAATCGAAAAGATCTCTCCGGTGAGGATCTCCATAACTTCCTCTCTAATAGCGAGGATAGGCGATAAGATTCGCCCGGATACATCTCATCAATTTTCGTTCGATTTGCATTTCGACCATTTTAAGCTGAACGGAACAAGTGATGGTCTTTGATGATCTAGACTCGAGAATTGTCTGTCGCGATTGTATTTCAATCCGGTTGATGAGATGTGGAGGGTTCCGTGGTGCTTGAGTAAGGCGGAAGTTGGATCGAATCGAACAAGATGAAACTAAATGCTTCATGAACAACATAAATTCTCGCGATGGAGTCAAGTCTTTATTTTCGTTCCACAAATAAAATACACCATTCATCTACCTGGTTCGTTTTGCCGAACTGAAATAATTTACCTAAATGAGATGAAGTTTGAGTTCCAAAGATCTTGATCTCAAGGTCTATAAATATGGGATCACGATTGGGAGAGAAGGAGAAACATGCAAGGCTTGGAAGCACCACCCGATGCTTATTCGAGCGGTGAATTAGCTTCGAGTTGGAGGAAAGAGATCGTTCATCTCATGCTTCTTCCTCGAGAATGTTATGGCGAAGTTTTTAACACACTAATCTGAGAAGCCCGAACCCTGTGTCGATTTTTCACTGATTTTTTGTGGCGATCTTAAAGCCGATTTTCTGGCGCTCCATCTTCATCGACTCATCTTCTAGAAACAGAGTCATGGAGCTTATTTTTAGAACGCCGCTTCTTCTTCGGCCTCTTCAAAATCGGGCCTTCACCGAATTCCTTTTTCTTTTCTTTTTTTCATGAGTACCAGGGGGCATCATCTAGGTGTAGACGAGGTTGCTTTCTTGCTCTTTTTCTTCGAAAAACCGTTTTTGGGGGGGTGGGCGATGTTGGATATCATCATCCGGTGGTCCAAATATGGTGAGGGAAAGTGGTGGAGAGGAAAGACTTGTAGGACGAAAAAATCCATTACGGTCCCATTTGGCATTTGGCATTTTGTCCTTTAGGATAAAGAAAAACGCAACCTTGTTGAGATTGCCGATCCTCTTCTTCGAGATAGACGCCTCCATTCATCAACTCCAAATTTCTCATGTTCTTGGAGTAGAATGGCCTTTTTAGGAACCCATGCCAATTGATGTTCTTGGCTTCATCAATTATTGCGGAAAGAACCCATCGCACAGAGATGAAAGGGTTTAACCGGATGTAAGAGCATCGATGGCTGAACGCAATACCCATGATTGTTTTTGACAATATGTCAAACAACAATCGGTATTTCCTCTTGAGCATCGGTCGAGAAAAAAAAATCAAGGGTTTCGATGTTTGTCGACCTCTGGGAATGAAGAGAGAAGTTTCAAGATCGAAATTTTCATCTTCATTCTCCTTGTAGTGAGTTAATGGCTGGGAATTAGAGATTAAATCCTTTTGGCAATTTGAATAGACGAGTTTATGTCCGATCGTCGGATCGAGAATGATAAAGATCGATCTCTTCTCGGTTGATCGTGAAGGTAACCGACGAAAGTAGTTCTTCTGAAAAGAGAAAAGAACAACCGATGGAAATTAATGAAAAGAAGTTGATGAAAATCGTCTCAGATTCACTCTTAAATTCCTTAGAAATCGAGTGCTTCATATTGGATCATCATTGGATTGCATTGAGCAGTAAAGGTGTAATATTTCTCAAGACCTCCTTTCTTGAGAATTTGCTCCACTTCCATTGATTTGGATCCCGAGTAATGTCAATCCACGAACTTGTCGTCGACAATCTTTAATGCCAGTTCGAAAAGATATAATTGCACATTATTTTACCCATACCGTGAGTGGCCATCTACAAATAAGATAGACTCGATTAAGATTGTGCATAAACATAGAGATATGATATATTGATTATCATACCTATACACGTGGGACCAAGTAATCGATAAAACACACGAAACCAAGAAACAATAAAGCATAACACAGGATACCATCGATTGACAAAATCTTTAAGAACAATGGATTTTAAGGAAAAAAGAAAATTCATCAAATAATCAGAAATTACCGTTCAACCTATTTTTGGGGAAGATAATTTTGAAACTTAAGAAAAACAATTTGAATCAGAGAAGTAATCTGGAGTTTTTAAAAAAGAATGCAAGTTTGTGAATGGGAAAACTCGGTAGGGTTTTTTGATGAACCTTATAAAGATGAGGAGGGAAAAAGGACAAGATTTGGAAGATCAACCGTTTGAAAAGATTAGACGATCCAGATTAAGCGGTTTTGATCGAATGGTTGGGAAAAGCACGTACGAAAACCTTTTGGATTTAAAAACTCATTTTGTAGCATGGTTAATACATGTACCCACGCAAGAAACCCGCATTAAATGATTTTGCATGGGGAATACATCACAATGGGTAATGCGAGAAAGAAGGCAAAAAAAAAAACAGATAAGATCCGATAAATAAGCAAATAACAAGGAAAAGAAAAGCGATTGGTTGGTCGATATAGTAATCAATCAATACCACTTGAAGTTGATTCCACTTGTTGATCTTAGTTTTTCGCCTAAACCTTATAATTTCCCAATTCGCAAATTTTTTTTCAACCGATCTGTTTCATTTTTTCGCCTAATTTCCCTTCGATCCTCCTCGATCGTAATAAGTTGAAGTTCCCCTTCAACTGATATTTTTGTTCTCTCATAGATCGATATATCGATTTGTTGAGGTTTCAAGTTCAAATCGATCTTTCTTATATCGATCGGGGCCAGTATGTAATCGATTTTGGTTTACCTAATCGATTCTTCTCGAATCAAGCCAATTCTTGGGATAAGTGTTACCGCCAAAACTTAGTCTAGAATAGTAGTCTCTATTCCCTAAGTTGGCGCGATTTGACATGCAATTGTAATTATGCGATATATCTCGATATGTCAATCCAACCGTAAATTTATCCAATTATCGATCGCGTGATTTCTACATTTGTCCTTGTGATGCAAATTTCTAAAAGGCTTTTTGAAATCAAATTTGCATTTGCACCCTTGCTTGGCCTCTATAAATTGGACCAATGTTTTACACAACATAACCCATTCACCATACTTATCTTCTTTGTAAAATCATGCATTGAATTCGGTGAACCCTTATTTCCGGGTGAAACTTCCCGCAAAACACCTTTACCCCTTTTTTCAATGATTTGACTTCTCAAATCAACCCCTGTGTCTTATCCTTTTTTTTTCGTCATCATCAAAGATTTCACATACAATTGTCGCCAAGCTTCTTCTCTACCACCAAAGCGGCGGATCTGTTGACATCAACAAATCGAGAAGACACTTATCCTAACCGTATTCACCTTGTGTGTCTATCGTGATGACGTAATCCAAAGATCAACAGACTCGGTCGATATAAAAACATGAGTTTGATATACGGTCTTGATCGGACAACGGTGATCTTCGTATATCAACTCATTTTGCATGTAGCACATGTGCCCATAAGGTCTTTGAACCAAATTCTTGCACGTGTGCTCCATTTCCTGTTGGAGAGTCCATTGACTTCAATTTGTCTCGGGCTCGGCTTAGAAATCCTATCAACGCCGCTCTCGCTCCTTTGGTTTTAGCTTGGTTGGCGGTTTTTAGGATTATTTCAAAGCCTCTCTCACCCTTGTTAAGTGGGGAAAATGAGAGCATCGATTTAAAAATCTCTCTCTCCGCTCTTCTTGGGTTAGGATGAGGGTTTAGGGTTAGGGTTTAGGGTTTTCGGTTATGACTTATGTCTTGACCTCCGGGTCCTTTGTACTTGTAACTTGTAATGTAATCGACCTTCGGGTCTTTATCAATGAAAAGTTCTATTATTCCATTGTTGTGTAAATTATTTGCTTTCTTATGCGATTGTAGGCTTTAATCTGTGAATCTTGCTTGTTGAATATCGCCTAAATCGACTTACAAACAAGATGTAAAATAACCCAAATGATTTAATCAGATAATTCTTTAATCTAAAAAGTGTTTCCAAGAAGCTTGATAAACCTTAAATCAATCGATTCCTTTAATCGATAACTTGTAATTACGATCGATTTCTTATATCGGTCCCTTGATGATCTTTATCAAGAAGACATTAAATCCGATTGAGATACCAAACTCAATCGATTCCTTTCAACTGGTTAGTCTCTTACGGTGGTGTTCGAGAACAATCCATCAAGCATTTTAGGTGCTTTTTCTCCAAGATCGCTTTAATGATTAAAGCCCTAGCTCATTACAATTCTCTCTGAATCTAATCTCATTTAGTGGCTTGGTTAGAATATCGACTTTTCTATAAATCGGTGTGAATCTTTTCCATTTCGATATTCTTCTTTTCAACATGATCTCTTATAAAATGGTGTCCGCATCCACATGCTTGCATCTTGTATGTAGAACGAGGATAAAAACGGAAAGTGATTGCAATAAAGACTATTCATGTGAGAATGATATTGATCGATTGATTATGCACGAATATAGGTACATTTTTAGATACAATGTTATAATCCTCGATTCTTGACTAAGCGAGAGCGATTGGGATAACAATCGAAACTTTCGCTTTCCCATATATTTGAAGCCGAAAAAGAGTAGTAGATGTCGAATCGATGTCCGCTTTTTGAAAACCACGAGATCGGATCTTTTTACTTCCTAAAAATCGACATGTTCCCGAGGTTGATTTTCGTCAATCTTGCAACCTCCATAATCGTAATCGAATACCCACTAAGCTCTAGATTATCATCGATGGATAAAATAAACCAAGATTTATCGTCCCTTCAGATACTTAAGAATCCGGAATTTTAGTCGCTTTCTAGGTGGCTTTTGCATGGATTTGCACGAAATCAAAGACATACACCTACATCGCAAAGGTGATATCCGGTCCATTTGGCGATTAGGTATAGTAGAGATCCAATGAGAGCCCTATATTCTTTTCGATTTGTTTTCGACCATCATCCGGATCCATCTTGAATCCGGTCATCATAGGAATTTTGGCTTCCTTGCAATTTTGAACTCCAAACTTAGCCAATAAATTCCTAGTGTACTTTGCTTGGCGAGATGAATATCCCTTTTCGCACTTTGCTTCACCGGAGACCCGATCAAGAAAGTAATTCATCCGTCCCATCATGGACATCTCGAACTTCCCTTGCATCTTTGATCTTAATTACTTGTTGTTTCTTTGAATCTTTCACATAGACTCTTGTTGGGAGATCAAAGATGATGTCGTCCACGTGAGAATCCGAACCATCGAATATCTTCTCCATCTTCTATTCTCGAATAAGGTTCTATCCATCGTTCCTTTAGTGAACCCACCATCTATCAAGAACCGAAAGAGAGTGTATCATACCAAGCTCGAAAGGAGCTTGTTTAAAGCCATAAAGAGCTTTTCTTAAACGGTACACTTTGTTGCTCTTTTTTCAAAGCACGGAGGTTGTTCGACATAAACTTCTCTCTGCTAGTACCCCGTTTAAAAATGCACTCTTTACATCCATCGATGGACAAAGCAATGAACCCTCTGGGAAGCGTATGATGCCGAAAAATAGCCGAATGGCTTTTAGGCGAGCGACGGTGCAAAGGTCTCATCATAATCAATTCTTCTCGATTGTGAATACCCCTTAGATAGTAAAAGAACAAGTCTTGCCTTATTTTCGGTGATGACATTTTTCTCATCTCTTGTTCTTGAACACCCACTTCGTGCCAATTACGTCTTGATGATTTGGTGCAAATCAACCGGTTTCCCAAACTTGATTTTTTCTCGAAACTGTTCCCTCTCGCATGGCTAGAATCAATCGATTTTTTTGCATCTTGTAGAGCTTCTTCCTCTATTGTTGTTGGTTCCTTCATAGACAAATAACAGACAATACATACACTTTCACCAATCGATGTCTAGTTTTAACTTTATCGGATGGGTCTCCCGCGATCGGTTGGATGGTGGTTATCCAGTCCTTCTCTTACGATTTGCGTCGGTTTGGAGAACATCATCCATTTCGATAAAGGTTCATTACTAGAACCGGGAGTGGTGCGAGAATTATGATCCACTTGATAAGAACATGTCTCGGTGATGTTGGACTCATCATGTGTTGATGTGTTTGTGGGAACTTCGGTGTTTTCGAACCGGATGGTTCGGTTAATCTTATCTCGGTTAGATCCGAATGACGAAAGATTGCACGCCTTTCTTCATCGAGTTTTTCGTACCTTAGGATCTCGAATGATCGGTGAATCAGCTAGATCCGGAATGTATCTGATTGTTACGATTTCGATCCTTTTTCCTTGATTGTCGGTGATCCATTTTAACTTTCGAGCATCGTGCACTGATTGATCGCACGTCTTGTTTAAAAGATAAATCTTAAATCTGATTTCTCTTGTTGGATGATGCTTCATCAAAGACTACATGGGGTGTTTCTTCCACAAGTAGGGTTAAATGTTGTAAACCCCGAAAAGCCTTGCTAGATGAGGACTATCCTAAGAATATACCCCTCATCGACTTGGCCTCAAAAGTCTTCAATCGACTCTTCCCATTGTTGTGTATGAAACACTTACACCCAAAAAACATGGAAGTAAGAGACACGAGGTTTTTTCGCCCTTCCACAAAGTTCATAGGGTGTTTGTAGTAAGCCTTAGTCGGAAGACATCTGCTTCCGAGTATGTCATGCGGTGTTGATTGATTCGCTTAAAAACGGCTTTGGTATTGCATGTTGCGCTTAACATCGACCAATGTTTTCGGCGAAATCTTCTTTGAGAGTTCTGTTCCTCCGTTCTCGCTACTCCACATCAATGAAAAGTTTTATTTGTGGCGTCCTTGCGGTGATGTTTCATGTTGTATACCAAACTTAGAGCAAAAATCAAGAATAAAAGAGTTTGAAATTTTGTACCTTTATCGATCGATTTTACTACTAATCGACACCCTTCTCATTTTGTAATCTTTTTTTAATTCATCTTTCGGGTATCTTCTTTGTTTTCTCATTCTTATGTAAGAATATAACCTGTAAACTTGGAATAGTCATCCATGATTACCGTAAGAGTATATTTGTCCGTTGAGACCGATCGTGTAATCGGGTCCAAATAGATCCATATGAAGCAGTTTAAGATTACTCTCGATCATGCTGGATGGGTCCGGGAATTCCTTGAATGAAGCTTTAAATTTTTTTCCTTCCGACGATTCGAGACATGCAAAGACATGTCCGATCCTTTGAAAATACTTCATTCGGAAGTCCTTCCACTAGAGACATCCTTCTTTATCTTATTAAGAGTTTCAAAGTTCGGATGACTCATTCTTTTGTGCGAGCCAACTCCTCGCTACTTTTGGAACTCTTAACAATCGACATGCATTTTTGGGCAACTGTTCCAATCAGTTTGTGTAGATCGTCCCTTTCCTTGAACCGATTTAGCAAAATCAATTTGAGTGGCTCGATTCTTGATAGTGCATTGGTCATTTCGAGAACTCAAGTTTTGAATCCGTTGTCATAGAATTGTGAAACCGATAAAAGGTTGTGCTTTAGACCCTCGACATCTGAGACTCAGTTATTTGTACATCATCATTCTCTAAGGTTCCGAATCCTTTTGGTATAACCAAAGTTATCATCACCGAAAAGAGTACACGCGGCCTTTTTTCGTTTCTATGTATGAAGCCGAGGAGATGTTTGCTTCGGTCATGTGCCTTGAGCATCCACACTATCGATGTACTAGATAGTTGCTTGCACACCTCCTTTGTTGGCCGGACACATCGCGATCCCTGCGGCCCAAATCGGGCTTTTAGGTACCCCTTTTGGATTGGGTCCCGAGGGGTTAGGATTAGTTTTGGGGATCCATACAAAAGTGAGCACTTCTATTGTGATCGGCCAATTTAGATCGGAAGGCCCGATTTGTCTCCCATACCTATCAACATAATCATACGTCTCTTTATATGCTTTCTTTCGATTAGTATGATTATTAGTGTGAACCTTGGATGACTTAGAAGACTTGGAATTTATCTTTTACGAGTATTAATTATGATCCACTTTTTGTCTTTTTTTCATCATGGTGATGTGGTTCAAAAAGTCTGTGACCCTAGATTTTTTTTATAGGGGTAGGTACGACTGCTACCATCAAAAGATTCATATCTTTTTGGCATAGGTGGTTTATGCAGTTTACCTGAAGCATGCTTATTAGGTAGCTGACCATGATTGGGTCTCGATTAGACTTCCCTTTTTAAAGTTATCTTTTTCGATACGACTCATTGATCGAGTTGAGGTCTCATCGGAAGAACCGGGTTCTTCATTGATTCTCGGTGATGCTTTACCGATTTGGGGTCCATTTATGTTCCCTTTACGGTTAGGCACCCGCCTTTACCGCTTCAACCATTTTTTTCCCTTATTAGATACATGTTTGGCTTTCGGTGTATCTTTGTTTAAACTCATCGATTACACCTTTTTGAGATGAATCGGTAGGGGCTTTTTGAGGATGTGGAAGGGTTCTCATACCCAAGTCCCTTCTTGTTAATCATTGTTCAAAAATAGGTGTTCATGTCTTGAACGGTTTTAGATGATTTTGTGAAAACCTCTATTTTCTTACGCAGATTATCCTCGATGATTTTTAGACTTTCATGCTTTCGGAATAGCTTCAATTTTTTGCTTGCATAGGATTTTGAAGTCAATGCTTCTTTCATTTTGTTAATTGCCGGTGATCTTTGATCCGCTTCTCCCGATCGAAGGCTTTAACTTTCAGAATTTTAAATTCCTCGGCTTTGCCTTCGATCGGCGGTTTCAACAGATTTAAGTTCAGAGGCTTTACTGAGATCATTCTCTTTAGCAAGCTGATTATTTCTGGTTCTCAGCTTGTCATTTTCAGCTTCCACTATAACATAAGTGTCTACTGCATTGGAGAGATCCTCAAGCAATTGCTCGAGTAAAGCGCTGGTCAATCTCAAAGAAGGTGTGCTAATGATAGCAGGTGTAGAAGCGAACAAAGTAGGTTTGGAGGTTACCTCAGATTGGTCCTCCTTGGCCATTAGGCAGATCTCATCATCATCTGAAGAGAATATCAGATCTACATTTCCATAGAAGTCAACAAAGCTGGCGATCGACACGCAGAAATCTTCTGAGAGGAGTATCCGAGAATCCTCGAGGGCGAATCGAATCGTCAATTCTGACGATGTCAGCAACCATGGCTTTTACGTCCTGTCGACCGTTGCTCTCTTATGTTTCCTCTTTTCTTCCCTTTCTCTTGGCGTCAGTGCAGGCGTCTGCTTATTTGTAGTGACTGGCTTCTCACGGTTGAAAGCACTTTCCTTGATCCACGGAACCTTTTCTTCGGGTGAATCACACCGTCTGTATGATCTATCAGGTGACTTTCCTTTCTGATAGTAGTCTGAGCTTTTTCTGTCTGATTGGTTATCTCTTCTTTCGTCATTTAGATTATCTCTTTTCCTTTCATCTCTGTGATCTCTCCGATCATCAAATGCGGTTCTTTACGGAGATCATTTATGCGATCTCCTATCTCTTCCTCGGCTATGTTGATAATCTTTATAGAATCTTTGATACTTACCCAGTTGAGCATTTGATTTTTCTAGTTTCACAGTAGCGAGCGTCTGCTTTACCGACTTATGATGTTTCCAATGGGTTCATTGGTCTTCAATCTGCTGCTGGTTGCCTTAAAAGCAACTGATTTGGAAGTTGAGGCTTCAGCGGGCACCTCATCTTCATCTGCTTGTCCTCTCTTAATTAAATCGAACTCGTGAGCTTTAAGGCTCAAGAACAAGCTACTTGGCTTCATTTTTGAAATGTCTTGGCAATCCTTGATTACCGTGACCTTCATGTCCCATTTCTTGGTGAGAGACCTTAAAATTTTGTAGTTGATATCTTTATCGGACATCTCTACCAAGTTCTCGGCTTGTTTATTGACATTGTAATCCTTCCATCGAGTTCGTTGATGGTTTCGTTGGGCAAACATCTTGGTTTTTCGAACTTCACCGGTTAAACTGCGCACATTTGTCTTTTATCCGGGTCATTTCCTCGCGATATTTCATTTAGAGTATCCCACATTGCTTTCCTTGATTTTGAGATACTTAACCTTTTCTTGGTGTCCTTATCCATTGTTTTCATGATAATATGCCTTACGATAGTATCTAGAGTATCGATTTCCTTTCCTCTGCGCATCCATCAAGGCCGGGCTTTTTCGTACAAGGCTTCCCGGGGTAAAGTCTGGATCTCCTCCAACTGCAGGGTTGTCGTAATATATGATGATGGGTCCTCTTTCGATGACTTCCGTCATTCTGCCACTAATCGAACCTAGATGGTTGGCCATATATATGGCCCAATCTGCATTCTCATCGATTGAGAACTTCGGCAGATCATGATACATACCTGAGGTGTTATCCATGCTGAGTGTTTTTGGAAAAAGAATGAGTTTTAAGAAGGTTTTTCAAGATCAGTTCAGTCGACCACAAAGATTCTTCCTCAAGAATCGATGATACACAAAGTTAGTGGTCTGTAGAACCAACTGCTCTGATACCACTTTTAGGTCCCGAACGGGTTTTGTGAGGGCAGAAGTCTAGAGGGGAGGGGTGAATAGACTTCTGAAAACTTTTTGTGCAGATCAGGTGTGATGGCGTTGCTTTCGATCAGAGTCGAAAGTGAATCGTTTTTATAATGATAACCAACTTACTAATAGCTTTGAAGGCAGATCGATTCAGAACTATCGGTTTAAGCGTGCAAAAGCGGAAGCTTAAGTTTTACACGTGAAAAACCGGTTTTTATAAATCGATTCCAAAGTTAGTCTTATAACCAGTTGACTGAAGTGTCAAGCTTGATCAGATCAGAAGCTTGGTGCTAGCTGATCTCAACTTAGAATATGTATGCGCGTTTAAAGGTTGTGTGCAATTGTGTAGACCAGTTAATCAAAGCGGTAAAGACACACAAGATTTATAGTGGTTCGGACAAACCCGGTCCCACGCCCACTCTTCCCTATCACAAGGGCACCAACTTAACCAAATCGGACTTAGTTTTATGTGTTAGTCCAACACAAGACACCAAACGGATATTTAAGGAGTTCTCACTCAACCGATCCCTTAAATCGTAACTAGAAACCCTAGTGCGAAATCTTGCTAAACAACTTAACCTAACTTTGGGTTTGGATAAGATTGTTTTGGTTCCAACTATGAAATCTTTTCTAGTGTTTAAGGTAGCCTATCGCCTAGAAGAAAAGATTTCTATGCTAAGAACTTATGGGATGAACACTTAATAAAATAATCTTCTTGATCGTGTTCTTCGATGCGGAAATCGATAATTGCTTGAGCTTCTTGATTGTTTAGTGTTTACGTGTCTTCACTCGAAGTGTGATCCCATATTTATAGACCTTGAAATCAAAAAGAGCCGTTGGAGAGCAATTTGAATTTCGTGCTATTTTTGGTAGGTTTGCGAGATTGATGTGGCGTCTTGAGAACGGCATGGCCGAAAGCGTGAACTTGTATTTTATAGCCGTTAGAGAGCAAAAGATCAAATCCGAATTGTCGGCTCCGATCATACGTTTCTTGTTCTTATTGGTTAATGATGCACTTTTCGGTGTTGTTCTTCCAACTAAGGTTGACATTCTTCTTGTTCGGATCATCGACGTATGATTAGGTGAAACATCGGTTTTTCACCGGTGGTGACCGATCATCCAAGGTCGATCGGTCTACCGATGGAGTCTTTCGGTGACGGTTGACTTAGCTTCAACTAGCAGACTTTACCGATGTAGGTCTTCCGTCCGATCTTCCGAAGTCATCCGATCTTTAAGTATTACGAGTTTGAGCTTCATGACTTCAACAAGGCGATATCGACTTGATCGGATCGATCCGATCTTTGTTCTTCTTCTTGATTTCGCCCGTCGGATATCACCTATTCTTTGAATCTTCAGATTCGACCTATACATATTGAGGTTCCCCTCAATATGTGACCTATCTATTACATCGGTTGTTCTATCAAGAATTATCAATTGGTATTCTATAAACGGTAATATAAACATCAGTCAGCTAACAGGTCTGACTGGTCCTATTACATGTGTTTTTGGAACTTTTATCAAAACTATAAATTTCCCAACAGGTTCTATATTAAAAATAATTTACAACTGAAACAACAAATTATAATAGTTATTTTAAATTCGCTTATAATATAAATGTACCATGTATAAGTAATGAAAATTTACCCAATAATCAAACAAATAATAAACATGATAAATTAATAAAAATTAATCTAAAAATATAAACTGAAATTAAAAAAAAACCTTAAAAATATAAATAAAAACTTAAAGATGTAGAGATTGGGTTTCGAACTCAAGACTTAATACAGGGAACTAATGCACTACACCACTGGGACAAACCTCATTTTATGTTTATGATTAACATCTATGAGTATTAATCCAATTGGAACAAAAATGATTATTATACCATAAATATACAGGAACCCTTATTCCTTCCCCAATCTCGATTTCCCAAATCAGACCCCCAATCTCGCGATTTCGACTCTTAAGTCCTCAATTCCTCGCGATTTTGACTCCATCTTCCCCAATTCACACCAAACCGTTCAATTCCATAGCTGTGGGACCGTCATCAGCCGCGGCGAAATGAAGACTACGAGCAGTAGCTATATTGATGATTATCCACCGAGGCAATTCTGCTTTGAATGGCTAGTACTGAGCACTTCAATCATCCACTGCTGCCAAATCGATTACTGCGCAGGCTGTGAGCTAATTCATTGAAGGAAATTATTGCGTGAAGTTATTCTCCGATGAATATCATCAGGTAATTAAGTCGTATCTCCAGAAATTAGGTATTCATTCATTGAATTGGATAGAATTAGCTTATTTTGATCTTGATAAATTATTAGAATATGATTAATTTGGTTGAGAAAATTAGGGTTAAATTCGTATGATTAATTTTGGAAACTTTGAAATTTTTGGAATTCAGTCGAGAGCAGTATAATACGTCAAGCCCGCCCATTATTTATCAATTCTCGATTTGGTTTTGGAGCCAAAATGTGCCGCTGGCGGGTCTTAAATTTTTTAAATTAGATTTCAAGAACTTTAATTAGGGATATTTCCTTCTTATTAAGAGATATTCACGTACCCACGTTTTTGTTTATATACACGATCAACTCTCAAACCCTTCATTTTAATATCGACCATCAACAACCCTTCTCTTTAATTGTTTCATATCTCCTCTCACCAAGCAGGTCTCTGGTAACCCTAACTCTTCAATTTTGCTTTTGCTTGCTCTGCTAATATAGTTGAATTTTACTTGTCTTATACGCTTTAACCGTTTAAATCAGAATTGGTTCTTGTGTAGGACAACCGAATTCTGCTAATTTGTATGATATTAGTAATTTATTTGAAATATTGATTTACTGCACTAATGTACAAAGTTGGCCAGATAAATCTGATATTGATAAATTGGTAATTGTCAGATTATATTCCTATTATTGATAAATCTAATATCATAGGTGTGTATCATATTATGTGAGAAATGTTGAAAGCATTTCATTACAGGCTTGGCCAGATAAAGAACAAATAAGTGAATAGATTATAGTACTTGCTGAAATTACTGAATGGTATAGTTATATCGAGATTACTGAAATTACATTAGGGTTAAAATTGGTTAAGAAATCACTCATTAGGCTAATACATCAAAAATGGTTGATCCAAATTAACATAATACTTGTTTTCTGATGGAGATCTTATAGTACTTATTTACTGGCTAAAATACGGATGACTTTAGTTCATTCTATATTAACCTTCTTTTTATTAAAAAAAATCTTATGGGATGTTATGTTTCTGATATCAGTTTCATCACTGGAATTTGTAGATTAAAAGAGTTTGTTTGATAAATCCTTTACAACTATTTCAAATTTATATGTCTTTGTTATTTAAGTGGACCTTTGATGAAAAAATGCACAAAGTTGACATAAAAAGTGTGTTCAATGCACTCTCATAGATTGAACCATTCGTGTGTATGTGATTAGCTAGATTAGACATATGGCCTATGCCAATAATTATATATACTTTGTTGATTACTAATTGTTGTAATTTAATATTTAAGATGCAATTGATTCATGATTGTTGTAATTTAGTATTTAAGATTAGTGGGTTCCTTAGCTTTTGCTTGCACCACTAATATGGTTATCCTAATCTTTAATTTATCTCAGTGCACGCATTCATTTAAGATTTGTTATATGATTGCGGTAGTTAACGGTTGTCTGTAATTGAATTTCTATTTTTTGTTCTTTGGATCTGCCGAAGTTTATTTTTACAGTGGAATTTATATAATAACCTTTCTTAATAGTTGTTCTACTTGTTTTCTTTAGTTGTTGATTGATAATGATAATCTAATTCAAATATTTTGTGCAACACTCTAGAGCTCAAGTGGAAGAACTACAAGCTCAAGTAACTAGCTTGAAAGAGGACCTGGCTACACAAAATGATAATCTGACTGCCAAACTCTCTGAGCAAAATGAGATTCTCACTGCAAAACTCTCTGAGCAAAATGCAGCTATGAACAAAGCAATGGCTTTCATGAGGGACAAAGGGATTGACATATAATTAAGGTTAGGTTCTATTTTTCTCTTTAGCCTTTACTTTATTATTTTCATTTTTCTTTTAGTAGTACTACTCATATGTGTAGCTTTAAACCTGGATGTGTTAGAAGAGGGCAGATATTATGATTTATTTGTGTTCAACATGTGTAACAAATAAGAGAATGTGATAACTACTAGTTTCTCACTCTCGAGATTAGGTCTTGTTGATGTTATTTCGAAGTGTAATTAGGTCTTGTAGATGCTGTAATTGCTGATTTTTTAGAGCATTGCAACTGCTGATTTGATTCAAACATAATATGTGTGTGATACAAATTAATTTTTTAGCTAGGTTATATGTGTATTGCATGTATATAGATAATGGTAGTACTGTACTTTGTATATTTCACTACCAAATTGTGCTAGTTACGATGTGTGAAGTAAATATTGCTGCATTTTAGTTCGTGGATGTAATGATTAAAACAAGTTAGTGTAATTTTGTTATACTCATTCTTATATTTTGATTGTGTTAAGGAATTACTTTGAGATCCGAGATTTAGTATAGCTGAAATTGTTTCATGCTTGTGTGACTTGCTCTGGATTTGGAGAATTGAGTTCGATCTTGCTAAATTTGGGGGTTTCTGGAATTTTAGATCTGATTGTGGTTAAGGTTTATGAATTTTTGAATTATTGAACCTGGATGTGTTACCGTGCTGCTTTGAGAATATTTTGTTTTCTTTTTTTTTTGGACAAGAAGTTGCATATTTATTGTATTATTGATTTGGTAAAGTAGATACACCCTGAATTTTGTGGATTAGTCTTGGATAATTTAATATGTTGATGGTAGCAACTCTTTCTGGGGTTTTTTTGGGGATCAAGTAGCGTTCTTATTCATATATGTCCCTGTGTTAGAGAAATATCAAATTCTTTTCTATTGCAGAAAGATTCTGATCTAAATAGCTAAACTGATAAAACTGTATGTATGATAACTTGTTGTGTAGAAATGCTTATATGAGATTGGGTTTTTGTGATTGTTAATATGACATTCTGTGTTAATTACTTGAGGTTTCAGAGATGGTTTTATTGAATATAGAGTAATTAAATGCAATGGACTTGGAAATAAAGTGAATATGTCTCCAATTAACTTGATTTCTTTCCTTGATAGTTCGAATGAATGGAGTTGCTATTCATCTAGATGTTCTTGTTTGTTGGTGAAACATCGTTTTGACTTATATTAGCAAGCAATTGTAATAACAAATTCTCAAGATGCTTTCTCAATTTATTTAACTTGTTAAGTAGGCATGACTATATTTGAAGTTGATCACATGATGTATTTGTGAAAACATGTTTATTTTTTTAACAGTAGTATGAGAGTGATACTTTACAGAGTTATGCTTTCTTATAAATTCATCTATTGATATGATATCTTTTTTATAAGTGATATCTAAGGAGGAGAAGATTTTAGATTCGTCGTTTGAAGTGCATGGAATTTATTTTTGAAGACATATAAGACATTGTTTTTTTTTTAGTTTATTGTTTTCATGTAGGTTTCATAACAAATATTGTTGATTGATTTCTAATTGTTTGACGGAGTTTTTTTGTTAATGCAATATATTTTTTATCTTTAATTAATTTAGTTTTTATTGTAATATTTATTATTTAGTATTGATTACTGATTTAATATATATAAAAATTCAAATAAATTGATAATAGGAATAATTATTTCACGATGAAATAAATCGTCACAATATGTATCATTTTTATGATTTAAATAATAGTCACGGTATGTTAATTAATCATGATTTATACATGTTGTCACTATATCATTTTTTTTTCTTGACGATTATCATCATCGCCTTTGAATAATATTTTTTAATGACAAAAAATATTTTGTCACCATTTTTTTACGTCTTTAACGACATTTATTTAGTATTTAAATTACTAAAGTCCAATTTTTTGAGGCGAAAATCGGTTGTCACTTTACCTATATATATATAACCACGATTTTTTTTTTTCGTCATTTTTTGGCAATTCTTTCATGACGAAAAAAAATGTCAAATATGATTTAACAATATATTGTCACTAAATCTAAACTTCTAGTGATGAATATTATTTTTAAATCCTTTGAATAATACATTATAGTGACAACAATAGTTCGTCACAATTTCCACATCATTTTGTGACAATAAAAATTTTGTCACTAAATCAAACTATTTAGTGACAATTTTTATTGTCATTTTATATACGATATAACGACGATCAATATTTTGTCACCGAATAACAACTCTTTTCGTGATTTAATATAGAAAATGTGATGAAATAATCAAGTTTAATTGTGACAAAATTAATGTCACTAAAGTAACCTTTTTTTGTGACACTTATTTAAATCGTCACATAAAGTTGAACTTTAGTGATTTAAATGTCATATTAAGTGATTTAATTTTTGATGCCTAAGGTGACAATTTATGTGTCACAATAGATGGACACATTTAGGGACGATGAACTTTTTTTTGTCACCAAATGATGCCCTTTTCATGATTTAATTAATATACCGTCACATTTTTCAAAATACCACGCACTATAAATGACGATCTCTGCTACAAAAAAAATCGTCACAAATTATCAATTGTGACGAAAAATGATGTTTTAGTGACGAATATTTTCGTCGCGAAATCTCGACTTTCCTGTAGTGAGTGGGCAAGAAAGATTTTCTTGATTTTCTTGAAAAGATATTATGGAAGATATGTATTTCTTGAAATACAAGAATATCTCATAAATTCAAGAAGATCCAAATCTTGGATTCTTGACCCCAATATTTTCGAAAATTCCATAGCAAATAGAGAAGGTGAGATTTTGTGGAATATTATAATTATGGGAAAAAGAATATAGGAGATATATTCAAGATTTCTTGAAAATCAAGAAAAGATTTTTCCACATTATTTTAGACCTAAATTTTCGACCACCTGGCCTCTATAAATAGGGGATGATTACTTCATTCCCAAGTACCATTCCATGTGCTGGAAAAATTAGTAAATCCACAAAGGTGGTGCAACATAATTTATTTTCTTTTTGTTAAATCGTTCACAAGAATCCTTCCACCGGATAGCGTAAGCGAAATTAGGGAATACTTGGGAAGTCCTTACGGTTAGTCTATTCAGCCACAGATTTGCCATCCCAAGAGGTAACGTTCACGTAAACTCGTGAGAATTCGCATCATGCGTAGGTTTTACGTGAATTATTATATGCATGATATGTTGTTGGATTATTATTTGAATTAATATAGGATTAATTCATGCTAGTAATAATTATAAGAATTAAATTTTGTTGGGAGATGAATTTAATAAAAGATATATGATTTTGATTAGATCCCAAAACCCCTGAGTATGACATGTTCAGAATGATCTTGATAGTTGAGTCAGGATTCAGTTTTAGAATATTCAGGATGTTATCTGCAGAATGTATAGTCAGCAGATATAGTTCAAGATAGGTTTCAAGACTCAAGAGGATACCGAGGAATCAAGACTCAAAGACGAAGATTCATCATGTCGGTCAAGAGACTCGTAAGACTCGGAAGACCTCAAGACTCGAGGAAGACTCAAGACGCAAGATCAAGATCAAGATTGAAGATCAAGAATACTGAAGGCACAGTAATTACTGAAGACTCAGTAAGGTACTGAATGCTCAGTATAAACCTGAATGTTCCGAGGCACTGAATATATCTATCTGAATGATGCGATACTGAGAAAAACGCGATTCCTTATAAAATTAGATATTGCCAAGACATTCAAACGCAGACAAACGGAACTAAGTAAGAAGTGTTGTTAAGGTTATATCAAACTCAGAGTTTGTAACCAAAAAGAGCCGTTGAAGATGTCTACCTTTAACTGGAGACAAAAGTCAAAAAGAGGAAGACGACATCGCACCATACCGATAATCGACAAAGGACAAGTAGTGAAAAAAAGATGTCAGATGTACAAAAGTTCCAGGCTGCAAAAAGTGAAGACCGTCTATATGAAAGGCTATTGCCTAAAACGTGTTAGGGAGTTTCAAACCCTAAATATAGTCGTTTCTCACACACCATAAGAGGGAACTCACGAAGTTGTCTCTCCAACGGATAGTTTTCAAGAGTGACCTTGGTGTATGCCTATAAATACTGGTGACCCTCTACATTGTAAGGTTACGGGAAATTTATACGCAACTCAAGAGCTCAAACTTATTCTTGCAAAAGTTAAAGCACTTAAAAAAAACTTAGAATTTCCCAAGTGCTTCTACATTGAAGAGAGCTCACTATACTAAGCCTAGCTTGATAAGAATTATCCAAAGCTTTAGTCGAGATATCCTAACCCTTTGCATTGTGCTTCATTGTAAAGGATATCTCATACTAGTTGAAACCAACCGAGAAACCCCAAACCCTTCGAGAAGGTAGTTGGAGTGTGTTTGTTGGTGAGAAGAGTTGTAAAGAGTTAGTAAACCACGCGGAGTAGTCGAAAAACTCTAGAGGAGAAGTTAGTAAGCCTGAGGGGTAGTCGAAAGCTTGTTTGTATTTGAGTAAGTAAACTACGGAGGTAGTCGTAAAAACTCAAGGTCGGGTTGAGTAAGTAAACCACGTGGAGTAGTCGAAAAACTCGTACGAAGTTGAGTAAGTAAACTACGCGAGGTAGTCGTAAAGCTCGAAGTTGATAGTGAATTTCTCTCGAGGATCGAGAGAGAGTGGATGTAGGAGCTTGAGTCTCGAACCACTATAATTGTTGTGTTCTTTATCGCTTTCCTTATATGTGCTTAATCATTTGCATTGACTTGATTTTGAAAGCATACTTTTAATCGATATTCGGGTTGGAATCAATCCAATGAAGTTGCATAAGTGAATCACAAACTTAATCACTATTTCATAAAGGGAAGGTTTTCAAAGAAAGCTAAAAACGAGTATAAACTAAGGGCCAACCATTCAAGACGATCGAAAGTAGCTAGAACAGATAGTTACCAAACCGAACTCTCATTTGAGGATTCAAGAAGTTAGTTATCGATCCAAGCAACTCAGGATCTCTCGACACTCAGGACTGGGGTTGGGATTATCTCGAGGTATCCGAAAGCGGCTTCGGGATCACCGTCTCGAAGAGACTTTTGAATCGAGCGATTTGTGCTTCTCGTAACCTAATCTTCGAGGATTATCGACCCAAGTCGACCTCGAAGAAAAAAGTTTTAAAAACACTGAACACGTGTATTCCCCCCCCGTACACGTGTAAGACTCGTTTGCACCGGGACCAACAAGTGGTATTAGAGTAGTGGTTCAACTTGACCACCTGTTGTGTTGACCAAAGTTTTATTTTCAAAAATACTTGTGGTCTATCTGAACTGATCTTATTTGCTGAAACTTTTTACTTTTCAAAAGATCAGAAAAATGTCTTCTAAAAAACTTCTCATGATCTCAGTGGAGAACTATGACCTATGGAGACTGAGAATGCAGGCTCATCCGTATTCCAAACATGAGCGTATGTGGAGAGTGGTCTCTCAAGGACCATTCCAATTTACTGTGGTGAATCCTAGAGGAACAGAAGATGAGAGAATTGATCCTAGAGCAGAATTTCCTAAGTCTGATGACCAACTGACTCCTGAGGAGAGAAAGTTAGTCAATCTAGACTACATTGCAAAAGACACACTATACAGTACAATTGATGATGGTGTGATGGGAATGATCTCTCACTATAATACTGCTAAAGAGATTTGGGATACACTAGTTGTAATGTGCCAAGGCATAGATCATATAAAAGAAAACAAACTTTCAGTGGCAATTGGAAAGTTTGACAGTTTTGAAATGGATGATGGTGAATCAATAGACAAATTGGAAGTCAGATTCACTAGCATCATGAATGATCTAAATGCACTTGGAAAGAAATATCCACAGAGAGAAGTTGCATTGAAAATTCTTAGAGGTCTTTCTAAAAAATGGGATATTCATGCAGTGGTGATTGAAAACACCAAGAATATTAATTCAATGCCTTACCAACAAGTCTTCTCTGAGCTGAAGGCCTATGAATTTGTAATTGATAAGAAATCCAAAAAGGCTGACAGCAAAGATGATTCTTCATCGAGTAAAAATGTGGCTTTAAAAGCCAAATATAAAACCTGTAAGACTAGAGAGTCTAAGAACCCCCATGCCAAACATCAGGATGAGCTTGAGGAAAAGCTAGCACTGATGGCAAGGAGGTTTGACAGACTTAATAGTAGATTTGGAAAATACAAAAGCTATTACAGAACCACAGTACCGAAGAAACCTGAGGACAGATCAACTGAGAAGAAGAAGGACCTGAAAGCTGAAGGATCTTCATCCAGAAAGAAGGACTCCAAGTCCAAGGAAGAAAATGATCAGGATGATGATACCAACAGATGCTATAATTACCAGAAGAAAGGTCACTTCCAAAGATGATTGTCCGATTTGAGTGCTAAGGAGAGAAGAGAAAGGCAAGCTAAAAAAGAGACCGTAAGTTCTCAAGCAAAAAAGTCCATGGTTGCGAAGAAGAACACTCGAGGAGGAGGATCTAGCTCTTCAGATGAAATATTCTCGACAAAGGAAAGTGATGACATCCGTTCGATGGCCATTGAGGAGGTAAACTCTTTCTTTTCTCCGTTGTTGCTCCTACACTAGCACAAGAGTTTTCAAGTTCCATCGAAAATAATCATTTTGGCCCGATGGATTCTTTTGAGAATCGATGAAGGACTATGTCGCTTTTGCAAGGATCGCTAAATAGAACTCAAGAGCGAGAATAAGGAATCGAAAAGTCGAAAATCTAAAATGGAAAGACTCTAGCAATATTGAAATCACTTCTCAATTAATGGGAGCTACTAATGAATGGATGTTCGAAAGTACAACTCTCGAGAGAAAGAGAAGTTGATAATGTCCCTAATCGAAAAAGCTAGAGAAATCCATCAAGAAATTCAATTTAATCGTAATCGAAGTTCAATGACCTCTCTCGAGAAGCATAAAACTCTACAGAAGCTGTGGAGGATAGTGCATGGAAGAAGTTAACTCTATTGAATAATGCATCTAATGTAATAGATGAAATTCAGAGTTACCAGAGATCTGTGACTATAAAAACCGGATATGGATTTATTCCAGGGGAACCTCACAAGGTCATCTAAATGTCGCATCAAGTAGCAAGAAGACTATCTTTGTAAAAACCAATGGCACCTACACTTCAAATCAAGTAATGCCCAAGGTTGTAGACAAGGAAAATGACCTATGGTCTCAAAAAAAACTGAATGATCCGTTAGAAAGCCCAAACCTCGGTGAAGGCTAGAAAACCCGAAAAAATTGGAAAGTTTCAGCAAGTACTTCAAAGCCTCAAAGCTAAGAATGCAAACCCGAAAGGCTCCACAATGAACCATCGAGGAATCCTCGGATGAAACACTCAAAGAAAGACATCTCAATCAAGAGACCAAGTCCTCAAAAGATGCCGAAGACCCAGATTTCAAAGATGCATAACCCGAACCCCACTTGCCTAAGGGTAAAGGTTATCTCAACCCGAAGTCAACAAATATTTAGACCGGTAGCACAGAAGCCAAAGCAAATGAACAGAAGGCCTGAACCAAAGAAGAATTCAAAGGCACATGTTCATGCTAAAGCTAGCACACCTATACAGAAAACTGCTAAGGCACCCAGAGTAGTGGATGTATATGTTGATGTTTATGGAAGACAAATTAGCCACTCTAAAGTGATTAGAGTTGTCAGGAAGATTTGGATTCCGAAAGGTACATCTAACCTTGTAGGACCCTACACAAATTGGGTACCTAAGAATTGATCTATTTTTCAGGAGGAAAACAAGGGCACTGAACTGACTAAAGATCACATGGCACTGATGAGCAGAGATGAAAAAGCTCCTGATACATGGTATCTTGACAGTGGATGTTCAAGACATATGACAGGATACAAGAAGATACTCAGTGATTATGTTGAACAAAGAGGCCCACATATCACTTTTGGAGATAACTCCAAGGGACAGACTGAAGGATATGGAACTTTGGAAATCGACTCAGTTCATATCCATGGTGTTTCATATGTATCTGGATTGAAGCATAACTTGCTTTCAATTAGCCAATTCTGTGATAAGGGTTTCAATGTTGAGTTCTCTAAGAACTTATGTTTTGTGAAAGATGATACATCACAGAATGAACAAGCTTGCAAGATTAGCTCTTGTGAGAGGGTTGCCTAATGAAGTGTTCAGTAAGGAACATATTTGTGATGTGTGCCAGAAAGGAAAACAAATAAAAGCATCATTTAAAAGCAAAGTTGAGGTTTCTACTGAAAGAATACTTCAGTTACTGCATATGGATCTTTTTGGTCCTATAACACCAGTAAGTACTAATGGCAGGAAATACACATTGGTAGTAGTTGATGACTACTCAAGATATACTTGGGTCATATTCTTACTCAGTAAGAAAGAGACTCAGATAAAGCTGCCAGAGTTACTAAAAAGGCTCAGTATTGAGAAAAATCTGAGTGTGGTCAAAATCAGATCTGACAAAGGAACTGAGTTTATAAATCATATCATATCGACATTGTGCGCAGAGAATGGAATTTCACATGAAACATCACTTCAAGGACCCCTCAACAAAATGATGTTCTTTGAAAAGAAGGAACAGGACTCGAAAGAAGTTTCGCAAGGACAATGATTGTCGGGTTTCGACATTCCTAAAAGGTTTTGAAATTTCAAGTCGTCAACATTGCATACTACTCTCAGAACAGATCCATGCTGACCAAGAGTCAAGGCAAAACACCTTATGAGCTTTGGAATGAAAGGAAGCCTCTTGTTTCTTTCTTTCGTGTGTTTGGTTGCAAGTGTTTCATACACAATAATGGTAAAGATCAGTTGAAAACATTTGATAGTAAAGCTGATGAAGGAATATTCTTAGGATATTCTGAAGTCAGTAAAGCTTTCAGAGTTTACAACTGTAGGACTCTTATTGTGGAGGAAACACCTCATGTTGTTTTTGATGAATCCACTTGTGTTCAGAAGAAATAGGAACATGATGCAGATGAACTGACTAAGAGGATCACCAGATTAAGCCTGAAACAGAAAGATAAATCATCCATCGAACACGAAAAAGAAGAAGTCAGTCACATCCTATGATTGGAGTGACTCAGACTCGAGATAAAGAAGTTCGGGATGGAACTCAGATGGTGAGACTCGAGAAAACCAACACTCCAAAGGTGACCAATCCGAGCAGACACGATTCGGACTCGTGTATGTGATGCCAATGAAGATGTGGTCACGGTGAGGCAAATTCTCGAATCTATCAACCAAAGGGGAACAAACGTCTCGACAATGTTCTCAATAGAATTTCCCGAGGAAGATGATTCTCTTTCTCCTTTCGTTGTTCCCCGAAGCCATCGATTTAATCGAACCTAACATTTCAAATGTTGAGGATATTCTTGAAGGGGAACATCAAGAAGGAAATGGTTAGATAGTCATCCTACAAGTCGATTGTGGGTGATCTAACCTGGAGGTGTTAAAACAAGAAGGTTCCATGGTGAGAGTGCACTATTATGTCGCTTCCTATCGGAGAAAGAACCCATCGAGATTTGTGAAGCTCTACAAGATTCTCGTTGGATTCTTGTTATGCAAGATGAAGTGAATCAATTCTCAATGAATGAAGTATGGGAGCCGGTAGATAGTAATTTTAAAGGCACAATGTCATTGGAACCAAGTGGGTTTTCAAGAATAAAAGAGATGAAAACAACAACATTGTGAGAGAAACAAGGCAAGGCTAGTCAGACAAGGTTATTCTCAAGAAGAAGGCTTGGATTATGATGAAACCTTTTTGCACTGTTGCAAAGACTAGAAGCCATCGATTGTTTCTTGCATATGCTGCCCACATGAAGTTCACATACTATCAAATGGATGTGAAAAGTGCATTTTCGAGCGGTGTGCTTAAATAAGAGGTTTATGTGGAACAACCTCCTGGTTTCAAACAGAATGACCAAGTTTATAGGCTCAGAAAAGCTTTGTATGGTCTCAAACAAGCACCCAGAGCATGGTATGATACTCTTTCTCAGTTTCTTACTAACCATGGTTTTGTCAAAGGGACTGTTGATAGAACTCTGTTCAGGATAGAGGATGGGGAAGATATCTTACTAGTTCCGGATATATGTTGATGACATCATTTTTGATCTTCAAACCATCAATTTGGTGAAAAGTTTTCAACACCGATGAAAGGCAAGTTTGAGATGTCAATGATGGGAGAGATGAATTTTTTTCTAGGTCTTCAAGTGAAACAATCAAAAGAAGGAATGTTCATCAACCAGGCAAAGTACACCAGAGATCTGATTGCTAAATATGGTGTACAGAATTGCAATACAGTTAGGATTCCCATGAATACTAACTACAAGATAGATCCTGATTCTGAAGGCAAATCAAGTGAGTCATACTGATTATAGAGGAATCATTGGATCATTGCTCTATCTCACGTGACAAGTAGGGCGGATATAACATTTCTTTGTTGGGATATGTGCAAGATACCAAGCTAATCCTAAGGCTAGTCACATGGAAGTCGCCAAAAGATCTTCAAGTATCTTAAGGGCACAAATGAATAGAGGATTATGGTATCCGGTGATGATAACCTTGAATTAACCGGGTTACTCGGGATGTCGATTATGGAGGTTGCAGGATTGACAGGAAGTCCACTTCAGGAACTTGTCAATTTCTAGGAAGTAAGCTGATATCTTGGTTTTCGAAGAAAGCAGGACCTCAAAGAACAACAAGTACTACTTGAAGTCAATACATGGCGCAGCAGGAAGTTGGTTTTCGATTCTTTGGCTCGCACAACAATTAAGGGATTATAAAGTTGTAGCTAATGAAGTACCAATATTTTGTGACAATAATAGTGCCATTGCTATTTCACAAAATCCTATTGCACACGGATGCAAGCATGTGGATATCGACATCACCTCATCGAGAGATCATGTCGAGAAGAAGGACATAAGGATGGAGAAAATTCATATTGATAAGCAAAGAGTCGATATCTTGACTAAACCTTTTGGCGGAATCAAGATTTCGTGAACTTTCGATTGAATTAGGGATGTTAGAAACAGTGTATAGAGTAAAAATGAAAAATTGAAGATTTTCGGATGCATGAAGTTTTTCGAATTCCTCCGAGAAGCTCAGATAAAATGGAAATACCGAATCGAGTCTCAGAAACTCAGATGCATCAAGGTCAAGATTAAGAAAGATATCTTGAACCAATTCAAGATTTTCGAAGATTATAATCGACATTTTATCAAGGTCAAGACTCAAGAAGACCGAGAGGGAAATTAGTCCAAGAAGTAATGACTCATGCGACTCATTTATTGCTTAAGTAAAATTCAAGAATCATTCGCAATAAATACAAAACACCGAGGAATGTTTTTTTGGGCGGGATCGTTTTAAATTCGAAGAAGGTCAATAAATCATTTAATGCTCGCTACATTAATGACCAATGAGGATGTTTTTCGGCTTACTTTTTGGAGATCGTCGGTTCGTATACCCGATTAATCGAAGATTAATCTCAACCGTTGTTTTTCACCTAACCAACACGATTCCCCATGATTTCGAAGCTATATAAACCCCAATAAGCCATTCAAGCCAAAATTTTATCAAACCCTTCATTCCCAAATCCTCTGCAAATAAATTCCCTTTACCCAGAAATTCCCAAACTCTAAAGCTTCATTTCTTCAATCAATCTCTAAAATGGCTCCAACCTTGTTCGAGAGATTAGCCAAAACCAACAAGCCGTGGTACGAGTTCATTGTCTCACTCGAAAGCACAACCAACTCAAAGCCGTAAGAGGAGGCTCGCGATATGATTCGATGGCTAAACTCACTCCAACTAGTCGCAAAACCCACTGCACTGTGAGTTTGCGAAAAGAGGTAATCGAATTCATCTATAACTTGAAGATAGATGAAGAGGGTTGTATGCATTCTAAGTTAACTGTATCACATTTAGAGCAGTCGTCCAAATACATCGATTTTGAGAGGGATCTGTATATAGTTCCGAAAAATCTGAATGATGTTTTTGAGCTCTGTGATAGAGGAGAGGATCCTACGATGTATATGTCGCAGAGAGCAGAGTACTTAGATAGGATTGCCGAGAATCTCGTTAAATTTGAGGCGACATTGCATAAGAAGCACTTAAAGCCACAATATCGTGTGTTGATGGATATTGTGAGCAAGAGCATCATGAGTCTTCTTGGGGAGTTTTGAGCAGATCAAGACTCAAGCTCGATTGATGGTCGAATCGAGGCCTCACCCACCACCGACTTCAACCGGGCTAAAATTTTTGATTCAGACGGTGAGTGAGCAGACCAAAGTTTTGAATAAGGTTGACGGGCGATCTCAATAAAAGGCAAGATCCACCATGCCACCAAAATTGCTTATATTTTGGAGATGTGTAGAGAGAGGAGGAGGATATCTTCGCCAATTCGACCTCATTCCCTAAGTCCAAAATTCTCTTTAAGCCCATTGTCAGAAAGAAGGCACCATCGTGGGGAAGAGAGAAAAGAAGGTAGAATCACCAATTCATGGCCGAAAAAGAGACTCAACAAAAGTGGGGAAGGTTTTGTTGGAGGCAAAGATGGAACAAGGTGCAAAAAAATAATGAAGGTAAGAAACTTGCCCCAAAGCGCAGAAGATTGGTGGTTCTCACCGATGAAGATGGCAAAGGATTCTCGAGGAGATTCAACCCGAGGGCCAAACCGCCAGAGTTCGCCATTGCAAGTTTTGGCTCAGTTATCTTAAAGGCACAAGAACAGATCGAGGAGCGTGTCTTCTTCCGAGGTGCTTGAGACATCTCTAGTTCGCATAAAATTTCTCAGAAATTTTCAAAGGAACTCAGCCTCGAGATTCCTATCGAAAAAGTGTCGGCTCAAAAAACAGAAGAGCCAACTCATAACCAACCGGGAGGAAGTGTCACCAGACCTGTAACCCACTCAGATGCAAACCGAGGACTCGATCGCACAACCTTCGAGAGGTTGCCGAGACTCGTGAGCGTATTATTTTGATGAGCTCGAAAGGATCTACTTTTGATCCTCGCCAGGCTTCAACCGAACCGTAGAGTCCGAGATGGAAGAAGGGCGAGGCTGAAGAAGGCGAGTGGAGGAGCAAGGGGGAACGGTTCATTATTGACCGATACCCTGAGCTCAGCTCATACCCTGATCTGCAAGATGTTTTCTTCAGATTAAGGACAACTGTGTTCATCCTCAATCAGACTCTTCCCGAGATGCTTGATATTGCTGCTTTCAGAGGGGAAGACTGGTGGAATGAGGAGACAGCCTTTCTGACCGACTTCTCAGGGTTCAGAAGGACAAAGCTCAGGATGAAAAACTCCGATTTTGATGAGTTGGTTCAGAGGAAGTTAGCTAAAAGAAAAGCTACTGAAGTTGGTGCCCCAAGCAGCGGAGACAAATCTCAAGATGGAGATGGGGACCAACAGGGAGATGTTGAGAATCATTCTCAGATGGAAATGGAGACTTATGTTGCTGATCAACCTGAAATTGGTCAACCTCAGACTGAAGCTAGCACTCTTCAGGTACCTTTTGGCACTATTAACAATTATGTCAAAGTTACTGAAAGTACTATCTTTAATTTCAATTGTTCGATAAAATGATCGAGGCTCGATTGGAGACCGGAGCTCGTAATGAAGTCAAGCTCGGGATGATCAAACAACACAGAAGGTGCAGAAGGTTCCTGAGATTGATCTCACTCCCTTGATGGAGAAACTTGAGAAGGTTGAGCCAATGATGATCAAGATTGCTCAGATGGAAGAAACATTGGCCATTCAAGCTCAACAGATGGAAAGTCTTAGTCACTCTTCAGAGCTGGTGCTAATACAAAACACTCTGACCTCTCAGATGACCTCCATGGAAGAAAAGCTGAATGAAAAGCTGGAGGAGTCAAGTCGAGCTCATCTTGAAATGAATCGAAGCACTGCGAGTCAATTGCATTTCTAGAGGTGAAGTTGGCGAGAGAGAAATGAAGTGATGATAAAATCATTGTTGAGGAAATGAGCTCAATGCTCATGACCAAGATGACAGAGATGTTCAAAGAAGCACTTTTCGCCGGTTGCCCACTTATCTCAAGAATTTTTTCGCGGGCCAAGAACCATCTAAGGAGGCTCGAAGACGAACAAGATCAGATAGTAGGAGAAGTTCATTGTGTGAGCAAAGAACAATATCACATGGACACACCACTCTCCAGACTTCTTCCAAATTACGGTGCCAAGAAGGGGGAAAAGGAAGGTGAAGACCTCAGAAAGTTCATGGCACGTACTTTGGAGAAGAAGGCTCGTAAAGATGTTGAAATGTATAATCTAGCCAAAGCCTTAAGAGAAGTCGGCTAACCGAGAAGTTGAAGTTCGCCAGTAGAAAAGCTTATCTACACTCGAAGTTTCGAGCAAACCATGCTTGATGTTGCAAAAGAGAAACCGAAGTGCTAGAGCAAAGGTTGGAACAAGCTAGCCGCCGCCGAATCGCTTATGAAGAGGAAAGCCTTGGGCGTTGTTCAACTCAGAAGCAAACGTATGGAAGGTTTTCTAAGCCAATCCAGAGAAAGTTCGATTTCGATGATGAAGAAACGGAAGAATCGAAGTCTCAACCTCGTAAGAAAGTCTTCAACACGAGAGATGCTCAAGACACTCCAAATAGAACAAGCTAAGAAAGCCGCCGCCGGTCTCGTGAGCGTCTGCGGATCGTAAAGAAGATAGACGAAGAGCGTAAGCGGGCGAGTGAATTCGTGAAGTTTGCGAAAGCAAGAGGAAAGGAACATCAAAAGCACTAAAGTGGCCCCACGCTGATAAATGGATGCCTATCAAACTCAACGATATGTGGGAAGAAGTCAAGAGAACCTTCTGGTTCAATTACGATGTTCTCAGGGAATGGAGAGGGGAAAACTCAGATCAGAATGAAGCATTCATTGAGTATCTCCTAATCTTCTATCCAAAGTATGTGACAGGTCAGATTAACCTTATGGATGAAGGAGAGGTACAGATAGTAGCCCTCGTCCATATTCCTATCCTCCTCCAAGACTTGGTAATGGCTTGGTGAATGAGAAGGCCATTACTCAAGAGATTGCTCAGTATGCTGGTCAGTTGGGTCTAACAGGAAACAGTCCGGATATCATTAAGGAAAGAAATGAGTCAAGAAGATTTTTTGAGAATGTTCGACCGGAGGTGCCGGCCGATGAAGTTGAGAATGAAGCAAACCAAAGAGCCAAGAGCCAAATCAAGATCAAGACTCCTAAGATTCTCGTAATCATTAAATTTTTGTCTTTTTGATTTTGTTGATAAACTCATTGAATCAGAATGGGATACCAATCATCAATGAAGATTTATCATTATGCTCAAAATATAATATCTCATTATCTTATTTACATGTCTTTTATTTTGATATGCCTGAATGAATGTCTCTGAACTGATTGTATGTTGATAAGGGAGAAATTGTCTGTATATGAGGGAAATTGTTTAAGTATTTAGTAATGAACTACTTAAAGAGATTCATTACTGAAGAAATTGCTGAATGACTTAAATTGTTAAGAGTTTTCTCCGATTTAAGAAATTGTTGGGAGACAACCAATCTTGTAATAGGATAAACTGAAACCTGAGTATAGGTTATATGTTTTGTAACAAGATAGGTTTTGGCATCATCAAAAAGGGGGAAATTGTTGGGAGATGAATTTAATAAAAGATATATGATTTTAATTAGATCCCAAAACCCCTGAGTATGACATGTTCAGAATGATCTTGATAGTTGAGTCAGGATTCAGTTTTAGAATATTCAGGATGTTATCTGCAGAATGTATAGTCAGCAGATATAGTTCAGATAGGTTTCAAGACTCAAGAGGATACCGAGGAAATCAAGACTCAAAGACGAAGATTCATCAGTATCGGTCCAAGAGACTCGAAGACTCAAGACTCAAAGACTCAAGACTCAAGACTCAAGACGCAAGATCAAGATCAAGATTGAAGATCAAGAATACAAGGCACAGTAATTACTGAAGACTCAGTAAGGTACTGAATGCTCAGTATAAACCTGAATGTTCCGAGGCACTGAATATATCTATCTGAAGGATGCGATACTGAGAAAAACGCGATTCCTTAGAAAATTAGATATTGCCAAGACATTCAAACGCAGACAAAAGGAACTAAGTCAGAAGTGTTGTTAAGGTTATATCAAACTCAGAGTTTGTAACCAAAAAGAGCCGTTGAAGATGTCTACCTTTAATCGGAGACAAAAGTCAAAAAAGAGGAAGACGACATCATGTACCATACCGATAATCGACAAAGGACAAGTGAAAAAAAAAATGTCAGATGTACAAAAGTTCCAGGCTGCAAAAAGTGAAGACCGTCTATATGAAAGGCTACCCTAAATATAGTCGTTTCTCACACACCATAAGAGGGAACTCACGAAGTTGTCTCTCCAACGGATAGTTCTCAAGAGTGACCTTGGTGTATGCCTATAAATACTGGTGACCTTCTACATTGTAAGGTTACGGGAAATTTATACGCAACTCAAGAGCTCAAACTTATTCTTGCAAAAGTTAAAGCACTCGAAAAACTTAGAATTTCCCAAGTGCTTCTACATTGAAGAGAGCTCACTATACTAAGCCTAGCTTGATAAGAATTATCCAAAGTTTTTTAGTCGAGATATCTAACCCTTTGATTGTGCTTCATTGTAAAGGATATCTCATCCTAGTTGAAACTAATCGAGAAACCCCAAACCCTCGAGAAGGTAGTTGGAGGTGTTTGTTGGTGAGAAGAGTTGTAAAGAGTTAGTAAACTACGCCAAGTAGTCGTAAAAACTCTAGAGGAGAAGTTAGTAAGCTACTGGGGGTAGTCCAAAGCTTTGTTTGTGTTTGAGTAAGTAAACTACGGAGGTAGTCGAAAAACTCAAGGTCGGGTTGAGTAAGTAAACCACGTGGAGTAGTGTAAAAACTCGTGTACGAAGTTGAGTAAGTAAACCACGCGAGGTAGTGTAAAGCTCGGTTGATAGTGAATTTCTCCGAGGATCGAGAGAGAGTGGATGTAGGAGCTTGAGTCTCCGAACCACTATAATTGATGTGTTTTTTATCGCTTTCCTTATCCTGCTTAATCATTGATCGACTTGATTTTGAAAGCATACTTTTCATCGATATTCAGGTTGGAATCAATCCACCGATGTTGCATAAGTGAATCACGCCTTAATCACTATTTCATAAAGGGAAGGTTTTCAAAGAAAGCTTAAAACGAGTATAAACTAAAGGGCCAACCATTCAAGACGATCGAAAGTAGCTGTAACAGATAGTTACCAAACCGAACTCTCATTTGAGGATTCAAGAAGTTAGTTATCCGATCCAAGCAACTCAGACTCGATTGGGATTATCTCGAGGTATCTCGAAAGCATTTCGGGATCACCATCTCGAAGAGACTTTGACTCAGAGCGATCCGTGCTTCTCTAACCTAATCTTGTGATTATCGACCCAAGTCGACCTCAAGAAGAAAAAGTTTTAAAAACACTCAACACGTGTATTCCCCCCCCATACATGTGTAAGACTCGTTTGCACCGGGACCAACAAATTTGTATTTAAATATTCACCCCGAATAGATCTGTGCAACTTATTTCCCAACAGGGGTTGGGCGGGCGCGTATGCGGTGACGCGGCAATTGGTTCGTGGTTGGCGCGACGATATGTATTTATAGAAGGATATTTTTATCAAATATGTATTGTAGCCTAGTGGTTGGGTTTGTTGCTAATAAATTTGGTTGCGTGTTGATTTCCCATCAGACGATAATTTTTTTTTTTTTTTTTCTCAAATTTTTTTGTGTTACTACATCTATGTATAAGTGTTACTACATTATTATATTACGTGTTACCACATGAACAAAATCAAGATAACCGCGAAAAAGAAATCACAAATTCGTAATTATGATTTAAAGAACAATTTGATGTGTTACTACATGAACAAAAAGCGAGTGTTACTATATGAGAAAAAAGAGTGTTACTACATTAACAACATAATTTTTTTTTTTTTTTTTCTCAAATTTTTTGTGTTATTACATCTATGTATAAGATTACTACATTATTATATTACGTGTTACCACATGAACAAAATCAAGACAAGTAAAAAAAAGAAATCACAAATTCGTAATTACAGATTTAAAGAACAATTTGATGTGTTACTACATGAACAAAAAAGAGTGTTACCATATGAGAAAAAAAAGTGTTATTACATGAACAAAAAAAATCAGATAAACGCAAAAAAAAAATCTTAGTCCAAAATTACAGATTTTTTTTTTTTTTTCTCAATTTTTTGTGTGTTACTACATATATGTATAAGTTGTTCTTACATTATTATATTACGTGTTACCACATGAACAAAATCAAGATAAAAGCTAAAAAAAAGAAATCACGGTCCGTAATTACAGATTTTAAAGAACAATTTGATGTGTTACTACATGAACAAAAAAGAGTGTTACTATATGAGAAAAAAGTTGTTATTACATGAACAAAAACCAAGATAAACGCTTGAAAAAAAATCTCCAAATTCAAAATTACAGATTTCTGAGTATCGTGAAAAAAAAAGTCTGAGAATGATCAATTTCATCACACACTTTGTGTTGAGGGGTAATCCAAACATCACACACATATTCTCTCTTCTTCTCATAGAATCCACATCGAAATCCAAATTGAATGACCTGGTTTCATCCAATAATCGGAGCGAAAAAAAAAAAAATTACGAACGAACGAAGAAGAAAGCCCATGAAATTCGCCAAGAGAAGAGAAGAGGAAAAAGAGGAAATCGATCAAGGCTGGTCAAGGAGGAAAAAGAAGAAGAAAGGTTTTCGTTCTACCACCAACAATCTGCCCTAAAATTCATTTCCCTGACCGCGAGAAAAAAAGACTCAATTAGACATATCACTTGTATGCAATATTACATACAAGTTTTTGTCTAGATTAATTAACGCTAGGTCACCGATCCAAATCAATAAAAAATTTAAATCTACCTAAATCTGATTTTTTTTTTCGACCAAACCTAAATCAAATATTTGAATCAATAAAAACCTAAATCTGGCTTATCTACCTAAAGTCACCGTCGCTGCCGCGTTCACCAACCACCAAACCCCCTCATCAAGCTACTAGCTACTACGCCACCGTCTCATGAATCCTCGCCATCGCTTGCGAAATATCCCTCTCCCGCCGCCGCGACTCCGCCTTCACCTCTTCGATCCGCCGCCGCTGCTCACCTTCCTCTCGATTTCAATTACCTAACACTGCACTCCATCGGTCAATTTCAACGGTCGGTGTTATTTCTCCGGCGTCGTCATTCTCTTTTCGTGAGTGATTTTATCTGATTCTGATCTATTTCTCAATTAATACGGCAAGGATTTCACCATGTCGCTAGGAGGCCCCTCGTGGCACCTCTGTGTGCTTGAAAATTAGGATTTGGAGGATGAGAAAAGTGTAAAATTATTGCCTACAGATTCGAGAAATTTATAATCATAAATCAAAATCGACGTGTGGGTGTTCGTTTATGGCTAGTGGCGCCTCCCCTATTCACCCTTGTGTGTGAAATCCAGTGTTTGGGCTCCAATTTGGTCCGTAGCACCTCCCCTGTTGCACCTTGCTTTGGGTTCTTTGCTTGTAAACTTTAGTTGTTGCTTTCACTTGAAGGATTGAGACTGCTTCTTTGTTCGTTTTACTTAGTGGTGCATCTGCTTTTATGTATATGTGTTCATCATTCATTGAAATTTGCTTTTGCTACTGAGTTTGTCCCCATTACATGGTGTTGGTTCCTTTTGTTATGGGGTAGTTCTTGTATGTATTGAAGCTTTGCTATCCTTGTGAATTATGTCTTGGGATTGTTCATTTGAGTGATTGCCGGTTCAAGGAAACAGAACAGGGGGAGAAAATGTAATGGCCCAAATCCAGAACGAAGCCCTTATCGCTTTAACACCCTAGAGAGTCGCCACTTAGTGATCATAAAATCTGAGCTTAAAAATTTCTTTTTAAAATATAATGACAAGCATAAGTATTACATTTTACAGCGGAAGAACCTAATCATCAATATTAATTTAGATAAAGAATGTGGAAAGGTTCATTAATTTATATTGCAAGATATATATTTATAAATGTGATGTTTATAAAGAGGGTAGTGTACATGATCCTTTATCAAGTAAGTTTAAAATGTTTCTCGGCATATTAGTTTAACCATGTATGATATAATTAAACATTCATTGAAAAACATTATTAGGGAAACTCCATGTCATCTCTGCTGCTGCTCTGGCCCCTCTCGATCATGTCCTGAAAGTATCAAACTGTGGGGGGTGATATAAAAATCTCAGTAGGCAACTTGTACACTGTTACTCATATTGGTCACCGAAATATGATTATCTTGGTATTTTATTAAAGATTATTCAAACACTTTTGCGTAGATGATTTTTGGTATTCATGGTAGATTTATAGTACATTCACATTCATAGCTTGAATTCCTAATAGTACACTTTTTTTCATAGTTTGGATAATAGTAACTTAGAATCTCCTTTATCAATAGTGGGGACAACATTGGTAATGACTTATAACATGAAATCACCATTGTCTGTTTTACATCATGGTGGGACCAATAATCGATAATACTTACAACGTCAATCCCCCCCCATCGCCTCATTTTCATTATAATTGGACCACACGCAGAACGATTTTACCACACGCAATCTCATCATCTCATTTTCATTATATGACCACATCGATTAATCTATTTCTTACCACACGCAACCCCCATTGTCTCCTTTTCATTATTGGACCACACATTGGAACTTATTTTCATCGCGACGCAATCTTCATCGCCTCCTTTTCATTATAATTGGGAATGGCGCAGAACGATTTTACCACATGCAATTCTCATCGTCTTCTTTATCATATCATATATCTCATATCATCATATCATAGTCATAATCATAAGCCTATTTTTAAAACCTTATATTCTTATATATTTGTATTCTTTGGTAGATTTGTGTTTGTTTAGTCTAGTTCAGAATACACCAACAATCCTTGTAACATAAACCACTGCATACAAATAGTGTCACCCACCTTATAACTTTTGTTGGGAAATTTATAAGTTTTGATGGAAGTTCCAAAACAGTTGTAATATGATCAGTCGAACCTGTTAGTCGACTGATGATATGATAGGAAACCAGCTGAACATGTTAGACAACTGATGTATTAGACTAGGTCACATTTCTTGGGAAGAAACTCAAATTGCACAAGACAGGTCAAGATCAGTAGCGAAGATCAAGACCAGAAGACCTACATCACATCGGTCTGATACCGCTAAGTGTCTTAAGACAACTTACATCGAAGACTTATCAGTAGACCGATCAAGATTCGATCAAAGTCACCACACTGTGTCAACTGATGTTGCACCAAGTCATACGGTGTCAATCAGAACAAGAAGAATGTCAACTTTAGATGGTAGAATAAACACTGAATAAGTGTACTTGTTAACCAGTGAGATCGACACACGTATGTACGAAGCTAACAATGCGGGATTCGGCGCTGCATAGTCAAACGGTTAGAAAGGACAAACATACATGCTTTCGGTCATGCCGTTCCTGAAGCACGTCACATCAAGCCTGCAAATCTACCTAAAATAGCCTGAAATTCAAATTGCTCTCCAACGGCTATTTGATTTCAAGGTCTATAAATATGGGATCATACTTCATAGTGAAGACACGAAAATTATCATCAAGCTCAAGCTATAGCAAAATTTCCGCACGAAGAACACATATTCAAGATTATTTTCTAAGTGTTCATCCCTTTAGTTCTTAGCATATAATTCTTATCCTCTAGCTTAAGGCTACCTTAAAACTAGGATAGAATTCCAGTTGGAACAAACAACAAATCTTTACCCAAACTCAAAGTTAGGTTAAGTTTGTTTTGCAAGATTTCATACTAGAGTTTCTAGTTCTGATTTTTGGGATCGGTTGAGTGAGAACTCTTGAAACATCTGTTGGTTGTAATGTGTTGGATTAATACAATAAACTAAGTCCAGTTGGTTAAGTTGGTGCCCCTTGTGATAGGGAAGAGTGGACGTAGGACTGGTTGTCTGAACCACTATAAAAATCTTGTGTGCCTTTACTTGTTCTTATCTGCTTTACACAACTGCACACAACCTGAGTTTAAACTGCATACATATTCTGAGTTAGGATCAGTCTTCATCAAGCAACTAATCTGATCAGTTTGACACTTTAGTCATCTGATTGAAAACGGACTGCAGAATCTGATCTTATAAAACTGTTTTTTCACACGGGTTAAAACTAGCTTCTGCACATCAGTTAAACTGATAGACACCGAACTGATCTGCCATCAGGCGATCAGTAAGTTGGATATCAGCACAAACTGATCCACACGCACTCTGATCAGGCAACCTGCTATCACACCTGATCTTGCACAAAAAGTTTTCAGAAGTCTATTCACCCCTCCCCTCTAGACTTATGCCCTCACTTAAACCCGTTCGGGACCTACAAGTGGAATCAGAGCAGTGGTTCTACGGACCACTGGCTTTGAGTATCATCGGTTCTTGAGGAAGAACCATTGTGGTCACTTGAACAGATCTTGAAAAACTATTTTTAAAACTCATCTGTTTTCAAAACTCACTAAGCATGGATAATACATCTGGTATGTATCATGATCTACCCAAGTTTTCTATTGATGAGTATGCAGATTGGGTCATACTCATGAGCAATCATCTGGGAGCTATAAGCAGCAGAATGATGGAAGTTCTTGAACAAGGACCTATCATTATCTACTATAATAATCCAGCTGAATGAGGTGATCCAGAATTTCCAGTTGGAGCCAGAATCAAAAAGAGTCCTTCACTGATGGATGCTGAGGAAAGGAAATTGTCCAATCTGGATACTGTTGCCAGACATATCATTATGAAGATGATGGACAAGATAACCAGAGAAAATATCAAATACCTCAAGACTGCGAAGCAGATGTGAGATACTCTAGCTGAGATATGCGAGGGGAATGACCAGATAAAGGAAAGCAGATTACAGGCCGAACTGATTAAGTTCGAGAAACTCAAGATGCTGCCCAACGAGACTATCAACCAGCTAGATGGAAGGATTACCATGTCGATAAATAAGCTCAGAGAGTTAGGACGAGAAATGACCGACAAGGATATCAACTACAAGATCTTGAGATCTTTAACGAAGAAATGGGATATGAAGGTTACGGTGATCAAGGACTGCCAGGATACAGTGAAGATGAAGCCGAGCAGTTTGTTCTTAAATCTGAAAGTCCATGAATTCGACCTGATTGAGAGAGGGCAAGAGGAAGATTATGAGTCATCTGCCGAAACCACACCTGCAACAACAAAAGCAGTAGCATTCAAAGCAGGCGGCAGCTGCTCAAAATCTTCTGAGCCTATTGAAAATATTGTTAGTCAAGCTGAACAGATTGCTCTACTCACCAGAAAGCTTGAAAGATCAAACATTCAATTGGGAAAGTATAGAAGATTCTACAAAGACTATCAGAATAGCAGAGGAAGAGAAAGAAGATCGTCTGACAGATCGCATGAAAGAAACAGATCTGATGACAGAAGAGACGACGAAAGAGAAAAGAAAAGAGATGATCGTGCTGAAGATCACAAATCAAAAAGGAGAAATTCAGATCAAAGGCAAATCGGGAAGTCGCCTGACAGATCATACAGAAGACATGACTCACCTGCCAGAAGAAGTTCAGTAGAGAGAGGAGTCTGCTTCAACTGCCAGAAACCAGGTCACTACAGTGCAGACTGCCCTGACCTGACGCCTAGAGAAAGAGAAGATAAGAGGAACAGGAGAGAGCAACGATACAGAGACAGGAAAGTTATGATTGTTGACACTACTGGAATAGATGATTCTTATCTGCCATCTGAAGATTCTGGTTGCTCATCTGTAGAGGACTTCTGCCTGATGAGCAATGCTGATGACTTCAACTATTTTGATGATCTGATGTTCTCATCTGATGATGACATCTGTCTTATGGCCAAGGAAGAAGATCAATCTGAGGTATCTTCTAAACCATCTGTGTTTTCTGTTTCCACACCAGCTGTGCTGAGCACACCTGCTGGAGAGATTGACCTGCAGCTCTACATGAGCAATTGCTTTATGATCTTTCCAATGCAGTAGACACTTATACTAGAGTGGAAGCTGAGAAAGACAAGCTAAGGATAGAGAACATTCAACTTGTTAAAGAAAATACTACAAGAAGAGCTACTGAACTGAAATCAGTTGAGACTGTTCAGAAAATGACTGCAGAACTGGAGCTTCTGAAAGTCAATTCTTCTGATCAGGATAAACTGATTAAGGAACAACTAGCCATTAACAAACAGCAAGCTGATGATCTTAAAATCCTTCAAGCTAAGTTTGATGAACTCTTCCGACTGCATGAGAGTCTAAAAGTTACTGAGTATAGTTTGCATAAGAAAATAGAGGTTTTCACAAAATCATCTAAGATCGTTCAAGATCTGAACAACTATTTTCGTACGTCAACTAATAAGAAGGGAATTGGGTATGAAAACCTTTCTGCATCCTCAAAAGCCCCGTCTGGTTCACTTCAGAAAAGTGTAATCAAATGAGTTTCTGATCAAGATACACGAAAAGCAAAATTTGTATCAGATAAGGGAAAAGGATCAGCTGACCAGGCAAGGCAAGTGTCTGATCAGAAAGGGAACAAAAATGTACCCCAACTGATCAAGCATCAGCCGAGGAATCAACAGAAGAATCCAGTTCTTCTGAAGAAACCTCAACCTGATCAGCAGATTAGGAATCAGAAAAGACAACCTCTCAAAGGGAAATCTAATCTGAAACCTAATCAGGTCAAGCTGCCTAACAAGCAAGCTAAGGGTAAATTGCTAAGACCATCTATGCCAAAAAGATATGAATCTTTTAATGGTAGCAGTCGTACCTACCCTTACAATCAAAAACCTAGGGCTGCTGCACCTGAGCCCCACTGGATTAAAAGAAGACAAATATTAATAAAAAAACTTTGGTTACTGGAGGATTCGGAACCTTAGAGAATGATGATGTACAGGTTACTGGAGTCTCGTATGTCGATGGTTTGAAGCACAACCTGTTATCGGTTTCACAATTCTGCGACAACGGATTCAGTGTTGAGTTCTCGACTGATCAGTGCACTATCAAGAATTGAGCCACTCAACAGATTTTGTTAACTGGTTCAAGGAAGGGAACGATCTACACTGCTGATTGGAACAGTTGTCCAAGAAATGCATGCCTGATTGTTAAGAGTTCCAAAAGCAGCAGTTGGCTCTGGCACAAAAGAATGAGTCATCTGAACTTTAAAACTCTTAACAAGATAGCAAGGATGTCTTTGGTTGAGGGTCTTGCGAATGAGGTATTCTCTAAGGATCAGACATGTGTCGCATGTCAGAAGGGAAAACTGGTTAAAGCCTCATCTTGCACAAAAAGTTTTCAGAAGTCTATTCACCCCTCCCCTCTAGACTTCTGCCCTCACTTAAACCAGTTCGGGACCTACAACTTTATAGATAAGTTAGAACTATTTTTAAATTATTTTGGAAGATAACTCAAGTTGTAGAGACGTCCCGAGCCTCTGGTCCGAAGCACTTCACCCAGCACGTTTTCTTGAAAGTTTAATTATTATCAGAACCTCTTGATTTATTAAATACTTAATATTATTCTTTTCTTTATAATCTCGTAAGTAATATCATAATCACCTATCAAATAATAAAGTACATTTAAACATGCATTAATTTGTTCACTTTAGAAAATAATAAACATCCATACACATTCTTTAAATTAAACACGTTATCTGCATATCGACAAGTTCATATCACAACACTATAAATTAATAATAATAATAATCAGGTAGCGTGCGGACTGATCAGGAAGCGTGTGGACTGATCAGGTAGCTTGTGGACCAGCAACGTGCGTATCAGCAGTATGCTGCCTGATGTCGTGCTGCCTGATGCTGCCTGATGTCGTGCTGCCTGATGCTGCCCGATGTCGTGCTGCCTGATGTTGCCTGATGTCGTGTTGCCTGATGCTGCCTAATGTTGCCTGATGTCGTGCTGCCTGATGTCGTGTTGCCTGATGTTGTGCTGCCTGATGTTGTGCTGTCTGATGCTGTGCAGTCTAGATGTAGTGTTGATCTGATCTGTTGTGCTGATCTGATCAGGTGAGCTATCAGATCAGGCGACCAGAAAATCTGCGACCAGAAATCAGGTGACTAGATCAGAAGAGATGAACAGTGAAATCAGAAGAGATGAACAGTGAAATCAGAAGAGATGAACAGTAATCAGGCGAGCTGAAATCAGATCCGTTTAGACACACAAAAAGTTGTCCAATGAGAAGATGACAACATATATATTGATGTGACATAAAGTTGCAAGCAACAGCGCAAAAGGACAAAGAAAAGCTGGAAGACTATTAATATGGATTTGAATTTACTCTCCAACGGTAATATTCAAATCCACACTATAAATACATTGCACTATCTTCAAAAAAAGATAATGGAGGATGCTGCAAAGTGAAAATTAAAGTCAAATATTCAAGCATCTCCATTCAAGAACACAGAGCATTAAATATCCAAATTTACCCAAAAGTGTTCTTCATTATATCTAAACAAAAATGTCATATCATAAGCTTAGAGAGATTTTTCCAACCTTAGCTTAAAGGCTAAAACAATGTAAGGGAAAATCTCACCTAGTTGGAAATAACACCAAACTCAAACCCTCTCTTGAGAGAGAATTAGTGGTTAAGTAAGGTAGTTAATAGGCAATCCCGTGAGGGAGATAAGTCCCGGGAGAGTGAGAACTCATTAAACATCTATAGGCAATCCCGTGAGGGAGATAAGTCTCTTGAGAGTGAGAACTCATTAAACATCTATAGGCGATCCCGTGAGGGAGATAAGTCCCGTTGAGTGAGAACTCCATAAATGTCTGTTGGTTAAGAAAGTGTCTCATGAAGGGAAGAGTGGATGTTGGAGTTGGACTCCGAACCACTATAAAAATATGTGTGTTCTTATTTGCTTTCATACTAACTGTCATACATACTTTAGCAAATCTGCATAACACATTCGCAAAAATTTTAAAGTCACCTCCCATTGAGATTTTTTGGGTTTTAACTCGGTATTTTTCGGGACCAACAGATGATAATAATAATAATAATAATACCACAACTGCACATCAACACATACACGAACACAGTACACACACTCACGTTAATTAGAAACATTAATAAGGAAAAGTAATGGTGATCACATCCTGCATATATTAACCAATAAATTAATTAGTAAATTAATAATATATTGGTTATACTTATTAACTTAGATATCAGTTCACACAAACAGCACACGCCTGACACTTCTCTTTTTATTTTCTCTCACTTTTATCGTCTTCCACTTCCACACGGGACTGAAAAATACGCACGACTGCGGGTGTGTTTTGAAACACTTAAAATAATTTTCAGAAGCATTTATTTTCAAAAACTGTGAGAGAGAGCTTTAAAAATAAATGCTTCTAAAAGTTGTTTTAACTTTTAAGTGTTCCAAAACACGTCCTACATCTCTTTCGGTCCCTTTTTTGATTTACCCAAAATATGAACAAAGACGAAAATCTATAGAATCAAAGCAAGATAAGCAGGTAGGTTCAATTCTAAGAGAAGTGGGTTTTTTTTAAGTTTTTTAACCTTAATTTCTCCGGCGAAGATCGACGGCGTCTAGGGGTCCGATCATTAAATTGTTTGAGGGGTTTTGTTCTCTCGTCAAGAGCTTTCAATTGGTACCAGAACCGAGACCAACCGTGCGGCGGTGCGACGGCGGCGATTTTGGGAAAGGTAAGATTCAAGGCTTTAAATTGAAATTACTTTTAAATGGAAAGTTATATGAACAATCGGTTTATGGATTTAGATTACCCGTGTTGTGAGGATGATTTTAGTGTATGGATTGGATGTAACGGCGAAGGTCGCCGGCGGCCGTTTTCTGGCGGTTTAGGCGGCGATGCCGCTTGGAGTGAGAGGGGAGGAACTGTTAGTGCTTATATAAATTTCTGCACTAATCAGAGAGAAGAAGGAGGAGGGGTGAAATTGTTCTTACCCCAAGCATTCTTTTATATAGGGAGGTGTATGTATGAATAATGTAGGTAGCGTATTATACAATAGTTAAAATATCTAAGTATGTATAACCAAAATATGGAGTGAAGGTTAATTTTTTATTAATTGTTTGCTGAATTTTGCATGGCTGGAAGATTAGGAGTATGCCATGTGCATGTAGCATGTGGTGAGGCCGTGAGGGAGGGCAAGTTGCAATTAGAAGATGCTGAAAATTCTACTGTAATCAAAAGCCTCAAATTCAAACACTAGTTTATGGGTTGTTTGGTTTCTATCTATTAATGGCCCAATAATTATCATAATTAAACTAAGGAAATAAAAGCCAATTACTCTATCTCCCATATGATTATTAAACGGCTCATGTTTCAGAAGTATTACCAAGAGGCAATCAATTATCCTTTAATTTTGATAGTGCCCGTTAAATTTCTGATACAGTTAAAAATCAAGTCTACACATGAATTTATACTCAAATGTAATGTTAATTTAATCTAAATAGTAAGAAATAAAATTAGATAAGACAAATATTATATAATAGATTGAAGAAATAAAACATTTTTACTCATCAAATATTATATCTATTATGGTTAGTGAATTAAATGAATATATCTTTTATATATTGCTACCTTATTAAAATATCTTATTAAAATATATTATGTTTTATTGAGTTGTTTATCACATTTACGGGTGCTCAACACTTGACTTAGTGATGTCAGGAATGATCATGATTTTCAAGTGTTGTACAACTAACATTCAAAGTTTGGTTTTCCCCTTTGAACCAAGTTTTTGGGATCTCCAGTCATCATGGTTGGGTTTCCACTGTTTCAGTTTTTCTTTGTGGATTTCAGACTCATTCCCTCTATCAGCTTATTCATTTGATCTCGGCATATGCTCTTCGTGAGCGGATCCGCTATGTTATCCTTTGACCTTACATAGTCAATGATTATAACCCCAGTTGAGATCAAATGTCTAACAGAGTTATGTCGATGACGGATATGTCTCGACTTTCCGTTATGCATATTGTTCGAAGCTCTACCTATAGCAGCTTCACAGTCACAATGTACCATTACCGATGGTACTGGTTTGTTCCAACAAGGAATGTCTTCCACAAAATTACGAAGCCATTCTGCTTCTTCACTAGCTTGATCTAAAGCGATGAATTCTGATTCCATTGTGGAACGGACAATACACGTCTGTTTTGTGGATTTCCACGATACTACAACTCCTCCACTAGTGAACACATATCCACTAGTGGAAAATGAGTCTTTTGTATCAGATATCCAATTAGCATCGATGTACCCTTCAAGTACAGCTGGATACCTCGTGTAATGTAGCCCAAGGTCAAGGGTGTACTTTAAGTACCTTAAAACCCTTCTAAGAGCTTTCCAATGATCGTGACTTGGATTGCTCGTGTACCTGCTCAGCTTGTTTACTGCACATGCAAGATCAGGACGTGTGCAATTCGTTATGTACATCACGCTTCCAATGATCCTTGCATATTCCAACTGAGCCACAGGTGCTCCTCTGTTTTTCTTCAGATGAACATTGTGTTTCAGGGGTGTTTTTGCAGGTGGATCATCAAATGCATTGAACTTCTTCAACACTCTCTCAACATAATGAGATTGTGTCAAAGAGATTCCATTTGATTTCCAAGAATCACATCTGCTAATCCCATGTCTTTCATGTCAAAATTCCGATTTAACATGTTTTTCGTATTCACGATGACATTGTGATTGTTACCCATGATTAACATGTCATCGACATATAAACATACGATAACAAACTCATTAGGTGTTTCCTTCACATAAACACACTTGTCACATTCGTTAATTCGAAACTCATTTGACAACATGATGTTGTCAAACGTCAAGTGCCACTTTTTTGGAGCTTGTTTAAGTCCATACAGTGACCGAACGAGTTTACACACCTTTTTCTCATTTCCAGGTGTAATATAACCCTCAGGTTAATCCATTTATATTTCAGCATCTATCTCACCATTAAGAAACACAGTCTTTACATCCATCTGATGTATTTCGAGATTATGCAAAGCAGCAATCGCGATAAGTACACGGATGGATGTAATCCTCGTAATAGGTGAATAGGTGTCAAAGAAATCATACCCTTCCTTTTGTTTAAAACCCTTAGCTACCAAACGGGCTTTATATTTTTCAACTGATCCATCTGCTTTGTATTTTCTTTTAAGGATTCACTTACATCCTAAGGTCTTGCAACCTTTGGGGAGGTCAACCAACTCCCACATGTGATTTTGCATAATTGAATCATATTCGCTATTAATAGCTTCTTTCCAGAGCGGAGCATCCGGTCTGGACATAGCTTCTTTGATAAACTGGGGTTCATCTTCCAACACGTAAGTGATGAAGTCTGGACCAAAAGTCTTATCAATTCTAGCTTGTTTACTGCGTCTTGGTTCTTCACTCTCTTGAGTGGAAGGACCTGCAGTGTCATCTGATTCTTCGTGCGTTTGTTTGTTTGAACTCACTTCTTCTTTATCCCTACAAGGGAAGATATTTTCAAAGAATACGGCATTCCTTGATTCTATTGTAGTGTCTTCTGTCATATCGGGTATCTCTGATTTGTGAATCAAGAATCGATAAGCACTACTGTTGAGGGTGTATCCTATAAAGATGCAATCGGCCGTTTTAGGTCCGATTCTCACTTGTTTAGGAAGTGGCACTTCAACTTTAGCCAAACACCCCCACACTTTGAGGTGTTTGTAAGACGGTTTGTGCTTTTTCACATCTCATAAGGAGTTTCATCCGTATTTTTAAGTGGAATCTTATTTAAAATGTGGTTAGGTGACAGAATAGCTTCCCCCCACAAGTTCTGAGGCAAACCCGAGCTAATTAACATAGCGTTCATCATCTCTTTTAGTGTTCGGTTTTTTCCTTTCCGCAACACCATTCGATTGAGATGATAAAGGGGCTGTCGTTTGATGTATGATGCCTGACTCAACACATAACTGTTCAAACGGAGCCACATACTCTCCCCTCTATCACTACGAATTGTTTTAATTCTAGTGTTCAATTGATTCTCTACTTCAGTTTTGTAACGTTTAAACGCTTCAATTGCTTCATCTTTACTTCGTAAAAGATAAACGTAGCAGAATCTAGTGCAATCATCAATAAAAGTAATAAAGTATTTTTTTCCACCTCTAGTTTGCACAAATTTTAAATCACATACATCCGTGTGAATTAATTCTAGAGGGGTTGTATTCCTTTCAACAGTTTTAAATGGTAATTTAGTCATTTTTGCTTCTACACATATCTCACATCTTTTGGATGTATCAACGTTTGCAATGTTAAGTAAATTCAAATTTACTAAACGCTTTATAGCTTTTAAATTAACATGTCCTAATCTAAAACGTCATAAAGAGGAACACTCAACGATATAAACAGAAGTAGAAGCATTCTCATTAATCATAGTGTTTTTGCCTTTACGGCTTACAACCATAACTAACATTTTGAATAATCCTTTCTCGAGATAACCCTTTCCGAGAAAGGTACCAAACTTACTCAAGACAACTTTTTCAGACTCAAACACTAACTTAAACTTGTGACTAACTAACAACGAGCCAGAAATCAAGTTCTTCCGGATGTCTGGGACATGCAGCACATCATTCAGCTTTAGCTCCATCCCTGAGGTCAGCTTCAGCACAAGCGTTCCGACGCCAACTGCTTCAGACTAGGCCTGGTTGCCCATATACAGCTTTCTTCCCTCAGCAGGAGAATAGGTGGAGAATGCAGACTTCTCCGAGCAGACATGACAAGTGGCCCCAGTGTCCACAAACCATTCCTTCTTGTTTTCCGCCAAGTTGGCTTTAGTCACCACAGCAGACAGATCAGCGTCGGTGATCCCCCGTTCAGCCACGTTCATAGAGTCTTTCTTACCCTTCCCATTGTCATCTTTCTTGCGTTGTTTGCAATCACTTGCCCTATGGTTGGGCTTGCCACAGTTGTAGCATTTTCCCGAGAAAATAACTTTCTGCTTTGTGGCAGGAGCAGCAGACTTCCCCTTAACTTCTTTGTCGTTGGGGCGTTTCCTCTTATTTTGTGGATCCTTCTTCTCCATCAAATTTATCTTGGCCTCGATTGCAGAAGTCGAGACCTTCCTTTCTCTTTTCCGGTTATCTTCTTCGATTCGAAGCTGGGTAATCATATCCTCCAAGCTGATCTCCTTTCGTTTGTGTTTGAGGTAAGATTTTAACTCCTTCCAGGATGAAGGCAGTTTTTCAATCACATTTGCCACCTGAAACTGTTCGGGCAGCTCCATGCCTTCTGCAGCAATGTTATGGAAAATTAGCTGCAGCTTTTGAACCTGGTCGACAACAGGCTTGTTGTCTTCCATCTTGAAGTCGTACAATGCAGCAACGACAAACTTCTTCGTTCCTTCATCTTCTGTCTTGTACTTCTTCTCCAAAGAAGCCTACATTTCTTTGGCAGTCTTGTGTTGAACGTAGACGTTGTACATAGCGTCACTCAGTCCACCCAGAATGTAATTCCGGCACAAGTAATCCCCACTTTTCCAGAGGTCATAACTCATCCTCGTTATCTGATCAGCATTATCATCAGGGATTTTCGAACAGTCCTCCTTGAGGTACTTCACCACAGACAAGGTGGTCAGGTAGAACTCCATCTTATTCTGCCACCTCTTAAAATCTGCACCCGAAAACTTCTCGGGTTTTTCTGCCTGTGCCAGCAAGGGCCTCACAGTCCCTGGTTGAGAGGCTTGAAACATTGGACCCATGTATGGGTTACCACCAGTGTTGCTCAAAAATTGGTTTCCTCCAATGAAAGGATTTCCACCGGAATTATCCACAAAAGAATTGCTTTGAGGGCCTTCCAGAAAAGGATTTCCAGAGTACAATCCAGCAAACGGATTAACCGTATTTCCAACATACTAGCTCCCAGAAGCATTTGCTGACATTCCAGCATACTGGTTACCAGTAGGGGGCATTCCGAATCCAGTGAAGGCAAACAGACCATCAGTCATTTGAACATCAGATCGATACTGAGTGTTCGTGTTAGCAGGAGTAGGCGCACCTAGTCTAGTAACGGGAGTAGCACGCGCACCTAAAACTGTCGGAGTAGGAGTAGTCGCAGCTAAACCAGGGTTCGTGTTGTTAACACCATCAGTGATGTCATCAGTGATGTCGGTGTTAACAATCACATCAACATTTTGTTGTTGTTCGTTCGACATTGCAGTAATATCTATTTTGTCTTACGATTGTTATAAATACTGTAGTGGCGAAAAAACATAAGCGCAAAAACACAACCGAACCGAGTCAAGGATAAATCCTTTTTCCCGCAAGACAAAATACGCCCTGGATAGTTCTCACAAGATCGTGCGTAATTGTCTCAAAAGGTAAAACGGTTCAAAATATTATATCAGTAGCACCACTGAAATAATACTATCGTCGAACTATATCAGAGTATGAGCAGAGAGATGGGGAGAAGCTATGTACGCAGGATTGTAGAGTTGTTTTTCGTAGGGTTCGAAAAATTAACGGAGAGGAATTCTGAGGGTTAGTATATATAGACGGAATTCTGAAGGGGAGTTGAGGAAAACGTAGGAAGCCCACGAACTTCATGGTCAGTTATGACCGCACGAATTCAGCGGGGCGGTTTTGACCGCTTGAGACCGTCCAGATTCGTTGAACCTATGATTCGAATTCAAATTTTGAATCCTGGATAAGCTTGACTCCGTGCACGGATAAGTCACGACTCCTGGGCCGACCCAAATTCGGATGGGCCACCCATTTCATTGAGTCCAAAAAATTAATTGGCCCATTTAGAGTTTTTGGGTCTCCAAAAAGATAGATGGGCCCCAAAGCCCAATTGCCAAGAACCCGGGCCAGGGCGGGGCGGGGTGTGCGGTCGCGCGCATGTGTGTTTCATGGTTAGGGTCCCCATGCACCATTTTGGAGAGTATGACTATAAACTTCTATTTATACTAGGAAACTTTCCTTCTTGTTTCCAATGTGGGATGAGTGGGAAGATTACACTTGGTCAACACTCACCCATCAATTACTCTCTCACTAGAGCATTAATGTCTCATCTTCTTTAATTAATTTCCCACTCACCGAAATTTGGTTTTGAGATATTAAATATACCACGATCATCTATTCCGCGAGTAGAACAATCTCGTCACGTTTAATTTCCAAAAAAACAACATTTTAATTCCTCAATAATTTGGTCAAACTTGAGTGCTAGAACACTTTCAAAACCAAATTTCCAACAACTCTAATGTTGTTTCTGATTTCCTCTTAATTGAATCCCATATTTTACCCTGCAATTTTGCTTGAATGTCCTATGCCTGTATTCTGATTTCCAAATCGTGATTTTCTGTGTTTAAGATTAAATACTATGATGTTTATTATTCTTCAAATTTACTTATTGGAGATAGGACAACTACAAAATACGATGATGAAATAATGAATTGTTCTTAGGACTAGCGTTAACCATTTGAAGCCATCAATAGCTCTAGTTTGAAATTCTTTTATGAAAAGATGTAGTAGCTCTCATATATCCCATGAAACTTCAGTTGCTATTTGTCTTCTTGTTTGAATCTTGTTGGCCTAAGGATCATTTAGAAGTATTCTTGATTGTTAACCAATAATTCTACTCTTTTGGATGAATGATTTACCCAGTATTAATCGGTTTGTTACATTTTGTAGTGCTTGCAAGATGTTAAATGCATCAACTATTTAGTTATAATATATTTCGTATAATCAGGAATCCTTAGGCTTGAGTATTGATATGAAGTTTTATAGAAAAAAAAATGACATTATGGGACAATTGCATGAATTGTGCTTCTCCATTTATGTCTGATTCTATATTCTTACGTGTTTTGCTTTCTAACCAATGCATTTTTTTACCTTTTTCTTTGTGTGATCTGTACAATAGTTGTAGTGTTTTTGGGACTGGACCGGACTGGCCGGTTCAACCGGTAGAACCGAAAACTAGGAACTGGCCAGGGGACCAGTCCAATTAACCCCAAATATGTTTTTACGATTAGACCGAGTAGAACCGTTGAGAACCGGAGAAAATCGGGAAAACCGGTGAACCGTTTGGACCTGACTGCTTTCACTTTCACTCAAAACCCAGAACAAAAATATGTGCCACTTCAGAAAAAATCATTGTTCTCTGCGTTCAATCCATGGAGCTGCCGTCGCCGGTCGCATCCCCACCCACATCGACAGTGTCCTCCCACAGATGTGTTTACCAAGTTTTTTTTCGAATAGTTCACTGAGAAAAAATTGTGAAGAAGATGAACAAAGAAATTGATATAGTAAAAAAGAAAGTGATATTGAAAAGTGAGTTTTACCTATTCTTGGGAATATAATATCTGAATATAAAAGCTATCCCAAGGAATATCAACGGTTGTTAATTAAGAGATTTACGTGCATATGTTTACTTTTTTTAATTTGGTCAATAATAACGTTTTTGCCCTTTTATTTATGTATTTGAATTGTAATATGTGGTGCCCTTGCATAGTTGCATTTGGTAATTAGTGGATAAAGTGGAGTAAAAAATGGCAAGATAGTTGGTCTCAACTTCTCTCTCCTTTATTTTCTCTCTCCTTTATTTTCTCTCGTACCCTCTCATTTCTCCACTCCCTCAGACCAACATTCATCTTCAATTTATTCCCAAAAATTAAATATAAAATTATATATGAATATTGATTTTAATATAACATGTAAAATATTGAGAAAATATATGCCAGAGTCATTTAAACGGTTGGACAGATGGTTCAATCGGTCCGACCGATCGAACCGCCAACCGGTGCTCAATCCGTTTGATCGCCAATTCAATTATGAAAACACTGAGTTGTGCAACAACTTTATTTTCATTTTGATGTTTAGAATATGAAGACTACAATTTGTGAAATGATTATTCTTGAAAAGGATGTTAAAATTTGATTTGTTTTTATATATAAATACAAATATTAGTATCAAAATTTTATTAAAACTTAATTCAATATTAAATATTTTTCTAATACGAAAAGTTTGATCTTTTAGTAACAGAAAACATGTATTCATTCCATATGTTTAGTATCGGTATAAGTTTCGAATACGAGTTTGAATCACAAATGGTCTCATAACTTTGGCCTCAAATAAATTTAGTCCCAACAACTTTGGTAATGTCCACTTTTAGTCCCAAATCGGCCGAAACAATCTCGTTTTGCCATTTTTATTTGAGGTTTTTTTGCGAATGCTATGACTTGACTGTCATTTAGTACTATCACATGTATTTTTAAATGTGTTTAACTAATTCTTGTTATTAATTCTATTTTAATTAAATTTAAAATTTTAATTATATACGTGTAAATTCTAACAGTTAAAAAAAATACACGTGATAGTCGATTCACAGCATCCATCAAAAAGTCCCAAATAAAAAGGGCAAAACAACATTGTTCCAGCTAATTTAGAACTAAAATTGAACATTATTAAAATTATTGGGATTAAATCAACGATAAAAAAATTATGGGATTAAATAAACGATAAAAAAATTTATGTTATTAAATGTATTTAAGACCAAAATTATAGAACCATTTGTAATTCAAAATCTTTCGAATACTATAAATACATTGTTCTAACAAAAACAAATTGTACTATCTCTATCCGCCAATTTCAAATTTGAAATAACCGACAGTATAGTAGGTGCCTCTGAATGCATTAGGATAAGGTAAAGAAGCTAGTGCCAAAATCTTAGAAACAAGCCATTTTCTATTTGCAACGTAAAACTCTGAAAACATCTATCAGAGTATGTTTGTTTTGAGCTTAAAGTAGATGAAGCAAATTCGAATAAAAAAAATTCTGTAAATAGTAATTCCTTGTTTATTTTGAATTGAATGTAATAGAAATAGATGAAATTTTATATCAAATTAATATTTTTTAATGATAATAGTATATTACTTTATTATTATTTATTACAAAGTTAATAATTGATGATTGTGTTAATGTTAATATATAAAAATTAATATTATTATATATAATTATATGATAAATATATAATTATTTAATTATACAATATTATTTACTATGATAATGAATATTATTTGATATGTGACTCAATAATGTTTTTATAAAATAAAAAAATTAAGTTATTATTGGTTTATTCTTGATGTATTATATTAATTTACAAAAGGGTGAATTTATATTCATGCATATTGATTCAATTATATTACTAGTAAAGGTGCGCATATACTGTGCACTTATTTAAAATAATTTCATCCCCCATTTATTTGAGGATGGAGAATATATATTTTTATATTGACTCAATAGGAATGAATCATAAATGTGACTCAATTTTATATTTTTATATTAATCATGCATATTGATGTACCATATAAATGAATCATAAATGTATATTTAAAAGAAGGATGTAATATGAAAATTAAAAAAGTGAACAAAATGGAAGAGGGCCATCCCCCATCCTCATCCTGACCTCCCTGCCTAAAAACCAACAGCCCCTTAGTGACTCTAGTTTGTTGTCTTCTCTTACAACTTAAATCTAAACAAAATACACAACTATCCGTGAAAATGAAACTCAAAACACAATTAAACGACAAAAAACTGAATTGAAGAAGATGGCTCAGAAATTAAAGATAAGTTCGCATAAACAAGTCCAATTTCAAGGCTTTGATGGTAAATTTTCAACATCACCGCCTTCTCTCACTAAAATAAGAAATTTTAACTTAAAAAAAATTAATCAAATGAAAATGAAAAAAAAAAGCAAAGTCATAACAAAGAGAACTCAGAAAAATTAAGAGCAAACGAAACTTAACGATTCACAGATGGTACGTAGAAAACTAAACATGATCAACCTCCAAAAATCATCATCAGATTTTCAAAGCTATAATACATGTTATTAATTTGATTTACAATTCTAGCAACTGAGTAAGATAAATTGTCGACATTCTAAAGAAAGAGCTCTCTTTAAAGCAAAAAGAAATTGAAGAAATGAAAGAAAGAAAGAGAAAAGAGAAAGGTTACGAAGGAGCTGAGTTGCAAGACTAAGGATGGTGTGATAGAAAAGAAAGAAGATGAAAAAGGAAAGAAAGAATCTTTCAAAAAGCCTTAATAATACAGAGATAGAGAGTCGTAATCTCTAATATACCTAATTTCTAATGATAAAATGTCAAACTCTCTCCAAAGAATTGATAAAATGTCAAACTTTCTCCAAAGTAATTGAAGTACGTTGATGTCCCACGAATCTTGGAAAATAAAGAGACTTCATTTGACCCATCATATCATAATTCTCTCGTTCAAAGATTGGAACTTGATTGATTCCATAAATTGGGAATAGCAATAAGCCAAAAAACAAAAAATGAAACAAACAATCAATTACCAACATAAAAATCAAGCCCATTACAATAACTCAAATTAACTGTACATCATTAATAAAACAATCTGAATCACTATAATCTCGTCTAGTCTGTGAATTAAAAATAGAAGTGGCTGCAAGTGTTTATGAACAAAACTTAGCCCCAGACAACAGACTAGGAAAACAATCTCCACCATAAACACAAAACAATTGCCAAATCAGGAATAAAAATTTGTTTCGATTCAAAATGATCCCGGATCCAAATGCACATATCCGTGTAATTTGTGCTCATAAGTATTTGTCCTAAATTTTAAATTAACAACAATTATAATTTGAAATTGGTGAGTGTAGATGCATCTGAATGCATTAGCATCAAGGAAAAGAAGCTATTGCCAGGATCTCAGCACCTTTTCTATTGGCAACGTAAAGCGCTGTAAACACCATCTATAATCAAAGTGCTTCAGTGACTCTAATTTGTTGCCTTTTTTTTAATCCCTAAACAACATACACGAATAATCGTGAAAACCAAACTCAAACTTCAATTAATCGACAAAAAAATTGAATTGAAAAAAAAGGCTCAGAAATTAAAGATAAGTTCGCATCAACAAGCCCAAGGCTTTCAAAGTTTGATGATAAAATTTTCAACATCACCGCCTCTTCTCTCAGTAAAATGAAAAATTCTTAATTTAGAAAATTAATCAAATGAAAAGAAACAGCAAAATTGTAACAGGGAGACCTCAGAAAAAATAAGAGCAAGACACATCAACGAAATCTAAACGATTCTCAGATGGTACGGACAAATCTAAACATCATCAGCCTCCCAAAATCATCATTCAAAACTATAAGAAACCAAATTTTCGAAGCTATTAAGAAAATTGTGGATGGGATTTTCGAAGCTAAAAGAATGTATACGAGCGAGCGTATGAGTAAATATCATATAACAAAGAGGTGGAGGTGCACTGTATATATACTGTGAGGCCAAAAAACCCTAAATTTGATATGCTACAAATTTTACAGATATACCCTCTATCCTCTTTTAATAGACCCGGTCAATAATTTTGAGTTGAAGAATAAAGGAGGAAAAATACAACAACTTATTTTGGATTAGATTAAGGCCTAATTTTGAGTTGAAGAATAAAGGAGGAAAAATACAACAACTTATTTTGGATTAGATTAAGGCCTAATTTTGAGTTGAAGAATAAAGGAGGAAAAATACAACAACTTATTTTGGATTAGATTAAGGCTCTTTTGCTTGCAATGACTTATTGGACCAGATTGGCTATTAATATCTATAGCCCGTTTGCTTCAATTATTTTGGGTTTATTACAATCACACACATATTATATCTCATATTCGTATTTGGAACAGAATATGATAGATAATAAAAACACATATAGATAAATTTGCCCTCCATTAACAAAACCCCCCATTTTTGTGCTCTCCCAAATTCCAAAACAAGGAATTGGCCATTTTTCAATCTATTGCTCTCGACAGGTGAAACGAAAAGATTATGCTACACAGCTCTTCTCCTCCGGAGACGACACCGGTGCTGAGAAAGGTGAGTGCGTCATATATGTATTAGTCGGCTCACTCTCCTCCATTCGACCTCTACAATCGCAGTTCAGATCCGACGGGCAGCATTGGGCGGCATTGGACATCAACGGCGGCAGACTACCCCATTTCGACGGGAAAGTATCGTTCAGATTGAAAAAAAAAATATTAATTTTAAAAAAAAATTTATTTTAAAAAATTTTATTTAATTTGATTAATTCAGTTCCATTATAATTACTTTTTTTTAATATTATGTATGTGTAATATATAATATATCTTATTTTAAATTTATTTATAAATAATAAATAATAGTATGTGTTTTTAAATATAGTGTATTTCCAATTTTTGGATATTGATTAAATGAAGTAGTGAAAATATATGATACAATTAATGTTGGTAAAGTATAGTGTGAACGAGTTTCACGGTGAAACTGGTTAAGGAGTGTGACTTATATTACTAAAGAGTGTGATTTTTTACTATAAAGAGTATTACTCATAAAAGTAAAGGGTGTGACTTATATTATAGCAAAGGGTGTCGTAGTGATAACTGAAGGGTGTAACTTATATTACTAAAGAGTGTGACTTATATTACTAAAGAGTATGTTTGTAAAAAAAAAATCAATTTCATGGTGAACAAGGTTCACAGCACACCAACTCATAAATGTTTAATCTTCGATTATTGTTCTTAATTCATGATTTTTTATTGGAATTTTAAAAGATAAATTAATTTGAAAATAAAATAGAAGACTTAGTAGTATCATGTAAGTGCTCATTAAAATTAAAATTAGAGTATTTTAATATTACCGCCTAGGATTTAAATATTAGTGGTTTTAGAATTGAATTGAATCGGGAACAGGCTATATAGCTGGTCCAATTACCCCTTAAAATTAGTTTTTACTGTTGAACCAAAAAAATAGGCCTGAATCGAAAAAATTGGCAAAAGCAGGGAATCGATAGAACCGATTTGTTTTATTATTTATTAATTTTAATTTATGTCATCCCTACTTTAAATTTTAATATTTTAAATTGAATTGTGTTGTTCATGATTTTATTGTGTTTATTTCAGTATGAAACTTGTTATAATAATATTAAAATTTTATAAGTGCGTATTTATTTTATGTTTCAATATAACATATGAAATGTTTTAAAATAAATAATAAGGTATCATTTTAACATTTGAATCGTCGGTCCAACCCAATGTCCAGTCCAATTTGGTTGTCATTGTGATTAACACTGTTGGATATTCAATAGACGTAAGTGAGTATGAGTGATAACGTGGCAAGATAGAGGCGGTTTATGCCTCCTCTAACCCCGACTCCGAAGGAGAAACTTTTCCAAAACCTAGACACAAACACCAATGGAGATTTTTTTTTTAAAAAAAATCATGGCTACCCTAGCAGTATCGGTGCCACCGACCCTGAACCGAAACACTGCACTACTCTCTTAAAAATAATTATATTATTGATAACCAATTAAATTATAAAATTGATTACTTAAAAATAATTTGAAAGATTAAAACGTAAATAATTAAAAAATGTTTTGAAAAAAAATATATATATAGATAGATGGGTAAGTCTTTGTTGAAGTTGTTCAGAGTATGAGATTTATATAATAATAAAGTAATATCACTATACTTATCAATTGATATCAATTACATTTAATAAATAAAGATCATAGTATTAAATGTTATTTGTATTAACTTATAAGAGTAGTTGTATTAGTTTATAATTTTGAGAAGATTAAGAAATCACCGGTTGATTGGTGATGCTCACTATTCCACTATTTAATTACAAGGTGTACAATTTAAATGAGGAAAATACAAGAAAAAATTAATGCACATTGACTAATTACATAATTATAGAATAAATCATTGACTAATTGATTTATTCTCTAATACCCCCTCAAGCGATGTCGTGGATGAATTTGAACACAGAGCTTGGAACGAAAAAGCTCAAAACCGGGACGAGGAAGACTCTTAGTGAAGATATCAGCTATTTGAAGATGAGATGGCACAAACTGAGTGTCAAGGCGTCCAGAGGAGATCAACTCTCGGATGAAGTGACAATCAATGTCAATGTGTTTAGCTCTTTTATGTGCAATGGGATTTTGGCTTGCTCTCGCTCAACGGATCAAAGGTACGCCGGGGATAACAGGCTGATGACTCCCAAGAGTCGAGGAGGTCCATCCGAGCTCTAGTAAGACTCTTTTTTTGTTGGAGTCGCCCTCTTGTTGTCACAAAGAAGAAGTGGTCGAGATGGAGGCATGACTTTGAGTTCGTGCAACAACTGAGAAATCCAAACCACCTCTTGAGCAGCATTTGCCAAGGCTCGATATTCCGATTCACAACTGGATTTTGAAATGGTGGGTTACTTCTTAGCACTCCAAGAGACCAAATTTCCACCGAGAAAAATAGAATAACCATAGGTGGAGCGACGAGTCTCAACGCACCGAGCCCAATCAACATCGGAGTAGCCGACAATAGAAAAATCGGGGCAAAGTTCAGGGTACCTTTCACGTAGTGAAGGATTCTCTTCACAACAAGAAAGTGCACCTCAGTGGGAGATTGCAGAAACTGACTGACATGATTAACGGAAAATGAAAGATCAGGTCTGGTGATAGTCAGATACTGAAGGGCACCAACAAGAGAACGATAAAGTGTTGGATCAGGGTGATGTGATCCGGTACTAACGAGTGACTCTCCTGCAGAGAGTGGAGTAGCAACTGGTTTTGAATCCAGTAGATCGGCTTTAGTGAGAATTTCACTGGCATACTTTGCTTGACTGAGAAACAATCCATCAGTGGAGTGAGAGACTTCGAGACCAAGGAAATAATTCAGTTGGCCTAAGTCTTTAACAGCGAATTCTTTGTTTACTCGAGCGATGAACCTCGTAAGGGAAGACGAGTCATTTCCTGTAACAATTATATCATCAACATAAAGAAGGAGATAGATAGTGATATTGTTACGAATGAAATAGAACAAAGAAGTATCAGCTCGACTGCAATGAAAGCCCAGACTGAGCAGAAAGTCACTGAACCGATCAAACCAAGAACGAGGAGCCTGACGGAGTCCATAGAGGGCTTTCTTGAGCTTGCAAACATGATTCAAAAAACGAGGATCAATAAACCCTGGCGGTTGAGACATGTATACTGGTTTTGTAAGAACGCCATGGAGGAAAGCATTCTTAACATCCAGTTGATGCAATAGCCAACCTCGATGAACAGCCAAAGCCAAAACAATACGGACCGTTGCAGCCTTGACAATAGGATTGAAGGTATTAGAAAAATCAAAGCCAGGTATTTGAGTGAAACCTTGAGCAACTAGACGAGCTTTGTACCTTTCTATAGAGCCATCAGAAAGATACTTAGTACAGAACACCCATTTGGAGCCAACAATATTTGAATCTGCTGGCCTGGGAACCAAATCCCAAGTGTTATTGGAGTGAAGAGCATCGAGTTCCTCACGCATAGCTGTAAGCCAGTGAGGATGTTTTGCTACAGATTTGAACCCCTTAGGTTCTGTAGAGACTGCAAGAGCAGAAAGAAGACCCGTAGTAGCTATATCAGCTATATAACGAGGTTTGAAGATTCCCGATTTTGCCCGAGTTGGCATAGAGTGAGATGGTTGAACCACTAGAGGAAGAGAAGCAGGTGCTGGTGCTTCGGGAGGGTGGTTTGCAACCGGAGAAAAGTTTTCAGCTGGAGGGTGAGGAACTTCTGCAACTGGAATATGCCGTGGTGAACCAGGTTCTGCAACAATAGGAGGTTGTGTTGCAGGAAGATCAAGTTCTTCTTCTAAAGGAATAGAAGTCGACTCATTATGCTGCTGAGTAATACGACTATCTTCCTGTGAACTTGACAGAAGGAAGGAACCAGGTTCGAGAAAAGTAGAGATATCAAGACTGGTAATATCAGCACAATCATTTGAATCAGAGAATGGAAACGATAGCTCATCAAACTGGGCATGTCGAGTAATGTAGAAACGGGAAGCAGCAGGATCGTAACACCGAAACCCTTTATGAGATGAACTATAACCTAAGAAGATGCAAGGTGTACTTCGAGGAGCAAGTTTGTGTGGTGTGTAGTCACGTAAATAAGGATAGACCCGACAACCAAACAACTTGAAATTTGCATAATTAGGTGGGGTTCCAAATAAAACCTCAAATGGAGACAGATTCTGTAAAACAGGAGTCGGGAGCCGATTAATGATATAAACGGCTGTAGAGAAGGCTTCGAGCCAAAAGTGAGCCGGAATAGAAGCATGAAACATTAAGGATAGGCCCGTCTCGGTAATGTGGCGATGTTTGCGTTTGGCCCTACCATTCTGTTGAGAGGACAAGAAATACGATGATGTATTCCTTTTGAGATAAAAAAATCACGAACTCGAGTATTGATAAACTTAGTGCCACCATCACTCTGGAACACCTTAACAGAACTGGATAATTGATTGCACACGAATGTATGGAAACGGGCTAAAGTTGCATAAAAAACAAACTTAGCTCTTAAAGGATATAACCACGTAAAGCGGGAAAAATCGTCAACAAAAATCACATAATATCGAAAGCCATCTCTAGAGCAAACAGGGGCCGGTCCCCACAAATCACAATGGATTAAGTCTAAAACAGCAGTAGCACGTTTTTCATTCAACATAAATGATAAGTGTTTGCTCTTAGCAAGTTGACAGGGAGAACATAAACCAGGTTTAGGCAACAAAGATGTAACTGACAAATGTCCCAATTTATTTAACGAAGAAATAACGGTAAAAGGAACATGACCTAGTCTATGATGCCAAATCTCAAAAGAAGTTTTAACAGTAGAAGTTTGTAAAGCCGCCACCAAAGCAGAATTACCCTGTTCCAGAATATATAATCCATTACTCCGTCTTCCCCGGGCCAGTGGTTCCTTTGTCAAATGATTCTGAATGACAAATGACTGATCAATAAATATCACATCAACAGGAAAATCCGAGGTTAACTTGCTAGTGGACATTAAATTCTTTGTTATGTGCGGAACTACTAGAACATCCAAGAGTTTAACGTTCTTAGTAACATTGCAGGAACAAATATGAGTAATGGGAATAGCAACTATAACTTTACCATTTCCATTGTAAGGCTGAAGTGAGTCCATATTAGCCCGATTTGGAGTCATATGAGCCGAGGCACCTGTATCAAGAAACCAATCTGATGCAGTAGTAGGAGAAATGGCACACTGAGTATCAAAAGCCCTAGCAAGGTTAGCCGTGCTATCAGATGGTCTTTCATAACGACGTGGGCAATGGTCAGCGTAATGCTCGCCACGGCAAATCTGACAACGCGGAGGACGCTTGCCTTTTACACCATTGAAGCCATCTCCATGCGACTGACCACCACCACCCATCGAACCACCGTTGTTGCTGCGGTATTGGCCTGATCCCTGCGGAGGACGGTTGTTGCCGGAACTGGTCTGCCTATGATTGGCAGCGAAGGCCGGAACTAGGGCAGTGGAAGAGTCAGGTTTAGGGTTTCCATTCAAGTGCTCAAAATTCCTCGCCTGTTGCATCAAATCGCGAAGATTGGGCATCGGATCGAGTAACATTCGTGCATCTGAGAAGGCTGCAAATTGGGGGCCGAGAACGGCCAAAAACCAGTGGGCTTTGTCGTCGTCGGAAACGGGACGACCGACGGCGGCAAGTTGATCACAGAGAGTACGAAACTGTTTGTTGTAATCTTCAACGGACGAAGAGCCGCGTTTCACGCTGGAGAGCTCCTGCAGCAGTTGGCTAATGCGAGACGCCGACGTATTACTGAAGACGGCGTGAAGGGCGAGCCAGGCTGACCTGGCCGTCGGGCAGTCAATCACCTCCGATAATGCATCGGCGGAAAGAGTGGAGAGAAGCAAACACAAAACTTTCTGATCCATGGCATGCCAAGACGCATACGCTGGATTCGGATTGGACTTATCACCTGTTGTGACTGTTTCAGGCGGCGGCATGAGAGAGCCATCGAGGTATTTGTATAAATCGTACGAGGAGAAGGTAGGAACGACCAACCGACGCCAAAGGAGGAAGTTGGCGGCGGAAGTGAGTTTGACGTTGATCAGGATGGAGAGAGAGTGGAGAGGGATAGCCGGCGTGGGGTATTGATCGGCCATGATGAGGTCGACGGAAATTGCAGGTATTATGTGATTGATTTTGCAGAAGTTGGGAAGAAAGGAATTGTGGGGAAGAAAGAGTTGACCGTGGGATTAGAGAGAAATTAGGGTTTAGGTGTATAGACTTGATACCATGAGAAGATTAAGAAATCACTGGTTTGATTGGTGATGCTCACTATTCCACTATTTAATTACAAGGTGTACAATTTAAATGAGGAAAATACAAGACAAAATTAATGCACATTGACTAATTACATAATTATAGAATAAATCATTGACTAATTGATTTATTCTCTAATAAATTGTAATGATATGAGTTTTACATTATTAACAACTTTTAAAGGAGAGTGACTATAACAACTTAAATGGAGGCTAGGATGATTATTGGGGGTATTTTGTTCAAAAACTTTTGGTTTTGGCAAAAAAGAAAAAAATTAGTAACTAAAAATGAAAAAATTATTTTGAATATGGGAAAGTGATTAAAACTTAAACTAAGCTTATGATTATTGGGGGTGTTTGTAAAAACTTATGGTTTTAAAGAAGTAATTAAAATTAGTGATTATGAGAAAGTGATTAATTGTAGAAGTTGATAGTGTTTGTAAAAAATTTAAAGAAAAGTGAGTAGGTCTTGTGTGAAATATTGCACACTAGTGTTATGTGCAATACCACACAATTAAGACAAAAAAGACTAAAATTTCGGGTCATGTGGCGGGGCGGGCGGGCAGGAGGCCGTGCAGGGCGGGTTGGGCAGACCACTTGGCTATTTAACTATTACATTTCATGCAAGGATATTTTTATCAAAAATTGTTGTGGCCTAATGGTTTTGGTCTATTTTTAGTGTATTTGGTCACATGTTCAATTCTTGTTAATCACATAATTTTTAATTTTTTTTCAAGTTATTTTTGTGTGTTACTACATGAACAAAAAGTGTTACGCTATGAAGAAAAACGTGTTACCACATGAACAAAATCAGTACAAGCGCAAAAAGAAATCCTCAGTCCAAAATTGCAGATTTAAAGAACAACTTGATGTGTTACTACATGAACAAAAGAGTGTTACCTTATGAGCAAAAAAATGTTACTACATGAATATGAATAAAAACAAGTACAAGAAAAAAAAATCCTCAGTCCAAATTTTTTTTCAAGTTATTTTTGTGTGTTACTACATGAACAAAAAGAGTGTTACCCTATGAACAAAAGAGTGTTACTACATGAACAAAAAACCATACAAGCGCGAAAAGAAATCTCCCAGTCCAAAATTACAGATTTAAAGAACAACTTAATGTGTTACTACATGTACAAAAGAGTGTTACCCTATGAACAAAAGAGTGTTACTACATGAACAAAAACCAGTACAAACGTGAAAAATAAATCCCCGGTCTAAAATTATAGATTTAAAGAACAGCGTGAAAAGGATGAAGAAGGATCTGAAAGACTGCTTCACAAAATCGTAGGAAAAAAACAGAATGACTTGTAAATTTTTGATAATTAGAAAATTGAAGAAAACAGGAAGAATATGGAAGAGAAAAAAGAAAAAGAAGAACAAGAAAAGAAGAGAAAAAATCTAGAGACGCACCGTCATCAAAATCAATGGAGATCTGGTCGCGTTTGTTGCTACGTGCGAGAAGAGGAAGGAGAAGAACTCTTCCAGCGTCTGTGACTGCGCGAGAAGAAGAAGGAAGCCCATGACCCGCCAACAAACTGCCCTAACCCGACCCAACTATATGACCCGCGAAAAAAAAAAAAGTCAATTGCACATATCACTTGTATGCAATATTGCATACAAGTTTTTGTGAAAAAAAGTTGATAGTATTTGCAAAAAAAAGTTAAATTTTAAAAAAAAAAGACTAATAAGCTACTAAAAGCACCCTCTTTGAAGTTTTTAGCTTATGAGAACTTATTTAAGTTATTAAAAGAGAAATAAAACACTTCAAATTGTTTCTGCACACAATTCTAAGTGACTATAATCACTTATAAGTTTTTGCAAACACCCCCTTATTATTAAAGGAAAGCTTTACATCACACAAAACCCAGCTTATCTAAAGTCACCTTTCTAGAGTTTTTGAAACACTACAAACAGCTTCTAGAAGCACTTATTTTCACAACTTTTAAAAATAAGTGCTTATAGAAGCTGTTTGTAGTGTTTCAAAAAACAAACCCAGAGCCGAGACACACAAAAGTTTTATAAAAACTATTCATCCCTTTTTCGGTCTCTTTTTATCGCCATTTAACTCGTCGAAAACCTAAATTTGAACTCGTTCAAAACCTAACTAGCTATAGCTCTAACAATGAATAATAACTCCGATCATTTGCCCCCCATCATACACCATAACTCCGCATTTGCCTACAACTGAGTCGGACAATCAGAAAGTATGTGCGACAGGCCTGTGGTAACTTGCAAGTCAGTTTCATGGCCTCTGATCAGAAACAAACCAACAACCACGATTCCCCCGTTGAGTGAGTTTCCTGTGCATCAAGTGCACTCTATAGTGTATTTCTAAAACATATAATATGTTGCACTGAAACATACATTTTTTTTACAATGAAACATGCAATTTGTGTTCATGCACACTTCAGTGTAAATAAATCAGTAGTATATATTTCAGTTCAATTGTATATTTTAAAAATACACTGTGAAATGCACGGTGCACCTGGTACATACAAGATGTAGTCTTCCACGTTCAATTCAACAAGGTTGAAAATATAATAGTGATGGAAATATATAAGTCCCTCAAAGTTACAAAAAAACATTGGCGTTTACTATTCTTTAGATTTAGGTCAAGTTTCTTGGGCCGGACTAGGGCCACATTTTACTCTATGGGCCAAACTTTTTGTATTGGGCCTTGTTGCTTTTAAGTATTAACTTCGGCTGCGTCCCGATTTCCTTAATGAAGCTTTGACCTTTTATTTAAGACACAGTCTAGTATGAAAATTTTAATACATAAAAAAACTTTAATTTACAATCAAATTCTATAATTGGTGAAGGTAAGATAAAATTGAATGTTTCATGGTTCATTCGGCCCAAGTGATTCATGGTTCACCCGGCCCGAATAGGTCATATAATTTAGGGTTCATTATTTAATTTTTAGGGTGTAGATAGTTGATTTAGAACAATTTTATAGATTTTCATACATGAAAATTTTCACACTAGACATACTCTTACTTTAAAATTATTACTTTTTCTTTTATAATACAAACAACTATTTGTCAAATTTACTTAAAATATTGTGAGTTCATCAGTTATTTACTGGAAAATGGATGAATACTTCATCCGTTTCAAATTACATGTTGTTTAAGAAAAAAAAATACTCCATCCGTCCATCAAAATTATGCTCATTTCATTTTGACATGTTGTACAGAAAGGTAAATTAAGTCCATTTATGAATAACATAATTGATTGTGAGTAAAATATAATGATAACTTCAGTAATTAAGTGATTGTTGAACGATGAAGATAAAAAAAAAATTGTGTCCATAAACATACTTAATTTACATTTCCGTACAACATGTCAAAACGAAATGAACACAATTTTGGTGGACGGAGGGAGTATCATCTCAAATTACTTGATTATGTTAAGAAATTTGAGATAAATTTAGGGGGTAATTTTTTTTTTTTTAGTCTAGTAACTTTGCATCGTTCTGAAATTGATCCTAATTATTTTTACTTTTTAATTTTGGTCCGATAAATTTTTAATTTTTTTGAAATTGATCCTTTAACCTGTAAGTAGGAAACCATCACATGTGTAATTAATTTATTTTTTTAATTGTTTTTCCCTTTACTTTTGAAGCCTTGGTTGAACTTTTTTAAACCTAATAATTTTGGTTGGGTTTTGAGTTGGGTCTAAAAATAATTTGTATATTAAAAGATAAAGAAGTTCGGGTCGGTTTACTGTGTCTAAATTGATCGGAAAATCCAAAAAAAAAAAAAACCCAAAGTACGCAGAAAATCACTCTTCCTCCTTAAAAAAATACGCAAAAAAATTCTTATCCAAAATTATTAGGATTAAAAAAATCTAGATGATATTTCAAAATTAAAGGAAAAAATAAAATAATTACATAGATGACAGTTACCTGTTTAGTGACCTGCTACAGCAGGTCAAATGATCAATTTTAAAAATTTTAATAACTTACAGGACCAAAATAAATAAATCAAACAAATCGGGACCAATTTCAAAACTAATCAAAATTATTGAACTACAAAAAACTTAATCCCATAAATTTATGTCATGTCTTCCATATTATTATTCTTATAATATATAAGACAAATAATGCTCACTTTACCAAATAATTATAGAAATTAAATAAAGATAGTAGGACCACTTTGCAACTCCTCTTGATTGTGTCAATTCTTCTAAAAACAGGAACAAAAGGAGTAAGATACAGAGAATACATTTGAACAAATAACACGATGTAGTAGTATGCAAGAGAACATTGGAAAAAAGCCATGATAAAATTATTCAATAAATTACATAAACACTGTTGCTGAATACACCTTTTTTTACATGAGTTCATCCTTTAGTTAGTGTCACAGACCTTGCACGAAGATTCATAAATATGGCCCTGAAAAGTATACGCAAATGTAAGTCTGACTGTATAAACGTAAAACAAATTCGACGGATCCAAATTCAATGTAATTTACATGCTTGAAATCATTAACGAATGATTTTTCGAAAAGTAAACGACAGTTATTTCAAAAGCAAAAGATTGCGGTGGAATAAGAGGGAAAAATCGTACCAGAAGCAGGCAACGACGCTGTGGACAATAACTCGAAACTGGAGGGGTACATATTGGTGATTTACCCACCCGACAACAGGCCAGAACTGCATAAAATTTGGCCCTTGGTTAAAAATATATCATTTAAAAAAACAATAACACAAGTTAGGAAATCATTAAAATAGTTTCACATACTGCCCATGCTGTATACTGCACCGTTGGATATTCCTTTTTGATCTTAGATTTCACTTGGAACCAGGGTCTCCCTGTGAACATCATCAACAAAATTCTCATATCAGATTTTAAAGCCGATTTATGGCTTATGAATAATCGAACATTAATAAGCAAAGATAGACTCGCCCTCGATAACTAGCCCATAGTACAGCATGAAGAGCATGTTGTTCCAAGGGGATGACGTCAGTTGCTCCAGCAGCACCTGAAACCATTTCATTTTGCATTTAAACTTCCTCATAATAGTTTTGGTAAATGTGTTTTTAGTTCTTTAACGTAATCCCATTTTGATTTTAGTCCTCTAGCCTTTTCGATTTTGAAATTCGTCCCTTAACTTACCGATAATCGATGACCTGACGATTCGGTGGTGAATGCCGCATCAGTGATTACTGGAAAATTTACCTATTACAGCTGGTAAAAGGATGAATTTCAAAGTTGAAAAAGTTACTAGGACTAAAACCAATGGGACAAAAAGAAAAAAAACATTTGCCCTAATAGTTTTTCTCAGTAGTTTCATATATGTCGCACTTGATTTTTTTCCCACATTATCACTGCGGTAACTCAAACGTACAGTAAAAAAACATTGCTCATTTAGATTATGGTGAGCTTCAAAAACATGAACATTGTGGAAAATTGTCTTGGCTTTTCTGAGGGAGTTTGAATCACATTCAACTTTATTTTTTTGTGAGAGTAAGTTATGACCAAACTACACAAAAGTGTCGGTTTTGAAGCTTCAATTTTTACTCACAGAAACTCCATTTTCAAGCCTTTTCCCTAATATCACCAATGTTTAATAATATGATGGAAACATTGAGAAAATTACAAGAAAAAGAAATACCTTCTTGGCCACGGTTTTCTTGTCCTTCTTCCCCTTAAAAACTTTTTCCAAGAACATATGAAAATAATGCCCAAATGGTCCCAAATAAGCAGAGCCAAAAAGCTGCAATCAGGTTAACTCAGTTTAATGATCTGTTATTTCTAATGAATGTTATGCTCACGACTTTTCCTCCTACACAACAGTGAAAGTTCCAATTGTATGTATAATCCATCTTGCATCATGTATATCATATCTGCTAAAGGCATTTGAGTAAGAGTAACACTTGTGTGCACTAGTTGCACCATGCAACTGGTGCACAAGTAATACTGTTCAATAGAAACAATTAATATTGTTAAATGAAAACAACTAATATTGATCAACTAATATTGTTCAATAATAACAACTAATATTGTTCATGAAAAACAACTAGTACTGTTTAGTAAAACAACTAATATTGTTCATTGAAAATAACTAATAATGTTGAGCGAAAATAACTAATACTGTTCAGCGAAAACAATACCATTTGTGCAACTGGTGTATACAAGAAGACAAAGTCTAGTATGAAAATTTTCATACATGAAAAAAATTTAATTTACAACCAAATTCTGTAAGGGAGGTGCTAAATGGGCAGATTCTGCCCAGGGCAGAATCATTAAAAACCTTTGGTGAAAGTAATACAAAATTGAGTGGTTTATGGTTCACTCGGCCCAAGTGGTTCATGGTTCACCCGGCCCGAATAGTACATAATTTAGGGTTCATTATTTAGTGTTTAGGGTGTACATGGTTGATTTAGGGCAATTTTATAGATTTTTATACATGAAGTTTTTCACACTAGGCCTTTGAGTAAAGGATGCTGAAAATCTGAAACGTAAGTGTATTACACCAAAGTATCGTATTTGATATATAAATATGACCATTTCTAAATTACTTTAAAAATTGATGAATGGAGATTAAGGGTAATTAGTTGAAGACACAAACCAACTTGCATTATTTAAAGACTAGGAGATCAACAGTCAACTACTCCTACTAACCCATTTACAGCCTTTATTATATTCATTCACCTAACAACTAATACCAAGTTACCAACAGTGATTCAACTCTTTCAAGTAGACAAAATCCTCAATGAGATGGTGCAACATAAAATGGATGGATCAAATTGAACTTATTTCCCCACAGGTTCGAATTTTTTGTTTCAAACTAATCGAGAGTGATTATATCATGAATGTCAGTTCAACTTCCAATAAAAAAAATAAAACTCCAGATGCCTAGTTTAAACCTTTGAGAAAGTTAAAATAATGAGCAAATCTTCTTTGAAACTTGTTCATAGTACGGAACTAGTGCAACTGATACGGTTCAATAGAAACAAGTAATACTATTTAGTGAAAACCACTAATGTTGACTGACCAAGAAATAATGTTTAGTGAAAAAAGGGGGATAATGTTCACAAAAAACAACTAATATGGTTTAGTAAAAACAAGTAATACCGTCTAGTGAAAACCACTAATATTGTTTAGTGAAAACAGGGGTATTGTTCATTGAAAACAACTGACACTGTTTAGTGAAAACAAATAATACTATTCAGTGAAACAGGGAATACTGTTTAACAATAGAGTTTGCCTAAAACAATTCACCAATTGCCTAAAATCATAAACCCTCCAAACTACTTAAAATTGAAATCATACCTATTCACTCAAAAAGTAAAAAAAAAATCAAATTCAACAGCCAAACAGAATTCATCAGCAATCAATCGCTCATTCGGGTCAAAAGAAAAATACCACTTTGAAAAGGAGGCGTTTGAGTTGAAGTTTCTGAATGCCAGAGAGCTTCTGCGCCGCTACATCGCTGATCGCCGAAAGCGCTCCCGCCGTTATCACCTGCAAAACAGAAAATCAAACGTCACAAATTCAAATAAATTTCACACCAAAAACGAATTAGAAGGCAGTTAATCTGGAAAAAGTAAAAGAATCGGGGAAATTGAGTGATGAAGTGAAGTCAACGGAAGATGGGACCTTGGTTCTTAAAGGGTGTTGTTGGAGCTGTGTTAAATAGTGTTGCAAGCCTTTCTTTGCTAGTGATCCCATCGCTTTTTTTCCTTTCTAATTTTTGTTTGTTGAGACTTGAGAGTGAGAGAGGGAGCGATGGAATAAGTATATATGTAATATGTTAGTTTGAGTCTAATGTTTTAGATCTGTATGGGTCCCATTTATTATATGAATCCAATTCTAAAAGGCCCAGAGAATCCACCCGGCCTGTCACTAAACTTTATTGAATATTTTTATTTTACCAATTTTTTGGGTCATATCATATGACCGAGGATGGAAATGTCCTTGTCTTTGGCAAGACACATCGCAACCTTAATTTTACGAAATTAAATTGATATATGGATGAATATGTTGATATCGTATATTAATATTTTTTTTTTTTTTTAAATGAAGAAAATTATATTAAAATTTTATAAATTTTATATGAAATTTTATGTATAACATACTATTATACATATATTTCATTTAATATCATACAAATGACATATTTAAAGTAAACATATTAATAATAGATTATATAAATATTATCTGACGTATATTAAAAATTTACAATATACAATACAAAATATTTCATATAAAAGTTTGTCATTTTCCGTTGGCAGAGGTGACCCTGAGGGCCCCTAGGTTGGGAGAGTCTACTAATATTTATATAATGTATTATATATATTATATATATATATATAAATTAAAAGGTAAACAAATAATTTAGTTAGAATTAACAACATATTGCATAAATTAAAAGAATGTTGTAAGAATCTTGAGAATGTTTTAAATCATGATAACTCTTTAGATAATGATTCAGATGAGTTATTTTTCAAACTAAAAGTGTTACAAGTGACTTTATCAACAGAATAAAAGACGGCATTCAAAATTCTTGAATGTTTAAATATTTTTTGGGTTGTTATCTTAATATCTTAATTGCATATAGAACATTATTGACTATACATGTATTTGTGGCATATGTAGAAAGAAGTCTCTTTAAATTAAAATTATTAAAAACGTACGTGGGGTCAAACTATGTCATAAATTAACAACCTTACGTATAGTTTTTATATTTTTTTTTGCATATGTAAATTGCTTATATTATTTGCTATTGTCATGAGGGGCCCATTTTTTTTAGTTCGCCCTGTGCCTTGAAAATTCCAGGACCTACACTGTTCGTTGGTGCTCATAAATAAATATTTTTTGATGTAGTATTATGACAAATTTTTTGTTATTTTTATCGACAAACTCTTATATGAACTAGGTGTACCGTGCTACTCAAGTATATTTTTATAACGTGCAACTTATTTTTCTGAAACGCTTAATTTATTTACACTAAAATGTTTAACTTGCTCAGTGTAAAATAAGTTGAACGTCTTAGTGTAAACAAGCTGAACATTTCAAGAAAATAAGTTGCATATTTAAAAAATACACTTGAGTTGCACGGTGCATCTGGTGCACAGTAAACCTACTCATTTATATTTATAATGAAAGTTATACGATATAAAGAAATTAAGAATTGTGATCATAAATTATGATTTGTGTAATTTGAGTACTTATCCTATGTACCGTACAACTTAAGTGCATTTTCGAAATGTGCAATTTATTGTACTGAAACAAGCTATATATTTCAGTATAAATAATTTGCATGTTTTAATAAAATAAATTGCATATTTTAAAAATTCACTTGAGTTGCAAGGTACATTTGGTGCATATAAGACTTTGCCATATAATTTTTGTTATTTGACGTAATATATGTGAATTATGTGAAAAACGTTTTGAAGAATTAAATAAGTAATTTATGTCACTAGTTAATTTAAATTATATTAGAAAAATAGAATTTAATTAAAGATATAAAAATGAAAAAAAAATCTAGGGTGAAATTAGAGAGCTCACTTGAATACTGCTTCCACAAGCCCGGATTAAACCTGTGAGCAATGGTGCAAATGAGTTGAGTAGTGCTGAATTTGAACTCGATTTGATTGCAATAGATGAAGCTCGAAACTCGACTTGAACTCGGTCGAGCCCAAATTTTTAAGTTTGATCTCGACTCGGCAAAAAACTCGATAGACTCAATCTCAGCTTGAGAAGAGCTAAGACGACTCTCTATAGACGTTCTTGAAGATTCAAAGCAACTCCAAAGAATTCTTCGTACAAATTATACAGAAGCAGTGTTCGATCCGAGATCAAGGTGCTAAGCCTCTCCGATCAGACATTTCTTCAAAAGTGTTCTTCAGGATTCTTGTATATTCAAAGCAACTCCAAAGTGTTCTTCATGCAAAGCATCCAAAAGTAGTGTTCGATCAGAGACCAAGGTATTGAGCCCCACTGATCTGACGTTTCTTCAAAGGTGTTCTTCATCAGCTTCAAGTGTTCTTCGTGCAACTCATCCATAAGCAATGTTTGATCAAAGACAAATGTGATGAGCTCCTCTAATCAGATGTTTCTTCAAAGGGTGTTCTTCATCCACCATTCGAAGATTTAAAGACGTTCTTCACTAGCTTCAAAGCGTTCTTCGTGAAAATCATCCAGAAACGACATCTAATTTGAGACCAAGGTGCTGAGCCCCTCCGATCAGTTGTTTCTAAACATTCAAAGGCGCTATGCATCAAATTCGTAGGCGTTCGTTCAAAAAGTCTTCAAAAGTCACGTTCAATTCAAAACAAGAAATTAAGTTCTTAAATTAACGTTTCAAATCTCCAACTTCAACTCTAAATAAGATTAAGGCGAGGACTGCTCCAAAAATCCATACAAGTTAAAGTCAACGAAGAGAAGACTTAAAGGAAAAAAATAGAGATTGTACTTGCTAAATTCTACATTAAATTTAAAAAAAAATACATTGTAAAACAACTTTTGTATTTTTATATTGAATTCACGAGAATCGTCCTTAAATATTTGGCACGCTCAGTAGGACCACTCTACCTCTCATCTCTTCTAAGGAAACCTCAAAATCATCAGCATGTCTTTTCGCAAGGTTTTGTCCTTCAAATACTTTAGAGGCAAATGTTGTTACTCGGAGCATGTTAAGAAGGTTAAACTTTGGGACTTGTTCAGGAGACAACCCTTCAGTTGGGACCATTGCGAACATATTTCGTCATATTGACGAAGATGACTCAAAGTGCTCCACTCCTTGATCCTTGTCAAGGTCTTCTTCGAACTCAAGCACAACTTCAGTAATGATGAAGGGTGTCTTAACCATTGAGGATAAACTTGCCAACCTGACTAAAGTTATTGAAGGACTTGCAAAGAAAGTCTAAAGTCAAGAATCTCAGATAGTCCACTTGATGGATAAGGCAAATGGTGGTGAGGCAAGCCAAACAAATGAAAAACAAGTTGAAGAACATGATTATGCCGAAATTTCAACCAAACATCAAGCTGCAGAAACTGGGTAGACATATAAAGAGATGCTGGTTTCTTTTGATGGAGGAATCAATATGTGTCAACTCAAAGAGTTTATCATGGGAATGGTAAAAGACAGATATGAAGAAGGCTCCAAGTTATCCTTCACTTAAACCATTCACTTACACCAAGCCGTATACTAAGAGAATCAATAACTTGAAGATGCCAGCTGGATACCAACCTCCAAAGTTCCAACAATTTGACGGCAAGAGAAATCCAAAGCAGCACCGTGGCTCATTTTGTTGAAATGTGCAATAACGTCGGGACCTACAGAGATCATCTAATCAAGCAATTTGTGTGATCCTTAAAGGGAAATGTCTTTGACTGGTATATCGATCTGGAAGCCAACTCCATTGTCAATTGGGATAAAATGAAACGAGAATTCTTGAACCGCTTCAACATCACTCGAAGAATGGTTAACATGGTTGAACTGACTAACACTCATCAATGGAAAAAAGAACCTATAATTGATGGAGGAATTTGAGCTTGAATTGTAAAGATCGGCTATCTGAGGCTTCTGCAATTAAAATGTGTATCCAAAGAATACAATGGGGTCCCCGTTATATTCTTCAAGGAATATGCCCACAGAATTTGAAGAGCTAGCAACAAGGGCTCATGATATGGAGTTAAGCATGGCTACAAAGGAGTTGAAGGACCACCAGTTCAAGAATCTTGAGATAGGGGGCAACAGGGGTTAACTTTAAAAGATATGCGACAAAGATAATATCCATTCTTAGACTCTGATTTCTCTAGGATATTTGACAAATTGTTCGATGCAAAGCTCATTGAGTAAACGACCAGAAGAAGCTGGACGCACTAACGACCTAAATTACTACAAGTACCACAAATTATTTGGTCACCTAATTTAGAATTGTTTCATCTTCAAGGATAAAGTCATGCAATTAGTTGAACATAAGGATATAGTGTTGGAAGAGACGAACAGAAACTCTCAAATCAAACCTCCTTAACAAGAGACTAAATTATCTACAAATGGTCCTTGATACGAGCTATAACTATCAAACAAATTGAAGTCAAATGCTCCTTGATACGAGTTAAAACTATCAAACACATTCAAATGAAATGCTCCTTGATACGAACTAAAAATACCAAACAAATTGATCGAAATGCTCCCTGATACGAGCAAAAATTATCTAAAAATCTTCAAGTCAAATCTCTTTGACAAGAGACTAAACTGTCTACACATTTGAAATTGAAGGCTCCATGATATGAGTATAAACTATAAAAAAAAAAATTAATCTCCATGATACAAGAATAAATTGTCCATTACTCTCAAATTGAGTCTTTCAAGTATAGGCTCTTGATACGAGTGAGCGGAAACTAACTAAAGTTTCTTAAGTTAAAAGTTTAGGCACGAGTCAAAAATTCAAAAGCAAATGAAGAATCGAGATACTTTCGTGCTCCATTAACTCCAAGTCCAAAAACGACCGTGAATAAAGCATGAGGGGGTATTTGTAAGCAAATTTAAATTTGCATCCAATTAAATGACAACACGTGCACAAATTACATATTAACATTAATAAAATCAACTATTTATATTGGGAATTCAATAAATTAATTCTCAAAATTAAATAGTTAAATAATTGATATTTAATATATATATGGTTCAAGCCAGTAATTTATATAGGCGTCCGGATACTCGTATATGTCGAATTGGACTAATATTTCGTCATAAATATAAGAGAATTAATGACAAATCAATCAAATTAAATGGTTTACGTTAATTAAATCAATCAAATTTCCTCGGCCAACCAGAAGTCGCCATGTGGCATCTCAAAAAGGAAAAGTTTGGCACCCCTCACCCTATAAATAGGGGTCCAAACTCATTCACTCAACATCATTATAGACAATGATCTTCAGACGAGCAAGATGAGAAGAGCCAAAATTCTCTGCAAGCTTTCTTGAATATACGAAGCAACTTCAAAGCGTTTTTCGGGCAAGTCATTCAGAAACGACATTCGATCACATATCAAGGTGTTGTGCCCCTCCGATCAAAAGTTTCTTAAAGGTGTTTTTGATCCAGTATTCAAAGATTCAAATGTGTTCTTCACCAGCCTCAAACATTCTTCGTGCAAATCAGCCAGAAAACAACGTTTGATCCGAGATTAAGGCTCCAAACCCCTCCGATCAGATGTTTTTTGGCGTTCTACGAGACTCTCGAAGATTTGAAGACGTTCTTCACCAGCTTCAAAGCGTTCAACGTGGAAATCGTCCAGAAACGACACCCAATTCAAGATTAAGGCTCGAAACCCCTACGATTCAACGTTTCTCCAAAGACGTTCTTCGTTCAACCTTCAAAGACTCGAAGATCATCATCCATTGTTCGAAGATTCAAAGACGTTCTTGGTCAAACTCGAAGGCCCTCGTCCAGAAAGTCTTCAAAAGTCACTTTTGATTCAAAGCAAGATGTGCGCGCAGTCCTTGGATCAACATTTCAAATCCCCAAATTCAACTCCAGACAAGATCAAGGCGATGATCGCTCCAAAAAGTCGTCCAAGTCAAGGTCAAAGTTAACGAAGAGAAGAATCAGAGAAATAAACTAGAGATTGAACCAGTTAAATTCTACACTTTAAATTCAAGAAATAACATTGTAAAACAATTTCGTCCTCACAGATGGAAAGCTCTAACTAATAGCAAACAATTTCAGGAGAGCTGGTCTCACCCATGCCATTCCTTGATGTGAAAACCTATAAAACAGTTTCACATATGAGATATACCAAACTGGTTGGTATTTATACCAAATTTCTTCGAATAAATTGTTATAGAAGAACAAACTCAAGTCCAGATTTTAAAATTGAAAGATTAATTATTTCTAATTGTAGTTCTGCTGGCTAGCTACACGATTCAATAAATAATAGAACTCAATGATGGATTCTTATGGAGCTCAACCTCAATACAAACTACTTAAAACCTATATATATGATAAATATGTATAAGTTTATATTGTGCTAATGTTGTCTCCATAAAAACCTTCTCACTATGCTCCGTATTGTTATTCTATATATTGCTGATTTAACCAAGAGTTAGTTCGAGACAAATGTCATTTGCATCTGTGGACGCTGCGGATTCTCCTAGGCCTTCCGACTCTGCTGTTCCTGAACCCGAAGATTGACTCTTCTTCTGCAAATTACATAAAATGTTGCATAAACTAAAAGTGTTACATAAAGTCAATAATTAATATTGAAGTGAAAATTGAACTATTACTCTAGACATAAAAACAATAAGGTAAATATATATATATATAGGAGTGTTTGCAAAAAAAATATTCTACTGAAAAAATGATTAAAATTAGTGATTATAAGAAAATTGATTAATAGTTGAAATTGATGGTATTTATTTAAAAAAAAAAAAAAAAAAAAGAATAGTTGATAATGTTTGCAAAAAAGTTAATAATACTTAAAAAATGCTCATAAGCTACTAAAAATTTCTCCTTTCAACTTTTAGCTTATAGCATTTAAGAGCTTATTTAATCTATATAAAAAAGAAATAAAACACTCCAAATTACTTATGCATACAATTCTAGATGATTATAATCACTTATAATTTCTTACAAACACCCGCTAGATCGATAGTTTCATTTGATTAAGGGATAAAACATTAAAAATTAATGTCAACATGCATGATTCCTTAGTATAGTGGTAATATATAATTAATTAAACTCACGTTATTAACAGGATGTTTGCAGGTTCTGAATAATTCCTTGAACATGAAAGAATAATTGAGTCCCTCGGCATGTCCCAACTTCGACATATGATGATCACCTTCATTTTCCTTCTCTTTCTGTTTCCCACCTTGCCTATAATTATAATATGAATTGGCCAATGCTCATAAGATGACTTATATAAATAGGGTGATATATATATTGAGAAAATAAAAAATCCAAACACAAAGAAAAGAAAATCATGCCAAATTAATTATAAGACGCAAGCTACAAGCGAATAAGCAAACCAAAAAATAAGGGTAAAGTTTTGTATATACCTCTTGCACCGTGCAATTATTTTTTAAAAGTGCAATTTATTTGTCTGAAAAGTTTAACTTGTTTACACTGAAACAAGTTAACTTATTTACACTGAAACAAGTTAAACGTTTCAGTGTAAACAAGTTGAACGTTTCAGGCAGATAAGTGCACTTTCTAAAAATATACTTAAGTTGCATGGTGCACCTGATGTGTTAGGAATTAAACAAGCAATTATGGAGAAAATAATAGAATTAGGAATTTAGAGACAAACAATTTGGTTACCCAGTTCGTCAGGAATAACTACGTCTGGGGGCACTACCAAGCCAGGAGATTCACTATTTTCGTGTGTTATTTTCGTACAAAGAGGCAAATACAATGAGTCAAGGTATTTAAATAAAGACATGGGCCGAAGCCCTAATCCGCGTCCAGGGCTGCGAAACCCGCTCGACCAAGGGCCTTGGTCGAGCGGTTCCGCTCGATCGATAGGATGCTCGGCGCCTAGATGGTCTTTGGAATGGGGGCGCTCGACCGAAAGCGGATGTGCTTTCGACCATGAGCACTGTCGGCGCCCGTGGTGGTCTGCCTCCTTTTCCTCAACCCAACATCAAGTCTCCACAACCCAATAATCTCCCACCTGGAGACTGACTCCAACTGTAACTTGTCTCCCCCGTTCCAACGGTTTCTCTCACTGGTAGTAGTGCCGGGCCTTATGCTCAGTTTCCAAGGCCAGTTGAAGTCATGCATAACTTCAACTTCTCTAAGGTCACAACCTTAGTCAACATGTCAGCAGGATTCTCACTTCCCCGGATCTTCATCAGCTGTAAGATCTTATTCTCAATGAGGTAACGTATGTAATGATACCTCAACTCGATGTGCTTCGTCCTCGAGTGAAAGGCCGAATTCTTCGCCAAGTGAAATAGCATTCGTCACTATCTGTAATACTATCCTTTTGCTCCTTCCCCAACTCACACCATGATTCTCGCGAACCAAACCATTTCTTTACTAGCCTCAAGAATCGCGAACGCTCGCTCGGGCAAAGGATGGGTGAGCTACGATCTTTTGCAACTTAGAAGCCCAAGAGATAGTTGTACCATCAAAAGTAAACACATACCCTGTAGTACTCCTTCTTTTGTCGATATCATTTGATGCCAAGTCTGCATCAATATATCCTGCCAACCCAACGCTTTTGCCCTCGAAGCACAAAGCTTGTTCAAGAGTACCTCTCAAGTACCTTAGATCCACTTCATCGCCTCCCAATGTCTTTTTTTCCGGATTGCCCATAAACCGCTAACAACTCCCACCGCCAGTAATATCGGTCTTGTACACACCATAGCATACATCAAACTTCCAATTCTTTGAAGCATACTGAGTGTTTTGCATGTAGGTCCTCCTCTTCGCTACTAGGTGAGTCATTGTTGGATAGCTTGAACCGACTTCCCAACGGACCCGAATCGGCTTTTTCATCTTCCATACTAAATCTCTCCAAGACTTTTTTTATGTATTCAAACTGTGAAAGATACAACTTTCCTGCCACCTTGTCACGATCGATTCGCATACCCAAGATTTGCTTGGCCTCTCCAAGGTCCTTCATAGCAAACCTTTCAGACAATTTTTCCTTCAACTTGCTCACCTCCCGAGCACTAAAGCCTGCTATCAACATGTCATCAACATATAATAGAAAAATGATATAACCATCATCATACCTCTTGAAGTAACAAAGAATGGTCCTCACACCTATTGATCTTAATCTCGCATGAACCCATCAAACTTCTTGTACCATCAGAATGAAGCTTGTTTCAGACCATACAAGCTCTTCTTCAACTTGCAAACTAGCTCACTACTCCCCTTAGACAAGTATCCCTCCGGTTGCTTCATGTAGATGTCCTCATCTAAATCACCATGAAGAAAGGCGGTTTTCACGTCCATCTGTTCTAACACCAAATTTTCTGCAGCCACCAGACTCAGAACCAATCGAATGGTAGTTAGCTTCACCACTGGAGTAAAAACATCAGTATAGTCAATACCATGTTTCTGCTGAAACCCCTTCACAATCAATCTTGCCTTGTAGCGTTTGCTTCCACCAGCCTCCTCTTTTATTCTGTAAACCCACTTGTTATGCAGTGCTTTCTTGCCCTTAGGAAGCTCAACAAGCTCCCAAGTTCCGTTGGTCATCAATGAATTCATCTCATCATCTATTGCAAGTTTCCACTTGTCCACCTGTTCACTACGTGTTGCTTCTGCATAACATTCAGGTTCACCACCATCAGTTAACAATAAATAATGAAGGGAGGGTGAATACCTATCAGGAGATCTCCGATCTCTCGTGGATCTCCGCAGCGGAATTGTTGGTGGTGGTGTACTTGGTTCTTCCTCAACAATCACCTGATCATCTAGAACCCCTTTGCTCCCACCCGAGTTCGAAATGTCTAACTCCACAACCTGAGACTCAGAACCACATTCTTTGGATACCCCTAACATGTCTTTGTACATCACCTGTTCATTAAATATGACATCTCGACTACGAATCACCTTTCGGTTTTCCTTATCCCAAAATCGATAGCCAAATTCATCACCGTCATATCTAACAAACATACACTTAACAGATTTTGCATCCAACTTACTTCTACTCATAGAATCAACATGAACATATGCAACACACCCAAATACTCGAAGAAAAGACAGATTTACCTCCTTTCCCGACCAGCCTCCTCCGGTATGCCATTTTCCAAAGGAGTTGAGGGTCCTCTGTTTATCAAGTAAGCTGCTGTGTTAACTGCCTCTGCCCAAAACATCTTTGGCAGCCCATACTTCAATCTCATGCTCCTAGCACGTTCACATAGGGTTCTGTTCATACGTTCTGCCACGCCATTCTGCTGTGGGGTTCCTCTCACGGTTTTCTCCATCCGAATTCCATTCGCCTCACAGAATTCCTTGAACTCACGGAGCTCGTACTCTCCACCATTATCAGATCTCAAACACTTCACCTTGAGACCTGTTTCAGTTTCTACAAGTCTTCCACTTCCTGAAAGCATTAAAGGCATCAGACTTATTTTTCAAGAAAGAAACCCATACATTCCTCGTAGAGTCGTCAATGAAAGTCATGTAATATGATGCTCCACCAAGGGATGTCACTTGTGCTGGACCCCACAAATCACTGTGAACTAACTCCAGCTTCTGCTTCTTCAAAGCCCTGCCTCCCTTTGAAAAACTCACCCTTTTCTGTTTTCCGAATACACAGTCCTCACACAAACCAATGTCAACTGTCTTGAGGTCTAGCAGTTTACCCTTCGAGCACATAACTTTCATCCCCTTTTCACTCTTGTGGCCTAGACGACAATGCCACAAACTTGCATTCCCTTTTTCACTAGCAAGAGCAATGTTATCCAGGGTGTTGCCTGTCATATACAACGTCCCCTCTTTATTTCCTTGAGCCACTACCATAACACCTTTGGATATCTTCCACATGTTACACCCAAAAGTCACCTTGTAGCCCTCATCATCAAGTTGTCCAACTGAAATCAAATTCCTCTTCAAACCAGGAATATGTCTCACATCTTTCAACTGTAACACAGTCCCATTTGGTGTCTTAATCCGAACATCCCCCTTCCCTTTGATTTCCAACGGTTCATCATCAGCTAGATAAACCCTCACAACGTTCCCGGAAGTGTACCTCTCCATTACGCCAGCACTACTGCACGAATGAAACGATGCTCCAGAATTTAACACCCAAGACTCCAATGGACTGCTTACACTCAGAATCAATGCATCTGAGTCCTCATCAGTGGCAACGTTGGCTGAGTTGTCATTCTTGTTTGGTTCATTTCCTTGTGCCTTGCACTCCCTCTTGTAATGACCAAGCTCATGACATTTGTAACACTCAACCTTACTCTTATCCTTCTTGGGCTTATCTTTGCCCCTTAACTTCGATCTACCCAGATTTGGCTTTCCCTTGGATTCAGATCTGCCTCTATTTCCCGTATTCAAAGCAGATCCTGTGGCCACACCCAACTCTTTCCTGCGAATTTCTTCGCTCATGACCAAATCCCTAACCTCATCGAATTTTAGTTTCACTTTACCAGCTGAAGCACTAACAGCCGTTACCATTCCACTCCAACTTTCCGGTAAAGAAGACAACAAAATTAAGGCTTGAACTTCATCATCAAAATCAATCTCAACCTAGCTCAATTGGGATATGATCATATTGAACTCGTTGAGGTGGTTGGCTACCACAGTATCCTCCGCCATCCTCAGGTTGAATAACCTCCGCATCAGATGAACATTGTTCGCTGCAGACAGTTTTTCATACATCTCAGTCAATATCTCCAGCATTTCCTTTGTGGTTTTTGCTTTCACCGCGATGAGGCGGCGTTCACGGATAACGACAGACGAACCACACTCATCGCCTTCCTATCCAGCAACTTCCACTCGTCGTCCTTCATATCTTCAGGCTGTTCACCCAACGGTTGATACAGATCTTTACCGTATAGGTAATCCTCAATCTGCAATTTCCAGAATCCAAAATCCGTTCCATCAAACTTCTCAACAGACGATTTCCCTTCAGCCATCATAATTGCTCTCCACATATCCCTCTAACCAGATGCTCTTGATACCAGTTGTTAGGAATTAAACAAGCAATTATGGAGAAAATAATAGAATTAGGAATTTAGAGACAAACAATTTGGTTACCCAGTTCTTGAGAATAACTAAATGCAGGGGGGCACTACCAATAGGAGATTCACTATTTTCGTGTTATTTTTTCGCACAAAGAGGCAAATACAATGAGTCAAGGTATTTAAATAAAGACATGGGCGAAGCCCTAATCCGCGCGTCAGGTTGCGAAACCCGCCGACCACGGGCCTTGGTCGAGCGGTTCCTTCGATCGATAGGATGCTCGAGCGCCTCGATGGTGCTGGAATGGGGGGGCGCTCGACCGAGCAGATGTGCTCGACCATGAGCACAGGTCGAGCGCCTCCCGTGGTCTGCCTCCTTTTCCTCAACCCAACATCAAGTCTCCACAACCCAACATGACGCACATGAGACCTACTAAAAAATTAGATGGTCTTGTTAAGTTAATATCAAGAATTGTCATGTAACGTAGATTGTGCCCAATTTAAATCTTATATATATGTTACATAGATTGTGCCCAATTTAAATCTTATATGTTACTATTACTTTTTAATTTTTTTTTATCCAAAAGACCAAAACTGAAGAAAGTAATATATATATATATATATATATATATATATATATATATATATGTATAAAATATTGGTCAGATATGTTTTACTTTTTTAATTTTAATTATTTTTGTCAAATTTTAATCTTGTATGTTTATACTTTTTTCAGCTTTAGTCCAAAAGAATTAAAATTGAAAAACTAACTAAATAAAAAATTAAAATTGAACATAACCATCAATTACATGATAATACTTGATATTAACTCAGGCTCGTTAATACCCAGCTCATTGCAAAAGGCGGGATTTAAATTAAAATTGTCCCATAACTTTCCACCTTTATTGAAATGCTTCCATAATTATCAATTTTCCAATTCAATGTCATATGTATTCAATTTGATCCAATTTAGTCTTAAATCGCTGGAGATCACTCAAAATAGCCCAAAACGATGTCGTTTTGCACGCTTGCCTTACACGCACACCTAATTTGAGCGATTGTTAGCGATCTCCGTCAATTTGTGACTAAATTGGATCAAATTGAATACATATGAGATTAAATTGAAAAAACTGATAATTATGGGACATTTCAATAAATGTGGAAAGTTATGAGACGATTTTTGTTTAAATTCCTGTAAAAGGCAGTAGGAAACACAGAAACAGGGAAAAATGTACCAACTAAAACAATTATTGAAAATGAATGTCATCCCAAAATAAATTGTCTTATATATTGAGAGAGATGCACTTGCGTGAGACGGTCTCACTGCGGTGAGTCAAAACATAATTTGAGCATTGACGCTTTAACACTTTGAAATGGGTAGATATTGATTTGTGCTAGGTTATACCCCGTCTCATGCATGCTTGAGACCGTCTCGTACGAGTTTTTGTCATATTTGAGATTAATTACAATTTTTTGTAATAATAGTAGAGGATGCATGTAACAATACTGACCAGATTGTTGACAAGTTTTTGGGTTGAGGGATAATGGTAGAGTAGGAAGTCTGGGCCTGATCGTAGTACACATTAATGTTGGAATTCTGCAAATTGTGATGGGGTTGTGAATTCTCTTGCACTCTCTTTTTCTTCTTGTCTGCAGCTTCTGCTTCAACACATAACAAAATTGGCATGTTAGACCTCATAATTTTTCATTAAAATGAAGCACTAGAAAACTTTTATGGCCAATCCATATTTTAAATGAATGGAGACCTATATAATGGTATTCTACTCATATTAGACTATATTAGTAAATATGCAATTCGTTTAGTATTTGAATTTGATTGGTATTCGATTCAACTTTTGAAAAAAATTATACTGAATTCTTTTTCTAATTTTCCTCTGACTGTTTAATAAAATTTTAAATAATATATATATAAATGTAAAATTAATCCAATACATATATGATACATGCATATGCAAGTACGAAGAGAAGAAAAAAGTAGAATCATGCCAAATAGTTTGCATCGTTTGTGTATATATGTATAATTAATATATAAACAAAAAATATCAAATTCATGAATAAACGAATTAAATCAATGAGACTTGCCGCGCGTAATCTAGAAAAGTTATTATTCAGTGAATCGAATAATATATAATTTCTTTCATAACACACTAGTTGGTTATTGGAGTTATTAAAAAAATATTAAATGAAATAAAAACTACGAACCTCCAAGAAGGATCAACAATGTTGTATATTGCTTTCCTTGATAATAATAAATAAGTAAAAAAAAAAAAAACTATATACTAGTTCTAGTTAATTTTATAAAATCTAGCTCGTGTGTGAATGGGGCCTGAAACAAGTGTAATATTTGTTGTATGCAATTCCAAGGGATTTAAATCGATTTGGTCCCGTAAATTTGCACTTTTATTGAAAATGTCCCGTAAGTTTCACATGTTTTAATTTAGTCCCGTATATTTTCAATTTGTGCCAATTTCGTCCCAAATCGCCGGAGACCGGTCAAATCACACAAAAACGACGTTGTTTTAGGGGTGTGTGATACACGCGCCCCTAATTTTGATCGGAAAATGCTGACTTGCATCGATTTGGACACGTGGCGCGCCACATGTGTATTATACCGATTAAAAAAAATAAAAAACGAAAATAAAAATTACACTTCATTAAATAACAAAAAAATAAATCAAAATTAAATTAAATATATATTCAAATTTCAGAATATTATTAAATTAAAAAATAAATCAAAATTAAACTAACACCATAAAATTTAAATTTAAATTATACAAACACCCCAAATCAGATGCAAAAATTGAAATCATACAACACCCCCAAATTGACGGAAAGTGTGGAGGATTAGGGTTCGTCAAATGAATGCAATAAATTACACCAAAATCTATATATAAAAAAAAACTCCTCGCAATCAAAAGTTTCATCAAAATCCAATCAATCAATGTCGCTAATTCCAAGCATTTTCGGGCGACGAAGCAGCGCATTCGACCCATTCACCCTCGACGCGTGGGACCCCTTCCGCGAACGGCAAATCGCCACCGACAGCGGCAACGAAACGACGTCGCAGTTCGCCGAGACGCGAATCGACTGGAAGGAGACACCGGAAAGCCACGTGTTCAAGGCCGACGTCCCCAGACTTAAGAATGAGGAGGTCAAAGTGGAGATCGAGGAAGGGAACGTCCTCCAGATTAGCGGCGAGCGCAGATCTGACAAGGAGGAGAAGAACGACACCTGGCACCGCTTCGAGCGAAGCTCCGACAAGTTCCTCCGCCGCTTCCGACTGCCGGAGAACGCCAAGGTGGATCAGATCAAGGCCAGTATGGAAAATGGAGTGCTCACTGTCACTGTGCCTAAGGAGGAAGTGAAGAAGCCTGATGTGAAGGCTATTGGGGGTGTTAGTATGAATTCGATTTTTGTATCTGATTTGGGGTGTTTGTATGATTTAAATTTTATGGTGTTAGTTTAATTTTAATTTTGGGTGTGGGGAAGTTTCCAGGAAACTTCCTTTTTTCATTTAATTTTGATTTATTTTTTTATTTAATAATGTTCTGAAATTGGAATATATATTTAATTTAATTTGATATATATTTATTTTAATTCTGATTTATTTTAATTCATATTTAATGAAGTGTAATTTTAATTTTTGTTTTTATTTTTTTTAATAGGAATAATACACATGTGGCGCGCCACGTGTCCAAATCTTTGCAAGTCAACATTTCCCGATCGAAATTAGGGGCGCGTGTAACACACGCCCCTAAAAAGACGTCGTTTTTGTGTGGTTTGACTGGTCTCCGGCTATTTGGGACGAAATTGGCACAAATTGAAAACATACGGGACTAAATTAAAACATGTGAAACTTACAGGACCTTTTCAATAAATATGCAAATTTACGGGACCAAATCGATTTAAATCCCGCAATTCCAATATTGTTGAGCCTTGATTTACTCCTATATCTTCTTAATCAAGATTGCGTTGACTTTCATGTCAAAGAAATTAAACACGCGTACCACATGCAATTAATTAATAAATTAAGGAGGAGTGGATCTCATGTGCACACGGGTGTACCGTGCACTCAGAGTGCATTTTAGAAGCGTGCAACTATACAAAAACAGAAATGTGCAATTATTGCAAATAGAAACATGCAACTATGTTCTTATATTAACAGTTGCATTTTTCTGTGTAAATAAATAACACTTTTCAGCATAACAAGTTGCATGCTTCTAAAATGCACTATGAGTGCACGGTGCCCTCGGGTGCATACAAGACCTAGCCATTAAGAAGGCATAATTATACATTTAATTAAATTTGGGGTTCAAATTCGTTTTCAGCTCACTCCAGGTTTATTATGAATTTTATATTTAATTGGTGGTTAAGTGAAATAATATTGATCTGTAAGTCAAAAAATAAAAAAGTGAATATTGATCTGTGAATATTTAGAACTACCATATTATGCAAGAAAATTTAACATATATACAGTTAGAATCGTGAACTAAAATTTGCTTGAACTATATATCATGAAATAACTTTTTTAGAACTCTATCCGTTGACATATTGTGAGATCATTCAAATGAATGATTAATGCGTTGACTTACATGCTTGAACTATTAATGACCACATCAAAGAAATAAATTATAACCAAAATGGAAAACAAATCTATTTTAGTGGTACGAAGGGAGTAACAGTTATGGTTCAAATCAATGACAACAAGATACATAAAGAGACAGTAATTATCATGTTATCCAAATCATTAAATTGTGAACTTTAAATATAAATAATTTAACACAAAATTCACAAATATTGATTTATTTAATAAAAGCCATAAATTCATGAGTAGACAAGAGGTAAAAAAAATTAAAAATAAAATAAGCTTAAATTGAGGTAGGCCACAATAAAAATTTAATGAAAACCGTATCAGTGAAAGAAAAAATTTACGTATGCATGATCGTGTGAACTTTCCACTTCTCTTCCCCATGTTTAAATTTTCAAAACACCCTATCAATTTTCAATACTATTTAATTATTCACTCTCTCCATTTTCTCTTAGTTCTCCATATTTTCCGATCACAACTATTCACAATAATTTCTTAAAAATGTTCACTCTCTCAATAATATATATTAATATTCAGTTTCAATATTAACAATAATATTTTTATATTAATAAAATTATATTTGAAATTACTAATAATGTAAGTATATTATTATATTAATATTATAATAATATTTAAAATACTAGAGAGAATTAATAAGTCAAATGTATATATAATTAACATATTATTGTGTAAGATAGTACTGTAACACAATAATTTCTTAAAAATGTTCACTCTCTCAATAATATATATTAATATTCAGTTTCAATATTAACAATAATATTTTTATATTAATAAAATTATATTTGAAATTACTAATAATGTAAGTATATTATTATATTTTATATAATAATATTTAAAATACTAGAGAGAATTAATAAGTCAAATGTATATATAATTAACATATTATTGTTAAGATAGTACTGTAACACAATAATTTTAAAAATGTTCACTCTCTCAATAATATATATTTATTCAGTTTCAATATTAAAATAAAATATTTTAAAATTATATTTGAAATTACTAATAATGTAAGTATATTATTATATTAATATTATAATAATATTTAAAATACTAGAGAGAATTAATAAGTCAAATGTATATATAATTAACATATTATTGTGTAAGATAGTACTGTAATATTAAACACTATCATGTGATCATATGAATCCATTTATATTAATTTTACCCACATACCCACAAATCCATTAATTATCTTTACAAGCTACACTTGAATGCATACTTCAATTTTCATTTCAAAGCCAAATATTTTACCATAGCATATTTCAAGATTATTTATAATTAGTATTTTATATAAGAAAAATACAATTTTTAAAAATAAATAAATAAATAAATACACCCCCTTTTATTAAAAAAAATATACAAAAAACTTGAGCATTTATTGTTTCTGGTGTTCTTAGCTAAGCATATTTCACAGCATATATATGACTGTGCTTTAACCAGCTTGCTCGATTTAATGTGACAGCTAATAATTCGGCATTAGCAATAAATATAATTCTTTGTTCGAAATTGATCAATTTGTCTACGACTGAAAAAATGAGGCTTAATTATGCAGATTCACATACCTTGCATCATCTGCTCATGCTTCATGCTCCTGTACATCTGTGAACAATGACATAATTTTTTAGAGATTTTGAAATGACGTTTCTAGATAAAAAAATATAAAATTAATTACTTATGCTGCAAAAATTCTAAAAAATTAAGAAAATATTAGAAGGGTCTTTTTTGTCTTCAACCTGAAGATGACTCTTGACGTGTGTTATCGTCAGCCCCTTCACATTCATCAACTCCAGCACCATTTTTGGAGTTGCTCCTATCCAAAAATAATAATCAAATAAAATTAATCAAACTTATAGATTAATATCAGTAATAATTCGCTTGTCTCAAATTAGGATAAAACAACTTGTGACAGCCAGCGTAAAACTTTGTCACATCAGTAAATTAAGTTTTGGATTTCATGCACATGCAATTTATTAATGAAAAGTCTTACGCTCTTCTCCGCCGAGGCGTTGAACGGCGTGGAGGAAACACTGGTGGAGATCATGTGTCCATCTCAGGCGGGGCATTTTGGACCTTGCATAAGGCCTGATGCCGTTTCTGGCAGCGGCTGGTGGGGGCAGCGGCTGGCGGCTCTCCGCCTCCTGAAACCAGCTGCCGGAGGTTCTCATGGTTGTGGTTAGGAGAAAAGGGGAAGAATTCATGGTCTGGGAATTGGGAGGAATTAAGCAGGAGAATAAGGGGAATTTATTTTTATTTTTAGTTTGTGTGAAAACAAAAAGAGAATAAATATTAGGGTGGTGATTGATGACTGTAGTTGAGACATTTTGTCTGTTTCTCCAACTTTTTGAGCCGCCCCTCTTCCTCTCTCCTCGATCTCAATTTTTCTATTTATTAAAAAAATATCATTTTTAGTCCCATAAAAGAATTCATTTTTAGTTTTATAATTTTTAATTTTTGTAATTTTAGCTCTGAATGTGTCAATTTTAGTCATTTTGAATTTTTTTTTTAAAAATTCGGTGACCTAAATAAATGGATTGTCATGTAACAAAAAAAGATCAATTTTGAAGTGTCACGTGAAGTGCACATGCCTATTCTGGTAAGATTTTAAAATTTCCGAGAAAAAAAAATTAAAATTGACACATTTAAGATTAAAATAAAAAAAAAAAAAAATTACAGAGCTAAAAATGAAATTGTTCGAAGTTACAGGAATAAAAATGATATTTTATCTCTTTATTATGGTGCCCTAGAAATTTTTTCTCATAAAATTCTATAACTTGAGATAAAGTTTAAAAAATAATCCCCAATTTTAAGATAAAGGCTTAATAAATTTCAACTTTGGAAGTATTTTGGATGGGGATCCAAACTTTTTTTTTAATAAAAATTAAGGCCGACTCTGAATTATCTGAGTTAGTTTTTTGTAAAACTTGTTCATTGTTAAATGAGTAGGATTCTTGTGAAAGCATCAATGTTTAAATTATGCTTCATCTCATTAAGACCGTCTCACGCAAGTGTGTCTTATAAATCATGTCTTTCAATTATCACGATTAATACCCTTTTATAATATAATTCATACCCTTCAATTATATATATGATTAAGTTTTTAATGTCCTTTTATAATATAAATCATACCATCCCATTAAATATATGATTAAGTTTTTATAGATATTCCTATGTGACATTTGGTCAATTGTATGCTTTGTCAAATTTCTTATTTCAATTCAAGCTGTTTTAAGGCGGCATAATGAAATTGAAAAATTGTATTATTATTTTTAATGAAACATGTGACTTGAATTGGAAGTGGATGTTGTTTCTGGCTCTTGTCTTGTAGAATTTAAATTGAGAATATGAATTTTGTGTTTGGTGAACTGTTTACCGGCTTTATATTTTGCAACATCATTCTTTAATTAATAAATTTATTGCCAAGCCATGCATGTAAAGTTGCACAGATCAAAGATATGTGCAATATGCCTTTTAAACATTAAAATCCAATCCTTTTATCTTGTTTATCTTTTTTTTTTCCTTCTCTGTAATTGTTTTTCTCGCTCAATGAATCTCTTGATTTTACTTGTTGAATTACATTTCAATATGATGACTAAAATTTTGAGTATCAAAGTTTAATATATTTTTTGGTGTTTTTTCTCATTTTTACTAATTTTGTTCATACATAAACACATTTTTTTTTTCATAAATTAATACCCTTATGTCCATATAGTAACACAAATTTTCAGTATCTTACATGTCATATTATATGGGCAATTGTGTATTACTTTCAAGGCAAATGTGTATTACTTGTTCTTAGTTCTTACAGTAACACATACTTGTCCTAACAGTAACACAAAATTACTCTTATAGTAACATGGACCTGGGAGCGAGTTTTAATGTTTTTCTTGAGCGAATTTTTGAAAAGATCCATTTTACCCGTTTTTTGACACACAGGTTTTTATCTCCATTTCTTAAATACAAAGATATTACACCATGCAATATTTAAAAGAGACTTACTCTAAATTTATTTACGGTAAAAAATAAATAAATACTGAATATAAATAGAAAACTCTATCTAAGAAAACAAACATTGTTTGCTTGAATTTTTGAGTTTGACCTCCTGTGAACACGAGTTCACGATGAATTTAACCATTCATAAATATAAAAGTGATATTATTTATAAATAAAAGTGATAATATTTATACATAACAATGATATTTAAATAATTAAGTTTACACAAATATTTGTCTAATTTTTTTAACAGTTCCATTGAAGGAAATTGCACCTTAAAGGTATTGTTTGGGCCAATATTACGTACAAAACATTCTTTTAGGATATACTTTCATTTTTAGAAGTAATCGAATAAAAAATTCCACTTTTTACTGTTATTTTTAAAAAATGATCACGTATAATATAAGAAAGAGAAAAACAACGCCAGGACGATAAGACGATAATAAATTATTTACACTTAATTAATTACATGTCATTTATTAGGTTGTGTGTAATAGAAATAATTACAAAAATTAGAAATGCTTAACTTCTCAAGTTGATTACTTGTTTAATTTCGTCACATCCATCGAAATGACAGGAGTACAAACTTGAAGGTATAATAAATATAAAATTATTCGGTATTGCATTTCAACCACTGTGCGTATAAATGAACAACTCAAAACTCACCCGTGAGAAAGGTACATATAGTACAAACTTGAAGATAATTTTTTATTATTTAAGCCATCATAAATACAAAATTATCCGATGTTGCATTTCAACCACTGCGCATATAAAAAGTCAGCCCAAATATTGCCCAAAATTTAATGTTTGCAAATTTTTTTATTAGCATTACCCATTTTAGTAAGTAAACCATCCATCAAATTAAAAAAAAAAAAAATAGTCAAATGAAAATACAGAAATACCCTTTTCACTATTACTACTTTATATTGAATTTGTAAGTACACCTCCTCTATCAAAACACCAAAAAACACATGGAAATCGCGACTTGGTTGAGAAAAAAAAAAGCTTGCTTAATTCAGTCCTGAAAGAAATGACAATTCAGTTCTAAAATATGATGTGTAGTTGGTGTATATTGCAAGTATGATGCGGATTCACTACAAAAAAGACGGGGTTTAACGACGGTTTTAGCGATGGAAAAAATTGTCGCTAACGACATTAGCGATGGAAAAAAATCCGACGTTGAATCGAGGGTCGCTAACCGTAGCGACGGTTTTTTGTGACCGTAAATTTTTTTTTATTAAATCTGTCGCTAAAACCGTCGCTAAAGTGTGAATTTACGAAAAAAAAAGGCTCACGGCGGTTCGAACCTGAGCCCAGGGGGTGTTCGGGTGGGCACCGAACCACCCGAACCACGGACCATGTCGAACCCAACCACCAATCATATCATATATAAACCAACAAGCCTCCCAATTAAATGGGGCAAATTTTCGCTCCCAAGGGGGACCGAACACGGGACCTGTGGGCGCCTGAGCGGGGATCAAACCGCTCGGGCACTTGCTTTCTTGCGTTTACTTAATTAAATTAATTCTATATGTCCTAAAAATCTTTTTTTTTTCAAATTTTTTTTAAATCATTTATTTCAATTATCTAATTTAATGATCTAACCACATTTTAATATAATAATTTTTATTTATTATTTATTTATAAATTTAAATTAAATTGTATTATATTAAAATATATTAATTTATTTATTTTTAATTCGTTTTTTTTACACTTTTTTTTAATTTTTTTATTTCATTTATTTAATTTAACTATCTAATAATCTTTAAAATACTAATTATATATATATATATTTTTTTATATTATAAATTATAAATAAATGATTATATTCTTTTAAAATTGTATATGTCCTAAAAATTCATTTTTTTTAAACAAATACTACTATCTATTTAAAAAAGTACTACTTTCTATTTAAATAAGTAATACTTTCTATTTAAACAAGTACTACTTTTCATTTAAACAAGCAATATTTTCTATTTAAACAAGTAATACTTTTAATATAAACAAATAATATTTTTCATTTAACCAAGTACTACTTTTCTATTTAAACAAGTACTACTTTTCATTTAAACAAGTACTACTTTTCTATTTAAACAACTACTACTTTTCATTTAAAAAAGTGATACTTTCAATTTAAACAAGTACTACTTTTCATTTAAACAAGTATTACTTTTCATTTTAACAAGTACTACTTCTCATTTAAACAAGTAATACTTTTCATTTTAAATATATAATACCTTTCATTTAAACAAGTATTACTTTTCATTTAAACAATTTAAATTTAAACAAGTACTACTTTTCTATTTAAACAAGTAATACTTTTCATTTAACAAGTAATACTTTTCATTTAAACAAGTACTACTTTTCTATTTAAAAAAGTATTATTTTCTATTTAAATAAGTAATACTTTTCTATTTAAACAAGTACTACTTTTCTATTTAAATAAGTAATACTTTTAATTTAACAAGTAATACTTTTCATTTAAACAAGTACTACTTTTCTATTTAAACAAGTATTATTTTTCATTTAAACAAGTACTACTTTTCTATTTAAACAAGTACTACTTTTCTATTTAAACAAGTACTACTTTTATATTTAAACAAGTAATACTTTTAATTTAACAAGTAATACTTTTCATTTAAACAAGTACTACTTTTCTATTTAAACAAGTAATACTTTTCATTTAACAAGTAATACTTTTCATTTAAACAAGTACTACTTTTCTATTTAAACAAGTAATACTTTTCATTTAAACAAGTACTACTTTTCTATTTAAACAAGTATTATTTTTCATTTAAACAAGTACTACTTTTTATTTAAACAAGTACTACTTTTCTATTTAAACAAGTAATGTTTTTCTATTTAAACAAGTACTATTTTTTATTTAAACAAGTACTACTTTTCTATTTAAACAAGTACTACTTTTCTATTTAAACTTAAGTAATATTTTTTTCATTTAACAAGTAATACTTTAATTTAAATAAGTACTATTTTTCTATTTAACTAAGTACTACTTTTAGTCAATATATATTTAAATATACTATGAATTAAATTTTATACTGTAAACTCCTCGAAATAGATCTGACTACGATCAGGTGGAACTCTTCTCCAAGTTACTATAAATTAAATATACGGTAAGGTGCATTAACAACATATAAAAAATCTTGTATAATCCTGAAACATAAAAAAAAAAAAAAATACATAATTAATATTTTAAAAAAAATAAATTAAAAAAAAAAACCGTCGCTAATCCGTAGCTAAAACCGTCGCTAAAAAAATCGTCGCTAAATCCATAGCAAAAACCGTCGCTAATACCGTCGCTAAAGGGATTAGTCCAAAACGTCGCTAAAACCGTCGCTATTTGCGACGGTTTTTGTAACTGTCGGTAAAACGCGCATTTTTTGTAGTGATATGTGGTTCAAAATTTACATATTTTAAATTTTCTATACTTTTATAAAACCTAGGTTAAGTTATGAACATGTTAGTATTATTTTTTATTGTTTATAACAGTTTTTCAAGAGCATTGTTGTAGTTTGAATGAATAAAAGTGTATGAGTAGGATAATGTGATAAACGTTTCGTGCGCTTTTACTTTTATGTTTCGCGAATTAAAAAATTTTGAATCTGGTCCATCGAATTCCATATGTTTTTTGGAAATTCTTTTTTCAAAAATTTCTATTTGTTGAATAGTTTTAAAAAAAAATTGATATTTTCTTGTATTTTTGGAAATATATTTAGAAATTTAGTACTGTTGTCATGTTGGCCAAATGTTGATTGGTCACTGGGCGAGGTGCCATAGTGGCAAAGTGATTTAGGAACAGTTGTCTCAATTGATGAAATGACTCTATTGACATAGGTGCCAACGAGGTGAACCAACTGTGGACTTGATCGCCCAAGGTCAGTGGGAACATCGACACATAGTCGCATCTGTCGCTCCCATGAATGTCATGTAGATGGAGTACTTTGCCACATGCACCCTTCGGTCGGACTCATCATTGTAGCGATCAAGCGTGATGGTGTTTATCTTGATATGCATTGGGGCAATCATAACAGTATGCTCCAATGGCGAGGTCGAGAGAGTCGGCGACATATGTTGGCCGCTTTGGTTGTCAAGTCGCTCCTGCAGGGCTTTCACCATTTGAATAATGGTCGCCATCTGGTCATTCTTGGGCTGCTGAGGCGTAAAATGGCCTGTGAGCCTAGAAGGCTATGCACAGACGGCCTCGGTCCCCCAGCGTCCCTTTGTTGATTGCCTACATGAACGGACTGGGATTCCTCGATCCCCTGCCTATTTGGCTGGGAGTCTCCTTTGGATTCGTCTAGGCGAGGTTCTCGATGACATCCCATCTTGCCCAAACAATCCCACACAGACTCGCGGGCTGTGATTTCGACTTCCTATCATCAAAATCTGCGTTACGAGGGGCTGCATGCCTCTCATACTCCTTTTGGGGGCACCGATACTACCTCGAGTGATAAGAAACATGCAACCCACTATATTGAGTTGCGCACCCGTTATCTTCCCCCAACTTGCCCTTGCCTTTTGACACGAAGGCTTTTTTGCAGTCCTTTTTGTTCGGCTGAGCTTGATTAGGTTCGCTGCACATCTCTAGTTGGTGTTTCCGAAGAAACTCCATCGCATTTTTTAGGTCCTCCGAAGTGGTGATGTTCTCCAGATTCTTGAATCACCTACGTTCAGTGGTGGACGACCCGTTGGTAGTTGTTTTATCGTCTTGTTCCATTGCGAAATAGGGATTTTTCGAAGGTTTTTGAAGTGAAGGATCTACTAAAAGTGCAGTGAATTTTTATAAGAGACCCTTCTTCTAGAGTCAATTGTTGTTACGTAGGTTTTGTTTGGGTTATACGTGAAAGTATGTTTTTACTTTGTATAACAGACTGATTTACTTTTATTTACTGAGAATAAATATTTTATCACTATTGCTTTAAATATGAATGAATGTTAATTATTTATTGCAAAACGTTCAATATTAGTGCATATTACATTGTAGTTGATGTGGTGATACCCGATCACAGAAGATCACATTAACAGTTTCTTGTAAATAAGTACATCTTCACAAGAATCACAACCTAGATGGAATTGAACACTCCGTTGGTATAGGTTGATGTGTAAATCTCAGATTGACTTGTCTTGACCAAGGGATTACACTAGTGCATTATGATGCGCTGAAGCGGACCTACAGAGAGGATAAATTCTTCCGTACTAACTTATGGGATGAAGAATTAGACCTCAGTAGTTGTTGATTTCTTAATCTCTGTCCCTTAAATAGGATTGTGTGTAACTAATATTTATTGCTTTGATCTATGTTGGGTTTAGAATCAGATAGCGATTCTATACTTTATAGTTTGGGCAATATTATTAACTTGACAATTGCTAAGATTTAATACAGAGAAATGTGTACGAGAAAAGTTTCGTTTGATTTGTCCCCTTGGTGGGCTCAGAAGTTTTATCATACTAAATCTTGCAAGTGGAGTTCGTTTCCTGTATGAATAATAATGTTGAGTTGTCCTTACTCCAAGGAAAAAGATATTAATTAATTTAGAGCGTTCAATGGCTTAATTAATTAATGCACAAAATAATCTTAAACACGGGAAATAATAAAGCCATATTATCGATAATATGAATTAAGATGGATAGTGCAATATTAATTTTATAGTGGAATAAATTAATATTAATGGGCTGAATAATATTGTGGCTCAATATTGGAATTCAGAGCTCATTGGGAGGTCCAATCTTAATTCTCCTAAAGTCCCCTCAAGTAGTCCAACATGAGTTCATTAATGAAAAGGTGATTAAAATAAAAGAAATAATTTATTGCCTACTTTTTCTTGAAGTTTTCGAAAATTGCAAGAAAAGAAATAAATAGATTTTCTTGGAAAGATTTTATAGAAGATAAGTATTCTTGGAATATAAGATTATCTCATAAATTCAAGAATCTTTGACTTTGACTTTTATTGCATGAGATTTCCGAAAATCTCAATTAGAGAAGGAAGATTTTTATGGAAAATAATTTATGGGAAAGAGAATATATTGAATATATGCAAAATTACTTCTTGCACAAGAATTAAAGATTTTGCCATATCTTTTTCTTGATCTAAAAATCGGCCACCCTCTTATTATAAATAGGGATGATTTTTTCATCCCAAACACAATTTCAGTCCTGGAAAAATTAGAAATCCACAAATGTGGTGCAATATATTTTTCTTTATTCCTTTATTAAATTTGTTCGTGAGTATCTTCCACCAGATAATCAAATGACAAATGAAGGTGTTTGGGTTGATCTTTTTATCGAATAAACGGTTGAGAAGGTAAGATTTGGGTAAATCCATTTCAATGTAGGACTTTAATTGAATTTATTTAAATTTGTTATGATTAAATTAATTTGAATTAATAGGATTAATAGAATAGATCCGGACACACTATTTGCCAACAAGTTTTACGCCTGGGGCAACAAACAAACAGTTAGTCTAAGAATAAGCAATAAACGTAAAGAAAATGTGAAAAATATAAGCTCTTAATGCTTTCTGTATTAATGATTTCGAACCCTTTACATTGAGGACCTTACGCCTATTTATAAGATGACATAACCCTAATTTTTAATCCCAATGGGCCACGCAACGAGCCCTAGAAATCGGGAAACAACTGATACGTGAGATCTTCGCACTCCTTATTATGCGCCGCAAATCACTCGTCGATCCTTGTTTCCTAAGTTATCTTCTTCGCATAATTACCACGGGATTTGGACTCTATCTTTGGATACTCTGGCTGACCTAAATTGTGGTCGCCAGTTTGACCAGCTCTGCACGTTGTTGAAATTGAGCCTGCTTCTGCTTCGGCGGACGTGGCCTGGTCGGCCACGCTTTGTGGCCGCTGCTCCGAGCCGACCTCCAGCGACCAATAATTCTTACATCTAAAGTAACCGAGGGCTTCTTGATTTGACCGTCGCTGGCACATCACAGTCGGCCTCCACGTGGTTGCAGGCCAACAACATGGGTACAATATTATTGAATTTAGATACTCCCTCCATCTTGGTATCTTGCACTATTTGATCATCACACAAAATAAGAAAAGTAGAGTTTTCATGGATAATTTTGTAAACAATTATGTATAAAGTAAAGAAATGGATTTGATTGTGTGTGTGGGTGGGTAAAAAAAAAAGCATTTTGTGTAATATTGTGTTTATTGTGAGGTGAGTTTATGGAGGACTTTCTATTTTGGGGGTGTGCAAGTTATTTTGGGACGTCCGAATAAGGAAAGTGTGCAAATTATTATGGGACAAAAGGAGTACAAATTTCACAAATATAATAATTAATTTTAGAAAATTATATGTAAGCAAACTTATTCAACATCGCACATTGTATATATATATAGTTGAATATATTTAATTATAAAAAATTATATACAAAATTAGTAATACTTGCCATATGTTATTTTCTAATTTTCATCATTATTCAACGAAAAAATTGGTTGCAAAAATATAAAATTGACTACTCCCTCCGTCCCATAAAAGCGTGCACGTTTACTGTTTTCACGTGTTTTTGCAAACGAATTTTTTATTAGTATTTGAAATGATAAAATAATTTTTAAAAGATGCATATAAAAGATGAGAGGTAGATCTATAATACTCCTCCTTAAAAATCACTTTATCATTTGAAATACTAATAAGCAACTCGCTCACTAAAACTCGATAATAAAGGTGGTGTGCACACTTTTATGGGATGGAGGTAGTATATTTTAATAGAATACCAAAAAAATATAAAAAATTATGCACAGACAAAAGGCTAGTATATATTAGGGATTAAATTTTTTGCCGCCTAATAACTTTGGGCCGATTTGAAATTAGCCCTATAGGTATCATTTTATAATATTTTCCCTGTATGTTTCAACTTTTTTTGATTTTAGCCCTCAAAACCGGTCAAACCGGTTAGCCAACAGGTAACCGCCTACGTGACATTTCAATTTTAATTCTCCTTTATTTTTTGTCCCCCACGTGTATATTTACTAATTTTATTATATTTTTATTTTTAATCAGATTCGGGTTAGTGGGCCGGGTTTCAGATTCGGGTCAGCTTTTTTTTTTAATACAGTCGGACAATGATTTCAGTACCGGACCGGACCGGCCGGTTCGACCGGTTGAACCGGGAACCGGTCCCGGAACTGGTTTGAAAACCCCTTAAAACCGTTTTATCGGTTGAACCGATCAAAACCGGTCAGAACCGGCCAAAACCGGCAAAACCGGTTCGCCCGCTTCTTTTTGGAAAAAAAAAACTGCTGGCAAAATTGTATTTTCCGGCGGTCTGCACGAACAGGTTGGAGGTTTTGTGGAGAGGGAGGCGGCGCTCGCGTGAGAATAATGTGACCGCGTCCAGCTTCAAGCTCAAGAAATGGAAACTTTAGTGGGTCATTCACCACAGATTCAGGCACCGCAGATCTCACAAGTGGTTCAACAATTCACCGTTGGAAATTGGAATCGGCTTTTGTTGTTTGCAATGGTACTAGTATTCTGATTGGAATTGAATACACATTTTTTGAGAGAGAGAGTAAGAAGAATGAGTGAGTTATTGGAGAAGAGGGGAGTAAAAATGGGGTTCAAATTTTAAATAGAAGAAATAATTAAAATTTTGTAATGTGGATTTTGTCAAGCACTGTAAAGATTAGAGAAGAGCACGTGGTGATGTGATTTGCGGATAGACACTTTGACAGCATTGGGGGTGGAAATTACAAACAAATTAAATAAAAAATTAAAGTATAATATATACTCCATATTATATATTCCAGATGACGTGTGTTATTATGATTCATATTAGTATTTGTTGGTAACTTGAGTTTCAATTTAAGTATTTATAGGTGTATATATATTTATTTTATTTTTTAATTAAATATAGGGAATATTGAAAAAAATTAAGCAGAAAATATTTTAACGGTTGAGTTGAACGGTTGAGCCGGTCCGATTAAATTGAACCATCGACCGATAACCGTGGGATTCGATCATGGGATTGATTATGAAAACACTGCAGTCGGGTATCCCCAAACCAAATAAGAACCTAATTTCACAAATTGGATCCCCAATTTTCATGCGACCTCCGCCTCCGCTTAGGGAATAAGAAGTCACCGCCCGTCAACATCGCCGGCCATCGTAGGTTCAAGCCCGTCGAAGTTGCCGTGCACAGTAGGAGAAGACGAAGAGACACGCGGGTAATGGACCAGTCGCCGTCGTCGGCGGAGGCGGCGGCGGTGTGAGATTGGCTTTTAGATAATTAATTATTCCGCCAGATTAATTATTGCTGAGTTTGGATTTGATTTGGTTTTTAGATTAATTATTGCTGCATTTGGTTTGGTCTCTCCACCAGTTCTTGAAATCCAGATGGGTCCAGTTGTGCCACCAAGAATCGTCAAACAAATCATTCTCCGGCGGGTTCATTGACGCTGAAGGCGCCCAGATTTTAGAGGAGTTTTGCAGCGAAAAACAGAGGATTTTCAGCTATTAGGAGCTCTACATAGGCTCTAACGAATTCAAGAAAAGCTCGCTCTGGTATTCAAGGATATCCTGAAAACTCTGCTCATAAATTTTCCCCATTTCCCCTGCCTTTCTTTACTGATTTTAATTCAAGGATATCCTGAAAACCTTGCTCATAATTTTAGAGGAACTATACTGGCGGTGATAACTATACTGATCGCATTCGCGGTGGTGAGCGGGCGGCTCTGTTCGTGCTCCGCGTCTGCGTCGGAGAATTGGGTCGAGACCTAATGAGGCGGCGGCGATGGAGGCCGTAGAATTGGTGGGTGCGTTTGAGAGAGGCGTAATGGAGAAGGAGGAGATTGTGGGGGATTTGGTGGAGTTGATTAAGGGGGAGAAAGTTGGGAGGTGGAGTGATTTAGTGTTTGCAGATGTGAGTGTTGTGTTGTTAGTGTGTGTTTTTGTTTGAATTAGAGAGAAAGAAGATGATGATTACAATAAACCCGACCCGTAAAAACCCGACCCAGATACATTAATAAATATTTTTTTTAAAAAAAACTGAACTAGACCCGACCCGTTTAAACCGACCCGGAAACTGACCCAACCCTTAAACCCATTTACAATTATTGATTAAATATATATTTATAATTAAAATAGGAAATACATACATGACGGCGAAAAAATAAAGGGAAATTGAAAATTAAAATCCACGTGTACTATTACCGGTTGACCAACCGGGTTGACCGGTTTTGGGGACTAAAATAAAAAAATGTGGAAACATACAGGGGATATATCACAATCTGGTATGTACAAGACCAATTTCAAAATGGGTCAAATTTTTTGGGCGACAAAAAATTTAATCCCTATATATTAATACAACTAATATGACGAACATGCCAACATTATTTTAATGTAATTAAAATGAAAAACTTATTATATCAAAATTAATTTGTGAATCAATGTGAGTGAGCGTGTCCTTGGTGTTGTAAATTGAAGAACAAGATCAAAGAGAGAATGTAAGAACGCCGATTTGTTGATCCAGTTCGTCCAAAAGAACTACGTCTGGGAGCGACCAAGTCAGGAGGGTTTTCACTATAATTCTCTGTAAACCTCACACTTCTGTTTTCTCTGTCAAATGACGGTATAATAGAATATGTCTATATATACTAGGTATTGGACTTTAGCCCTAAAAGCCCCAACTCTAAGCCCACCACAATAAATAATGTCCACTAATACTAATGTATTTACAACACTTCCCCTTGGACATTACATCGCGATTTTAAATTTTATTAAAATAATAAAAAAAAGGAATTTAATAAAGAAAAGATTATAACTACTAATCTTCATGATTTTTTTGAAGTTGACGCCCCCCCTGAAGACAACAGTCTTCCAAGCCTACACATTCCAATACCATGGACATATTTTTCAAAAGTAGATGTAGGAAGGGATTTAGTGAATAAATCTGCCAGATTGTCACAGTAGCGCACCTTTCGTATGATGATTTCACCACTCTTCTAGAGTTCATGCGGATAAAAGAATTTCGGGGATATGTGTTTTGTTAAGTTCCCTTTAACATAAGCGTTACTCATCTGTGCAACACAAGCCGCATTGTCCTCATAAAGTACGGTAGGAGATACATCATTTCTAGTTATACCACATGTATCACAAATGTGTTTCACCAACGATTTTAACCAAACACATTCTCGTGAGGCTTCATATAAAGCAATAATTTCTGAGTGGTTCGAGGAAGTGGTAACCAAAGATTCTTTAACAGACCTCCATAAGATTGCACTACCACCACATAGAAAAATATAACCTGTCTGAGATCTGGCATTATGAGGATTAGACATATAACCAGCATCTGCATAGCCCACCAATGTTTTATTTTGATTTCTTGCATAAAATAAACCAAGGTCTTGTGAACCTTGAAGATACCATAAAATGTGCTTAACGCCATTCCAATGTCTCCTTGTAGGAGAAGCACTAAACCTTGCAAGTAAATTTACTGCAAATGCAATATCTGGCCTAGTACAGTTTGCAAGATAAAGTAATGCACCAATTGCACTTAGGTAAGGAACTTCTGGTCCTAACATTTCCTCTTTATCTTCCTTAGGTCTAAATGGATCATTATCCACTTCTAGGGATCGAACAACCATTGGTGTGCTGAGTGGATGATATTTATCCATATGAAATCTCTCTAATACCTTCTTCAAGTGTGTTGACTGGTGTATAAGAATTCCTTCAGGGAGGTGCTCGATCTGCAGGCCGAGAAAATACTTGGTTTTACCCAAGATTTTCATTTCAAATTCAGCTTTTAAGATTAAGTTTGCTTCTTCAATCTCCTTGCTCGTTCCAACTATATTAAGGTCATCAACATAAACTGAGATGATACAAAAACCATTAAATGATTTCTTTATAAACAGGCAAGGAAATGCTTCATTGTTTATGTATTCCTTCTTCAGGAGGAATTCACTGAGTCGATTATACCACATCCGACCCGACTGTTTTAGTCCATATAATGATCTTTGTAATTTAATACTATACATATTGCGATTTTCATCATTCCTCATCTGGGGAATCTTAAATCCATCGGGGATTTTCATATAAATATTGGCATCCAAAGATCCATATAAATATGCGGTCACAACATCCATCAACTGCATTTCTAAATTCAAATTTACTGCCAGAGATATTAAGTAGCGGAACGTTATTCCATCCATAACAGGAGAGTATGTTTGATCAAAATCAATACCATGTCTCTGCGAAAACCCTTGAGCTACTAATCTCGCTTTGTATCTCTCTACCTCATTATTCTCATTTCGTTTTCGTACAAATATCCATTTATATCCAACAGGGATAATATTTTTGGGTGTACGTACGATAGAGCCAAATACTTTTCTTTTGTTTAGCGAGTCTAGCTCTGCCTCAATTTGCTTCTTTCCATTTTACCCAATCTGAGCGCTTCCGGCACTCATTTATTGACTTAGGTTCTGGATCCAGATTATCATTCGTAATGGAGAGAGCAATTGTGGCGACAAATGTGTTGTCGACAACAATAGTATTTCTATTATAAGTTTCTCCTATATTTACAAAATTTATTGCAACTTCTATATTTACATTAACCAGATCATCATCGTTTCCCAAAATATTTTGGTCTGGTCGTTCCGCAATCCTAGTAACTTGATTATTTTGTGCACGTGCATTGCTACTAGGATTTTCGTCTTCAGGACGAATCTCTTCAGGAGATTTCGAGAGTGACTTAATATTTTTGCTAGCTTTGGTTTTTCGCGGATTTGTTTCTTTTGTGTTGAGAGGTCCTTTACACTTCTGGCGTATGGGGGCATCAACATATATATTTGATTTCATTGGGACCTCAACCCTTTGTTGTGCATTTACAACAGGTATATGCGATTTAGTCACTCCTTTATGATCAGTAAATGCATCTGGCAGAGTACTTGCTAAATATTGCAAGCTAATTATCTTCTGAACTTCCAGTTCAGTTTGACTAGTGCATGGATCTAAATATTGAAGATCTTTAACATTCCATGAAATTTTTCGGCACTCATTTAATTTTAGATTCTTGTCTCCCCCTAATGCGTGGAAATGATCTTCATCAAATGTGCAATCAGCGAACCGGGCCGTAAATTGATCCCCTGTCATAGGCTCTAGGTATTTTATAATAGATGGCGATTCAAAGCCAATATAAATACCTAGTTTTCTTTGGGGGCCCATTGAGGTACGCTTTGGCAGTGTTATAGGAACATATACTGCACAACCAAATATTCGCAGATGGGAAATGTTAGGTTCTTTCCCACGCACTAATTGTAAAGGGGAGTATTCATGATATGCAGTAGGTCGGATTTTAATTAGGTTAGCTGCATGTAAGATTGCATGCCCCCAACATGAAATGGGTAAATTGGAATTTTTCAACAATGGTCTAGCAATTAATTTGATGCGTTTTATTAATGACTCAGCTATGCCATTTTGAGTGTGGACGTAAGGGACTGAATGTTCCACTTTGATTCCCAATGCCATACAATAATCATTAAATGCCTTTGATGTGAACTCACCGGCATTATCCATTCAAATGGATTTAATTGGATAATCTGGGAATTGAGATTTGAGCTCAATAATTTTTGCAATAAGTTTGGCAAAGGCATTATTACGGGTGGATAATAAGCACACATAAGTTCACAGTGTGGAAGCATCAATTAGGACCATGAAATATCGAAATGGTCCTGATACTGGATGAATCGGTCCACAAATATCTCCATGAATTCGTTCAAGAAAAACAGGAGATTCAATTTCAACTTTAGTACGAGACGGCCGCACTATAAGTTTACCCTTTGCACATGCCTCACAAATAAATTCATTTACAGAAGGGATTCTGTTATTTGGCATGCTATGGCCAATGGAGTTAGACAAAATCCGACGTATCATATTTTGTCCTGGATGGCCTAACCGCTCATGCCATAATTTGAATGAGTTTGGATCATGAAATTTTAAGTTCATGGCAATATGGAGATTAGAAGGTCGGATGTACGTATAATACAATCCGGAGTTGAAAGATGGAAGCTTTTCGACAACATGTTTTCGACATCCTAGTGATTGTGTCATCAAAAGATATTCATTATTATTCTCAGTGTCAGTTTCAATGTGATAACCATTCGATCTGATGTCCTTAAAACTGAGAAGGGTACGTTTAGATTGCGGATATAACAAAGCATCATTAATGATTAATTAAGTACCCATAGGGAGAATTATTGAAGCTATGCCGGAGCCTATTATTAAAATATTATCATTAGCAATAGTTGTAATGCTCCCCTTTTTTTCTATCAGAGTTTGAAAAAAATTTCTGTCTTTCAAAATAGTATGTGTGGTAGCACTATCTACCAAGCACAAAGTGTTATCTTTCTCCATAAGCCAAGACAATTAATGATGCACAATCGAAAATAGTGAAACTGAAAGCAGACAATAAACAACAAATAAATTGATCCAATATTGAAACAAATTAAATAGCTCTATAGCAGATAATTAGATATTGATCAAAGGAGCAATAAATTTTCGGATTCAATAAATTAATATTTTATTTATGTCGAGAACCCAATTAATACTTTTCGTATTAAACAAACTTTCACTGTGGAAATAAGATTTGTTGTAGATGGTGGACATGCAATTGAAAATCAAATTTGATCCATCGAAAAAAAAAAATTATGGTAGATGATATGCAATCATTAAACTTAAGCCATAATAGTCATCATAGTGTGAATTGGAATGTGATATGTGAACCTTCAAATCGATTATAATTTAGAAGAACATACAATTATGTCACTTGCAATTCACAATATATATACAGCTATCGATAAAGGGAAGCTATATATGTCAATCAGTTTGGCCAGATCAGACAAAATCATATCATTTAGATTACTTAGCAGTCGGTCACTTAATCTTATTCCCTGGTTTAAGGAGGGATAATGCACCATAAATCTGGATAATCTTGAAAGCAAAAGCAATTTTAGCCTTGACCTCAAAGGCTCCAAACAAAAGAGCAAGATGGCAGATTCAATTCAATCACAACAATCAATCACACGTGCAGATCCAATTCTATAACAACAATCACAGATAACATAACATATCATAAACGAAAATCCAGATTCATCAGCCAATAAATAACATCCCTAGATGCGGTGAATTGGTAACATCAATATAAAATAACGGAAAGCGGAAAAAATCAGAGAAAAAGAAGGGGACGTACTGGTGTAGATCGGCGAAGTGGAATTCTGAAATTATACGGTAGAATACTCGTGCTAATAACGTGTTGTAAATTGAAGAACAAGATCAAAGAGAGAATGCAAGAACACCGGTTTGTTGACCCAGTTCGTCCAAAAAAGACTACGTCTGGGGGCGACCAAGCCAGGAGGATTTTCACTATAATTCTCTGTAAACCTCACGCTTCTGTTTTCTCTGTCAAATGACGGTACAATAGAATATATCTATATATACTAGGTATTGAATTTTGACCCTAAAAGCCCTAACTCTAAGCCCACCACAATAAGTAATGTCCACCAATAATAATGTATTTACAACACTTGGGATTAAAATGGAGAAAGAGGTGGTGGACCCAACTTACACATGCCAGACGATCATAGAAGAAACCCAAAGGGAGTATGTTCTAACTTCTATTTAAAAAATCCTTTTGCAGCCTTTTCATTATCGATGCTGATCCATTTGGAATCATGAACGGATCCACCACATGTTCATCACTTATATCTTTTTGTTTACGGCCACGACCCCCCTTTCGTTGCGACGATAAGTACGTCGTATTATCAACATCAATACTCTCGTCTTCCTCATTTTCTAAGCGCTTAGGGCTTTATGGTGGAGTGTAAAATTCCTCTATTGGTTGTACCGCAACATATTTTGTGATTGCCATTACCACTTTCACTGCAGGAACCACAGGGATTGCAACCTAATTAACAATCATTTCTAACAATTAGATTTTATTAATAATTTTAAGATTAGTTAGAAAAAATAAAACTTTCAAATGGAAATGGACATTGTGTATACTATGTTTATCCTATCCATGTAAAAAGTAGATCATGTGAGTGTAATGAGAAAATAAAAAAAGAAAAATAGTGGTAAATAAATTAAGAGTAATAGGATTTTAATGGGTCTGCTATGCACTGTGCACTTCATATTGTATTTTAAAAACATATAATTTATTATATTGAAACGTGCAATTTAATTACACTGAAATGTGTAACATGTGTTTGTGAAATAAATTACACGTTTCAGTATAAACAAGTTGCATGTTTTAGTGCAACAAGTCGTATATTTTAAAAATAAATTATGAAGTGCACGATGCATGCAAGACTTAGACTTTCAAGATCCTTACTTTAAATCTCAAAACAAATGGAAATTTGAGATTGTCGAGTCAAAAATTCGGCCAAAATAGTTGCAAAACAAATATACACTTAATGAATGGTCGTGCCTAGCCGCCTAGACTGGGAAATATCAAAATTTTGGTATACCGCTCTTTTCGTACCGAAAAATATAAAATTTGTTAAAGTTTTCGGTATACCGAAATTTTCTGTATGGTATGATATCGAAAAGTTTCGGTATGGTAACTGGTTTGACAAATAAAAAGTTTCGTAAGATTGTTGATAATTGCAACATGAATTAAGTAAGGTAATAGTTTATAATTACCTTTACCGGAAATGTCCCTGGAGGAAAGGTAGTCTTGAGCACCTCCTTCACTCGCCTTACGGCGCCCTTAATCTTTCTGGACAAAATATGAAGCAACCTGTGAAAATCGTCAACCCTGAGCAGAAACTGGTCGGTAAAGCCAAACCATGGGCCGCAAGCTGGCGGACATCTGCGTCTCTGTGAGCTGCGGCACGCCCCCGTCATCTCGGCCTTAGTACTAGTATTCGCTTTTCGGGAGCGCAAACTCAAGATGACGTTGTGCATCTCGCACTACAAAAAAATTGTAGCATTTACAAGAGTATAAAAGCAAGGATTCTCTTTTCTTGCTAAATAAATGACATGACATTTTCCCATTGGCTGTAATATGAGGTCAAAGGTGGGTGACAAATTTAACTTTTTAACATAAAAAAATTATGAAACAGTAAGGGACAACTGTTGCTGAAACATCTTTATTTTCCACATCTCTCCTACAGCTGGAAAATTTTTGATGTAATATAATAGCAAGGGTCAATTGTTGCTAAAACTTCTCTATAAAATATAATAACAAGGATTAACTGTTGCTGAATTGTTTCCTTTTTTCGTGTGAATTGGAAAAAAATACAATAGCAAGGGCTCTTTCTTGCTATTAAGGAGAGATTGAAATAAGATAAAATAGCAAGAACTTTATTGAACAAATATTTATTTTGAATTGTATTATAATTTCGCTAAAGGTATTCATTCAAATGTATTTTTTATTAAATATTTGTCACTATAAATAAAATATAGTAAAAAAAATTCATTATATTGCAAAAACTATGTTTTCCCTTATTTCAAGTTTGAGATTTATTTATTTTTATGAGTAAGTCTTGTGTAAAAATTTTCATAGGTGAAAAAATTGTAAATTCGCTAATTATAACTGATAAAGAAGGTTAGGAAACAAAAACAGTACTCTCCAGTGTTAGTGGCCTAACGGTGGCCAGTTGTTTCATTTGGACGGTTGATGTGGGTTTGAACCCATTTTGTTAAATTTTCCTCTGTAAATAAATAAATAAATAAAATGCAAAATTTGTTTTTTCCTGAAATTGAACACGGGTCAAAAGTGAAATTTAAAAACAAGCATATCAATGTACCACATTAATACTTATTACATATTTATTTCATTAATTTATTTAGTTTTTTTATAATAAAAAAATACTGACAAATAATATAATTAATCACATATAATTATTGTATAAAAAAATTCCTAGTCGCAAAATTCATAGATAACAAAAGAATTTCTTTTATACCTAGTCAAGACCTACCCAATTTTTTTACATTATTGTATACATATTCGACATATTGGCCCGTAGTTATGAAGGGTATATGCAAAATTGAAACAATATTACATGCAAATCGTAATAGTATTACATGTAAAAGTATAAACGTATTACATTTGAGCATAACAAAAAAATAAAATTTTGAAGTGCATTAAATGCATAGCTGAAGCAATATTAAAATTCATGATCAACAATCATTAATATCTTCTACTTTAATTTCAAATAAGAAACTGAAACACTCTTACAAATAAAATATAATAGTATTACAAATAAAACATAACATTATTACATGCAAAAATATAAAAGTATTACAAAAAAATAACAATAACATTATTACAATCTAAACATAAGAAAAATTAAGGTAGGTTATAAGATTTTCTAATAAAAAAACAGTATAACATGCAAAACATAATAATATTAAAATAAAAAAATACGATTTTAAATGTATTATACGTACAATTTAAAAATAAAAATACTAATAAAAATATTTTATTATATATATTTAAATCAACTAGGTAATTAGAATTAACTTTTTTTTAATTATCAATTAATTGTGAATGATAATTTATAAATAATTAAATATATATAATTAAAATAAATAAATATACATCAATTTCAGTTTAGTTTAGTGGTAAAGGTTCCCCAATATTGCCCCTTCTGACTCAGGGTTTATTCCTAGCGCCAACAAATTTTAGTGTGTATAATTAAAATAAATACGCATTCGTTATGTAAATAAACCTCATATTTCACATAAAGTTTTGGTGTACTGTGTTGGTCAGAGCAAGTCCTTCTTCCCCTGATGACCCAGGTTCGACTCTGCTGGCGACAGTTATTGAATTTTTTTATTTCACAAGACTTTCTTTTATTTTACTTCAAAATAAAAGTTTTTTCATGTATGCAAATTTTCATACTAGACTTTGTCTATTTTTATTTATTCATTATTTGTGTTTTTTCATATAATTTGTTTATTTATTTCATCCTAATCAAAATTATGAAAAAATAAATCTTTCGTATAACATTAGTTGCATTTATAATTAGAGATATTAAAGATAAATATTAATATAATTTTGTCAAAATAGTAAATCAATAAAATCAAGGTAACTTGTAAATATGAATTCAAAATACTTTGACAATTTAATTATGATTATAACTAACTAAAATTTAATAATACTAATCAAATTTGTAGATATAGGCTCACAACTTATACTTTTTACAAGAAACAAACTTTCTAAAATTATCTAATATTTAGCAGAGGTAGATAACATTTAACTAGAATATTTAGCAGTGGTAAATATCTAATATTTAGTAGAGTTAAATATATATGTTTCCAAGTTAGATAATTATTACAAATAAAGCACCATACTAAAAGACTAACGATCATGTCCATCTGCATCACTAGGCGGAGGATGTGGCACGTCACGATCTGGGAGTTTAGCCAAAAGTTCTTTCATCAATCTCTGAGTTTCTTGAGTCTCCCGACGTAACTCTGCTATTTCGGACTGGTAAGATTGACGTTCCACGTCAAATTTAGCATTCATGGTCTCTAATGTCTTCTTGAATGCATTCTCGATGGACTCGGTCGTCAAATGCACGTCTGTACTTGACATCCGTCTATTCATTTTGTAACCTAGTGCTTCTAGAATAGCATGATTAGAAACACCGATGACCTTACCGTTCTTGGGCCCACCAGTTGCCTTGGCCCAGCACTCCTCGTCACGAGGCTCCCATTCAGTAGGTTTGTCCAGTGGCCTATTAGCATACTTCATAGCCGGCAATTCTTCATATCGTTCATATTCAATTAAAACAATTAGAAAATTTTTTTACAAGTAACAATAACTTTCTATAATTTATGATACGAACAAATATTTTCTCAAATTCTGGGCTTATCCACTTGGGTGCCTCTGAAATTGCACTCTCGGAATCAACTTGACTTGAACAGTTGGCACCATCAACACCTTTCTGTCTTTTACGATTTTTCCCTTTCTTTCCCAATCCAGTCATATGTGTTGCTTTAAAGTTTCCAATTGTAAGCACATTTGCTGTGGATGAATTCCCAGTCTGCTTACAAAAATATCATCAGCCCATAATATAAAAATTTTATGCATGTTTCTATGATTTTCTACCAAATGAAAGCAAAACAATCATTTTTGTATGATCAGGGACAATAGGCCTAGAGTTAACTTGACATAATTGAATTTCTTTGGCTCTTCAGATTTACATTTATTTGACACCAAGAGAAATAGATATCAGGAAGCTTATGCACAAATTGAATCAAATGTTTTTAATCAGGATCATACATGAAGAGTCGAACAAAGACAACGACGTCATAGCAGCTGTTATTTTCACTTAAAACCATTATTCAATAATGAAATCATACTCCAAATTTCAGCAAACATCAACCGCCATAAACCGAACATTTGATGGTCTCATTTAAATTTCCCAAAAATGAACAACTGCCAAGAAAATAACAAACAACTAGCATCTTAAACTTCATCAAGAGATCAAATTTACCATGGACAGTGTAAATTTCAGTTATAATACAGACCATGATGAAATATAACATTTTGCACCACTGAACACTATTAATAAAATTAATTTAAAAACTATGCAAATTAAAGCATAATATTTAAAAGAAACCAAAAAACTACTGTCTCACCACTGGCAGGATGAATAATTTTTTCTGAATAATCCCCTGAACACTTCATATGCCAAGTAATGTGCTTGGCTATCTTGCGTGACATGTATAACCTCTGTAGACGTGGGGTGATAGGAAAATACCACAGTTTCTTTCTTGCAATGTCTTTACCATGTGGATTATTCTTTTTTTTGAACCTTGGTTCCTTACAAATTGGACAAAATTTGAGATCTCCACCGTCTTTGTAGTACAAGAAGCAGTTGTTTACACAAACGTTGAATTTAACATGATCGAGCCCAAGTTTCATCATCAATCTCTTCACATCATTGTAGTCTTCTGGGAACTTGTGGCGTTCTGTAGTTGGAGCAGCTTTTTTGCAACACTTAATAAAAATTTTCATGCCTGCAATTGATACATTATGCTGGACTTTGTAACTTAAAAGTTCTGAAACCCATTGTAATAATGATTGGTCATTACCTTCATAAATAGGGCGTTCTGTTGCACTCATTAACTCAAAAATTACTTTTGCTTGAGTATTTGGCTCTTCCGGTTCTCCACCGGCTTCGTACTCACAAAATTGAGGAAATGCATCAGTGACCATGTCCATATGAGAGCCAAAATTTTCTTCGACTACTGGCTCGACAGTACTAGAAGACTGCCCCATGTCATGATGTAAGTTAATGTTATCAAGCATCTCACCATGACATATCCAAGTATAGTAATTTCGCACAAATCCGCGTTTGCACAAATGAATCCCAACAGTATGATAATCATGATATCGTAGATTTTGACAATCCTTACATGGACATCTAATTAATCCCCCCGCTATGATCACCACGATCCGAGAAAGCGAAATTCAAAAAATTATCTACTCCATCAGCAAATTCTTGTCGCAATAAGCCATCGTGTTCTAAGCGTTTGTACATCCAACTCCTATATAGAGACATATTTATGCATGCGAGCAAAATAAGATAATATATCAAAACATTTTACAGTCATAATTAAATATGTATAATATATCAATAATTAATATCAAAAGTAAATTATAAAATATTTAGAATCAATAAACAAATAAATAAATAATTGAAAATTTATTAATACAATCATAAGGTATTAGTTCGTATTTCAAAATGCATTAATTCATATTCTAAAATGTGTGAGTGTATATTCCAAAAGTATTAGTTTATATTTTAAAAGGTATAAGTTCTTATTCTAAAAGGTATTAATTCGTATTACAAACAATATTAGTTTGTATTAAGAAAATGTATTAATTTGTATTTCAAACAATATTAGTTCCTATTCTAAAAGGTACTAGTTACGCAGGAATCATATTTTATTTTTACAATAAGACTTAAATTTATACTAATTTATAACTTCTAAAATTACAAATAATTCATCAACATATCATAATAGTTGGTCAAATTTCAAACTGATATAGAACCCCACCTTTTTTTATTTGCCACCTTATATGATCTCTAAAAATTAAAATAAGTCAAAGTTTTAATAAAATATTGAGATAAATTTGAGTTCAACTAAAAATTAAAAGAAACATCATATATATGTTAAAAAAAAAGAGTGAAGGATTTGGATGGCTCTACTTATAAATTAAGAGTGAACTACAAAACTATTTGATTAAATGACTTAAAAGAACTCAAACGAAAACGTTCTCTCCTATTTAAATTATGATTTACAAGTTCTAAAATACATAATAAACACATTATAATTAAAGTCCTAACATCTCTTAGTCTTCAATATAAAACTTATCATTTGTAAATCCTAAATTATTAGCTAATTAAACCATTAAAAAAAACAACATGGATGAAGTATGAATTAAAACAAAAGTACAAGTTGAAGTAGAAAAAATTACCAATTTAATTTTCTCTGATTGACTCCTCACGTAGTGAAGTAGAAGAAAAAAAATCTGTGAAGAAGAAAAAAAAAAAATTTTGTGAGGAAGAAGTGTTTGAAGTTTATTTTGCAATTGGGCAAATGGTTGATTCAAAAACGTTATTCAATTATTTTAGAACATAATAAATACTCTCAACAACTTTTGTATTAGTAATAAATTACCTCACCTAAGAAATAAATTTCGGCAGACACGGTTAGGATATGATATTAATTCAAGATCTGTCGCATATTTTTTTTCTTTCCAAAAAACAATTACAAGGGATGTACCTTGCCAAAGTATTATACCCCTTGCTAATAATATCAAAATTTTATAATAATATTTAATAAATTTATACAAAACCGCTAAATAAATTATGGGCAGAGGTTTGAATTTTTTGGAGTAATAATGGCAAGGGGAATCCCTTGATAAAACATTATATAGCGGGCAATGAATTTTTTTTACGTTAAATGAATATTGTGCGCCGAGAATTTGATATTTTTTGGAGTAATAATGACAAGGGGAATCCCTTGCTAAAACATTATATAGCGGGCAATGAATTTTTTTAAAGTTAAATGAATATTGTGCACCGAGAATTTGATTTTTTTTGGAGAAATAATAGCAAGGAGGATCCCTTGCTAAAACAATATATAACCGCCAAATATTTTGGACATTAATTGGGGCAGCTAATTTGATTTTTTCAGGCAAAATGGCAAGAGTTGTCCCTTGCTAAAACAATAGACCCTTTGCTAATAATAATAAATATCTTCCATCACCTCTTTAATTTCTTCTCCAGCGTCTTCAATTCTTCATCTTTTACTCAACTTTTCAACATCAATGCAATCTACTCCACCATTACAACTCCACCATTACAATGGTAAGCAATTTTATGTTTTATATTATTGTTTATATTTTATTTGTGTTTATATTTATCTTACATTTGCATGTAAAAGCATGCTATTCTTTTAATTTTTTTTAATCTACATGTTTTAGATTAATCTTGGAGCTTCAAAGAGTAAGTATTTTATATCTCAATGTATATACACATTCTTATCCTTTATTATCTATAAAAACTAAATCTTGATTTTTTTTTAAGAACTACTTCAAATGCCACAAGATTTCTTCTCTACATACTTCATGGTTCTTTAAAGGTAATTTTTTATTTTATTTATTACAATTTTATTTTTTCGTGTTATATTATAATCTCTATTTTTTTTTTCCATTTTTTTCATTTTTGCAGGCTCTAAAAATTAGAGGTGGAAGAAATCTAATTGTATAATGTATTCTTTACTTGTATTTTGACTCCTTTTTTTTGTATATTTTATGAATTTCAATTTTAGTAATTATAATTTGTATGTTTTATATTTTTAATTGTAATTATATTTGTAAATTATAATATCTTTTTTTAATATGTATTTGATATTGCCTTTAAAGTTATTGCTAAGAAATAAATTAATTATTCAATTAATTGTATTAACATATTTATCCTTATTAGATTTAAAAAAATTAGTTAAGGCAAGGTTTAATCCTTACTATAAATAAATAATCAACATTTTTTTTTAATCTCACATGGATCATTAGCAAGGGTAAGTCCTTGCTATACTAATGATCTATATTTTCATACGTAACATTAGCAAGTATTAGTCCTTGCTATAAATAAAACATTAGCATGGGGCATTCCTTGCTTTATATATAAGACATCGGTAAATAAGCGCGTGGCTTTCAAGCATTAGAATGTGACTGAATATAAATGCAAGGGGGCAGATCCTTGCTAATGTGTTAAGTATTACCAAGAATCTATGATTGCAAGGGTTGACTCTTGCTATATATTTAACAACAGCAAGGTTGGTCAACACCCCTTGCAAATAAAACATTAGCAACCTAACTTATAGCAAGAAGTCAATAATAAGGACTAACCCTTACTGATCCTAATAGGAAGGGGGTCAAACCCATATAGCAAGGGGTTAAGCTCTTGCCATTATGGCCAATTTTTTGTAGTGTCGTAAACCCTAGCTTTCCATTCCCCGACTTTCTCCGTCCTCTCCTGCCATCTCCAGTTCTTGCAGCCGATCAGCTCCGCCTTCGAGACGTCCATCCCCGGCCGTACACTCACGTCCGGCTGGTTTTGAATTTTAATGCATTTCTTTTCAATCTCCGCCTCGGTTAGCGGAGTAAACCCCTTATCGGTCGGGGACGCGACAATGATCTCCTTGGTGTCGTGCCTGATCCGCCAGGGCCGTGCCCTGGCGTATTGGAATGTGTTTAGGCGGGGCAGGGCTCGAAGTTGAAGGAGATCTCCATGTGGAGATCTCGCATGCGGCCCAGGGCTGCGGCGAGGCGGGGCAGCCGTCGCCGGCACTTGTACAAATCGAACACGTGGTTGTGGTGACAGAGGACGGCCGCGATGTCCTGGTAGCGGCGGAAGATGGCCTCCTGGAGTGGGTTCCACCCGGCTGAGTTGTGGAGGTTGATTTTGGCTCCGGCGGCGGCGATCGCACGGGTGGCGGCGGCGTCGTTGAGTCAGACGGTGAGGTGTAGCGCGGTTTCTTTGCGCGGGTTGTTGCGGTTGTTGAGGGCTTTGGAGATTGTGTCCGCGCGGCGTTCTTCGGCGATGGATTCAGATTCTGTGTGGATGCGGGTCGGGTCGGAGAGTTTGGGGAGGGAGGAGATGATTTTGTCGAGGGTGGCGACGGCGTAGTGGATGGGCCTGTCGGCATAGTGGTCGGAGCGGACGGGGGTTTTGTCCGCCGGCAACGTGGTTGACGATTTGGAGAGTTTCATGGTGGAGGGAGGGACGGCGTCATGGTTTGTTAAATCTCTTGTGCTACTAGATCTCTTGTTAGTTAAGCGCTTTTTTATAACGAGGTGAGTGAAAAAAGGGCAGCCGATTGTACTTCTAACGCACCTACTATATATTATTTGCTAACATAACCACAGCCACACAATACAAAAATGAACAAAGACTAACTCCTGGGCTAGATATACAACAGTATGTGGGGCAGTAAATGAGTCGAGCCCAATACTAGTTCACCTAGCGTCATTTGATATTTTTACCCTTATTTTATCTTTTTAATTTACTTATCGAGCTCGAGCTCGAGTTTTACATTTTACCAAACATAAAAGTATGTTCAAGCTTGTTTAAAATTTATGTCGACCCGAGCTCAAATGATTTTTTACTGAATGATCTAGAATGAAGTATCGAATAGCTTCGTGTAATTTTCAGTCCTAGCTAGATTGTTAACTCCATCATTGAGAGGAGTGGACTAAGGAGGCTCAACGAGGGTATAAAGTCTGGATGAAATTGTTTTCGGTATCATGAAAGAATTTCACCTCATCTAAAATTGTCGAGATGTGTGAAATTTATTTATATATTTAATTTCCTAATACCTATGATTTAATACTCTTTAAATTTACCCTTTTCGTATGGTTAAAACTTAATATTGTTATATTTTATCCTATAATACTATTATGTTTTGCGTGTAATATTGTTATGTTTTTCGTGTAATATACTGCTTCCATTTTGATATAATACCCTTCATACTTTATTTATTTTTTTATATTTTGAATGTAATACTATTATATTTTGCGTGTAATACTGTTATGTTTTGCATGAAATACTAATTCCCTTTTGATTTAATACCCTTTAGAATTTACTTGAGACTTATGTTTTGAATGTAATACTGTTACGTTTTTTCATGTAATACATGTTTTGCCTGGCCTGTAATGATGCTTCCATTTTGATTTAACTCCCTTCAAAATTTATTTGTACTTATTTTTAATATAATACTATTATGTTTTTGCAGTAATACTGTTATATTTGACATGTAATACTATTTTTGTTTTGATTAATAACTTTCACCAATTTACATTTTTCTTATATTTTGAATGTAATATTCTTACGTTTTGACTGTAATACTTTTATATTTTACACGTAATACTGCTTCAAGGTCTTACTCAATTTCTTATGTTTTGATTGCAGTACTGTTATGTTTTGCATGTGATATTGTTATTTTTTGCATGTAATACTGCATCAATTTTTCATTTAATAGAGTTTTACTTTTTTCTTATGTTATAAATTCAATAATGTTATTTTTTCCATGTAATACTTTTATGTTTTGTTTGTAATACAACTTCAATTTCTTAATTAAATCAAGTAGAAGACGTTTATGATTGTTGATTATGAATTTTATTGGAACCAAATTATCCGAGAATGTTACTATTTGTTTGGAAATGTAACAATGTTTTGCCTTATGATGTAAGCATGTTTGACTTTGTGTTGTACTATTGAATGCATTGACACGTAATACTATATATTTACTTACATTTAATTTAAGTTTTACTGTGTTTTTTATAACTTATTAATATTGTATGTCTTTTTAGGTGTGATACTGTAAAAAGAAGTTGACACCAATGGGTGACAAAATTAATGACAAAGAATGAGTAAGAAGTTTGAGCAAAGAATGACCCCCCCCCTCTTCTTCCTCAATAAACATACATACACTCCATCATCAATTCAAGCATTTCACACCAACAAAAAAACAGTCGAACCTTTGCCAATTTACTTTCCCAAACACCCAACACAAAGATCATCTACACCATAGCTTCAAAAAAAAAGAGTTCATCCTTCTCTTCTTCACCTTCAATCTTGATTCTCCTCATTCATGGAAGCAATTGGGTTTTCTTCACTTCCAGCTGGAAGGAGTTTCATCCATCATCCAAACACTTCTTATAATTCAAGAAAATTGTAGAAACCACCCCCTTGTGTCCATGAAGCACACGGCTTAATCCCTCTTTCTCACTCTTAATTCTTTCTTTGAAAATGCAAGCAAGAGGCTATCATCTAAAACTCATTCGAGAGGCTCCAAGTTGTAAAAACCTGAGCATATGAAGCTAATAATAAAAAATAAGAGGAAAAAACGACAAAGGTAAAACACTAAACTCAATTCGAAATTTTTGCTCGTGTCATCTTCGGTGAAGTGTTTGGATGCTTTAACATATTGGTATTTGCTAGAATAGGACTTCTACGTGTTGTTTGAAGTACATACTTCATATCCAGGATTTTAATTTTCATTTATAGTAATGTTATGTTGCCAAAATTTACGCTCAAAGATGCCAAGTTGAAACTTTAAAACTGTGCTCGACTGGTTTTTGGCAACGCCGTCTAGTGCTCCACTACTACACATTTAAGCTTGCACAACTGCACTTGGACAACCCTTTTTTCAAACAGCTCTCCAAGATATAGCTTGGAGAGCGATTTTATTAAAAAAAATAATAATAATAGACAGCGGTTTACAACCGCTGTCCAAGAATTACACTTGGAAAGCGGTTTAAAACCGCTATGCAAACTCACTTAGACAGCGGTTTGAAACCGCTGTCCAAATCGCTATTTTGACAGCGGTTCATAAAACATTGTCCAAGACTTCGATTTCAATTCGGTCAAAACCCAAATGCGCGATTTCGAACATTATCCCCCAAATTAAATCTCTTCTAAATTTCGTCTCCCAAAAATGTCGCGCCATCAATTCGCCTCCCCTCTCCTCGCCAATGAATTGAACGTGTCTTCGCCCAAATCGAAGTTGCGCATCGTCGCCCTCCTCTTCCCTCTACTTGTTCCAGAAGCATATTATCCCCCCAAATTCGTCTCTTCTAAAAATTAGTCTCCCCCAAATTGCCTGCGCGCCGCCGTCGTCTCCCTCTCCCCCGGCCAATTAATCGAACGTGTATCCCCCAAATCGAACCTGAGCGCCGTCGCCCTCCTCTTCCCTCTACCGCCGTCGCTCTAGCTCCTTGCCGCCGCCACTCCTTGCCGCCATCACCCTAGCTAGCTCCTCCATATATAGGTAATTTTTTTATATTGGTGTATGTATTGGTGTATATATATCATGTATATTGGTGTATATATATCATGTTGTATATATGTATTGGTGTATGTATATTGGTGTATATATATTGGTGTTTGATGCACTCAAGGTGTTTGATAATATGCTTGTGTGAGGATTTAAGCATAAATTAGTGTTAATTTGTTAGGATTAATGTTGTTAGTGTGTTAGAGATGAACAATTGATGCTTGGTTTATATATTATTGTTAATTGTTTATATATATATATATATATATATATATATATATATATATATATATATATATATATATATTGCATGTGTGGCTTGGATTAATGTTGTTAGTGTTAGAGATAAACAACTTTGGTTAGAGATGAATATATATTGTGTGGCTTCTAATTGACTTGATTTTTTATGTTAATTTAGATATGAACAATTGATGCACTCAAGGTGTTTGATAATATATATGCTTGTGTGAGGATTTAAGCATATATTAGGATTAATATTACATTAGGATATATTTTGGTTATATTAATTTGATGATTTGGTGAATGGATAGTAGTGTGTTGCTTTAGATGATTAATGATGATACATTAGGATATATACATTGTTTTGAGATGCAACAAATCCTTAGGTACATGCAATATACAAACCTTAGGTACTACCAACATTCTATATGCAACTTTTATACATTAGGATTGTAATACTTTTATGTTTAATACATTAGGATACATTATCTTGAGAAACACTTCATATTGTCTTTTCTATAGGCATCTCTAGTTCTATATGGATCGAAAGTGGGTTCAAGCAGATCGACTATCAGATGAGTATAGGAATGGGGTGGAAGAATTTTGTAATCATGCAATTAGACACATGCACCGACCCTCGGTACATTCCATGTCCGTGTTGGAAATGTAAGAATGGAAAAACCGTTAGTGGTCGAGAAAGTCTGTTTGACCACTTGATGATTCACGGTATTGATAAAACATATACCGTTTGGACATATCATGGTGAGAGAAGAGATGGATGTAGCTCAAGCAACCTAAAAACTGACTTTAGGTTTGAAGATACAGTGGATGCAGATATTTTCGATGATGTACCGACTGTTGATACATCGAGTGGGGATGACGATGATCTGCGAGATCACCCTTATATGTCAGAGAAGTTAAGGGATTCTGTTGGATTGCCACTGTGGCCCGAGTGTAAGAAGGCAACAAAACTGCTAGCTGTGTTGATATTGTTCAACCTAAAAACAGCTCACCAGTTGTCCGATGAGTGCTTCACAAGTATGCTGGAAACAGTTAGTGGTCTATTGTCTGATGGAAATGTACTGCCTAAGAGAGCATATGATGCTAAACAAATGTTCAAGTCCATCGGGTTAACACATCAGAAAATTCATGCTTGTCCGGGTGATTGTATCTTATTTCGGAAGGAGTATGCAGACCTCGATGAATGTCCCAAGTGTGGGGAGAAGCGATATAAGAAAAATAAATCTCCTGTGAAGGTGTTGTGGTAATTTCCAATAATACCAAGATTCAGGAGAATGTATAGCAGCGCTGTGGATGCTAGAAATTTAACTTGGCATCATGATGATAGGATCAAAGATGGAATGCTAAGACACCCTGCCGATTCACCCCAGTGGAAGACATTTGATGTCAGGCATCCAGAATTTGGCAACGAGCCACGACACTTGCGTCTTGCACTCTCAACTGACGGAATGAATCTGTTCGGTATCCAAAGTACCAACCATAGTACATGGCCAGTGATTATGTTATTTTATAACCTTTCACCCGAGTTGTGCATGAAGCGCACTTACATGATGTTGTCTATGTTGATATCAGAACCCAAACAACCTGGTAACGACATAGATGTATATCTGACTCCTTTGATAGAGGACTTGAAGCTCATGTGGGATGAGGGTGTCGATGTGTACGATGCTTGTAGAAAGGAGAATTTCAAGTTGAAGGCCATGCTGTTTGGAACTATCAATGGATATAGTGTGAAGAGGGCCGATGCATGTCCTTGTTGTACATAGGAGGTGGTTTGACCCAATGCATAAGTACAGAACAATGGCCGATGCATTCGATGGGCACAATCGAGACAGGTGAAGCACCACGTTTATTGTCAGGTTCGGATGCATTGAATGAGATGAAGAATATCGACACACAATACGGAAAGAGCTTCGAAAAGAGTGTCCCCACTAGCGGTTGGAAGAAGGAATCAATTTTATTTCAATTGCCCTATTGGAAAGAGTTGTATGTTAGACACTTCATTGATCTAATGCACGTTGAGAAGAACGTTTGTGCCATCTTGCTCAATACTCTGCTAGTTGATAAGAAGTCCAAGGATGGTTACAATGCAAGAATGGATATGATTGATATGGGAATAAGAGCAGAACTAAAACCTGTGCCTAGAGAAATGGGTAAACCGTTCTTACCTCCTGCTGCACACACCTTGTCCAACAATGAGAGAAAAGAGTTACTTTAGACACTAAAGGATGTGAAAGTACCAGAGGGTTATTCGTCTAACATACAGAGACTTGTATCAGATGATGGTGTGATCACTTGTGCGTACTTGTGCGTACTTCACAACACGGTCGACGTGCTTCCTTTTATTGACCTGCACATGCGATCACTTGCTGAGAGAAATCCCACCAGAGATAGATCATGGATTGAAGTTGAGCACAATCACACGTTTGTTGATTGTTTCAATGGTTATGTAGCAAATATGTTGTCACGGGAAAAAGAATCAGTGAATGAAAGAGATAAGTGGTTATCCAGAATGCCTGATAGACATGTGTATTCATACAAGTGTTATCTTAGCAACGGATACACATTTTATACCAGAGATCATGATGCCACAAGTACTATGCAGAATAGTGGAGTGTCCATTATCGCAGAATCGAAGTGGATCAATCAAATACTACTTACTTTGGGATGATTGTCAACATTTGGGAACTCAACTATATTGTTCACCGTCAACCAATCTTCGAGTGTAGTTGGGTGAGGATCCTAACGGGTCCAAGTTGAAAGTTCTCGGGTTAAATGCTGGCGTTGATTTGAAGAATGTGGGATACAAAGATGACCCTTACATAATGACCAAATCCAAGCTCAACAAATTTTCTATGTCCCCGCCCGTTAATAAGAAATGGTCCATTGTGATTCTGTCAAACAAATTTAACAATAGTTTCCAGATTAGCGACCATGTCGATGAAGATGTTGACACAATTGATGATCCTTTTCAGAACTTCACTCATTCTGTACCATCTTTCGATGATCCTACAAATCCACGCCCATACCAGAGAATAATTAGAGACGAGGATGAATATGGCAATCCGGATCTTGTTAACATTTATGGTCATGAACGAGAAAAGTCAACCAAAAAACGAAAAAGAAAAACAAGTGCTAAAAAGAAATGTACGACTTTATTGAATGTTGTTTCTTCTGCTTTATTAAATGTTGTTTCTTCTGCTTTATTAAATGTTGTTTCTACTGCTTTATTAAATGTTTTTTCTTCTGCTTTATTAAATGTTGTTTCTTCTGGTTTATTGAATATTGTTTGTTTTTTGTTTATTAAATGTTATTTCTTCTGCTTTACAGGATCATGTCTCGTTTGCCATATCCCGGAGAAGATGGAGATGATGATGGATATTCTGATGGAGATCATGGCACATATGATCATGGTGCATATGATCGACAATATCCTGATGACTTGAGAGAGTGTGACACTGATGCTCCCACCACCACTAGCAGCTCCGGGGAGAAGCGCACTCGGGGTATAGTCATGATGTCATCTATTAAGAGAGCTCGTAGCAAGGGGAACACTTCAGGTAATGTTATTACAATTGAACAATTTGAAATTGATAAATATATTGATTGATCATTGAACCTAGTTAAATACTATGTTATTGCAGTTATCGTTCAATGAGTTTGGACAGGCAATTGGAAAAGAGAGTGAGTCGTTGTCCTTCTACATTGGAGCTGCAGTCAGGAGCGTGATCCCTATCGTGCTGCCAACCAAGGACTGGCGTAGCCCCAAACTGACTCCTTTGAAGGAAAGATTATGGGACGAACTTACGGTATGTTAATTATATGTTTATTGAAAGTTACAGTATGATTACTAAATTTACTAAATTGTTATGTTATATGCGTATAGACTACATTCAAAGGTCTTGACCACACAAAGAAGAAACAAATATTGACGCAAGCTAGAGTAATGGCCAAGAATTTTCGGGCTTGGCTGAGAAGTAACACACGAGATCCGGAAACTGGTCTTTACTCGGCTAGTCCACCTCCGGCTTATCAGAATAACCCTATGGTGGCTCCATACTGGGAGGAGTTTGTGAGTAGAGCTATGGAGGATGATTTTCAGGTATAATTGATCAATGTCATTTCCTCAATTTTTAATGCCCTAAGCTTTTCAGTGTTTATCATATTTCTATTATACTATAGAATCGAAGTAATAAAAATCGCGAGCAAGCCAAGTCGATGGAGGCGCGATATCGTGGATCAAACAAAGGTTATGCACGAATAAGAGAAAATATGGTGAGATCAAAATCCTAACTTTTAATTTTTTTTTATATATTCACTTTTAATATATCTAATAAAGGGACATGTTCATCACTATCGTAGAAAGAAGAAAGAAGAAAAGCTGGAGAGAATGAGCCTATTGTTACCCGTTTCGACTTATTTCAGACTACCAGAAAGGGTCGAGATGGGAATATTCACGATCCCAGTGCACAGCGCATCATCGAAGAAGCGGTAATCTATCCATTAATTTATCTTTCAATTACAAACTATTATTTCTAAACAAATAATTAAATAATAATATTTTATTTTTGTGATTCAGGAGCGTCTGTCTCAGACCATGATGCCCGACGACATCCGCATTATCGGCCCTGATGATCTGTTTGGACGGGTTATAGGTCGCCAGGAGCATCCCGGACGCTTACGGAGTGTCGGATATGGCGTGACGAAGACATCATTAGCGATGGCACCTGGTCTTCAAGCTATGAATATGGTGGGTATACTAACGGAACAGGTTGCCAAGTTGGCTAAAGATGTGGAACGTTTGAGGTCCGAGAGAAGAACGAGCCACAAAATGTCATCGAGTGGAGCAAGCTGTGAACATAGTGTCGCTAATGCTATGTTTTCAACTAACCCTAGGGACGACTTTATTGAGGCACTTCAAAACGTCTCTCAGGTATCAGATGTGCATGTCTCACATTTGTTTTAATTAAAGACTAGTGTATTAAAATTTTCTAACTAAATATCTTATTCGAACAGCCAACGACCTTTTGCTACCTTTATTTGGAGGATCCCGATCCGTTGGTGGCCACAGGAACATTGCACAGCTCCCATGGAATGATTCATGATCATCCCATCACTCCTGGTTTCGTGAGAGTCACACTCGATGTACCCATAACCGGACAAGAGGATTCAGCGGTGCCAAAACTAATCGATGAAGCCGTCACAGTCGAAACAGTGTTCGGGCACTTCATCGAATGGCCGAGCAACTTGGTCTCTAGCACCATGAGGGTAAAATATATGTTATTAAAGTTCATTATCTTATTTGTGGTTCTAAATAATATTGCAAATTAATTGTAGAATCTGTCGACACCACAAATGCCTCAGAAGAAATCACAACAAAAGGCTAAAGAGAAATCGAGGGGTGTCGTAGACAGTCAGATGGGGAGAACGAGGGACTCCACTGCGCACAGACTTGGTTATCCCATGACTGAAGACTTAGATCACGATGATTATGTACAGTCTAGGGTGCACCGGATGGTATCGTCTAATGCTTTCGAGATAAATCCACAGTTCCCATGCTTGCTCACTTTCATCAGAATACTTTCCAAGAATTCGTCAGTGAGGAACATGTGCGTGAAGTCTTGAATGACGAGTGGTTGAGTGCAACGACCATAACCCTTTATCTCAGGTATGTGTTTACTAATTCTCAATATTCACTTTCTGTATAGTTTAATTTTCTTTTTAAATATTAATTAGCGTATATATGTTGGTTAAAGATATTTGTGTGAGGTATATCTCTCCAGAGATACCCGAGCAAGTGGAATGTACTCCTTCGTCTCCCCCCAAGTGTCTTGCATAATGGGTGATAGGGTACAGACAATGGATGGGTTAGTTAATCATATGCTGAATCAAACTGGGAGCGATCATCTCATTTTTTGGCCAACAAATGTGGGGAGAGTGCAATAAATATTTGGTTAAAATTTGTATTCATGTTTATAGTATTTGCACATATATATGCTAAATTTGTAGTTAATTTTAATATTCTCAATATAATATAGGAACCATTGGGTGCTGGTCGCCATACACGTGAATACATTAAGTGTGTATTTTATGGACCCAGCTCAGGATGAAGTTTATTCAAATCGCCCTGATCTCGTTTCATATATGAAAGCTTAAGTTCATTTTTAATATTCTATATAATAATTTTTTTTACTTTTAAAATTATGCATATTTAATCTATTTTTATTTTTTAATTATAATAATAATAGTGTGATGACGATGTATCAGAGTCGCCTTCTGAGTCAAGGTTCAAGATCTAAGTTAAATAAAGTGAACTGGATTAACATTAAGGTAAATTTAATTTAGTAAATTATCAAATTAATAGAAAGAAATCATAATTGTAATACGTGATTATAATTGTTAATCAACAGGTTCCGAGGCAACGAGATAATGAACATTTTGGACATTTTGTGTGTTGCTTTATTGAAGATATAATCCGCAATTCTCTAACGAACATTCCTCTCAATGTAAGTCAATTTATCGATTTATTTAAATTATTATTGATTGAATAAAAATTCATACTATATTGATTGATTCGTTGTTTGCAGTTTGTCTATGAACGTGAGCTCAAGTCTTACTCTAAGAAAGACTGGAGAAATGGAAAAACGATTGAACGGGGTACCTTTACAATCGATTCTTATATTCATACGATATTGAGTGATCGTTGTTTGAAATTTTGGTAGCATATGTAATTAAATTATATATTTGTGATGATATATATTTCATGTTTTTGGTGTATTGGACGTATGTTTATGATGTGTATATTTATTTATTTCATGATGTGTATGTTTATTTATTTGATGTTTTGGTATTGGACGTATATGTGGTATATATAAGTTTTGGTTTATGGTTTTATTATAGGATTTTTGGTTTATGATTTATGGTATTGGACTTATATATAAGTTTTGGTTTATGGTTTTATTATAGGATTTTTAAAATATAAATTAATTATTATAAAAAAAAGATATTGGACAGTGGTTTATAACCACTGTCTATCTAACATAATAAAAGAAATTATTAAAAAAAAAAAAGTTAGACAGCGGTTAATAACCGCTGTCCAAGCCCCACCTTTGCAATGCGGTTCAAAACCGCTGTCCAAGCCCAATCTTTTGGACAACGGTTTTTTAATAGCTGTCCAAGCTTGGACAACTGTTATAACAGCTCTTTAAGGGCTATTTTAACAGTTGTCCAAACCCAAATGTGTATTAGTGTCCATTACGTTGAAATTACTGTTTTAAAACATCTATGTGCTCCCTTATACACAGTCCATGTACGTAATCTCGGTGTTTTATTATAGTAACGTTACGCTGCTCGATTTTACACTCAAACATGGTCACTTAAAAAACTAGAAATCTGGAGAAAAAATGTTATACGAATTTCGAACTATAGACTTTAAAAAATCATATCTTGAGAATTAGATATCATTTTTGGATAAAATCAACGAGACATTAAACCTCATCGTGTGTACTATGTTTAGGTAAAATTTTGTGAGTTTTCGTTGGATAAAACTGAAGTTATGAATTTTTTAAATAAAGTTGACATGTTGTAGAAAAACTGCATACTTAGTGTGGGGGCAATAAATTTGCTCGCCTATAACTTTTTTATGCAAACTTATTTTGGACTAAGAAAAAAGGATTATGTTCTCTATATATTTAAGATTCTTAATGTAAAGTTTGAAGTCTTTTAGTTTATTGTATAAAAAGTTATGTGCTTTTAAAGATAGTAACAAAAATCTGGAAATTTATTTTCAACAAAGAATTAGTCCCATGTATCCAACTTTCGTGACATTTTTAACCAACTCTCATTCGTGCTTTTCCAAAACTTTTCTTGCAAATATACTCCAGACTACAAGCTTTAAAAACCCCAAGGTTTTGTGTTAATTGGATTAACCGTTTGACGAGAAATGGCTCGCAAAAATGGAAGAAAATCACAAATAATTTTGGAACACTAATTTTCTGAAAAATGTCAAAACTGGAATTTGGAACTTTTGAAAAACTAAATGGTTTGTACAATAAATTATCTGGATGAATTTCTTTCACGAACCATATATGTTTTATTTCTCCTTTTATGCCACAAAAATTTAAGTCCTTTAGGACCTCTTTTTGAGTAATCACATGTTTTTAATTTAGAGAATTTTTCAAACACTATACTATACATATATATATATGTTAATGAAATTTTTAATTTTGATCAAATCAATTATTTGAGTTTCTACCCAAAAACATATATATGTGTGTGTGAATAAATTATCGTACTTTCCGATAATTTTAACTTGTTACACATGATCTTTGTAAAAAATATAAAGATGTAAACCTAAACTATTACAAGTCTTAAACATGCTCCTCAAAATTCATAACATTTTGACTTACAAATAAAGAGTTATAAATTTTTTAAGTTTATATTGTGAAACTGAAGAATGGCCGAACTTCTTGATTTACTGGGACCCTTTTCCATATGTTTTGTATTTATAAAAATTATAGTCAAATACTACATGCTCTTATCTGCCTTTTTGAATTATTTGATTATTTTTAGTACTAAATAAACAATTTTATAAAATTATTTTCTAAAATTGTGTCAAGCTGAAATTAGACCTTAAAGCTCTACCTTACAAGTAATAATATTGGGACATCATTAATAAACTCCAATAGCCGTTTTATTTAGTAAAAGTTTGATAAAAAGCTCACAAGTAAGGAAATCTTAAGAATAGAGTTTAAAGTCCTCGTTAATCTTAACAAAGTGGGTGATACTATTTGTACTTGCAGTGGTTAATGTTACATGGATTGTTGGTGTATTATAAACTAAACTAAACAAACACAAATCTTTAACCAAGAATGCAATAATACAAATATATATATAAGAATATAAGATTTAAAAAATAAGCTTATGATTATGATATGATGATATGAGATATACGATATGCGATAAAGGAGATGATGAGGATTGCACGTGGTAAGTCGTTACCAGTGTTGTCCCACTATGATGAAAATGAGACGATGGGGATTACACGTGGTAAGTCGTTACCAATGTGGTCCCACTATGATGAAAATGAGACGATGAGAATTGCATGGTAAGTCGTTATCAGTGTGGTCCCACTATGATTAAAATGAGATAATGGGGATCACACGTGGTAAGTCATTTCATAATAAAATACTAAGATTAATTATATTTCGGTGTACAACTAGTATGAGTAACAACATACAAATTATGCACATAGATTTTTATCTCACACTCCCACAATTTGATATTTTCATGACATGATCGAGAGGGGACAGAGCTGCAGCAGGGATGACACGGAGTTTTCCCTGGTTAATGATAATAATATATAGATGTGACTCTTTATATAAAGGTTACCACTCTTACACTTGATGATATATTCGTATGCTGAGGAATGAGTTTTCTCTTAAAAGTTGCTCGATATTTACCTTGCAAGTTATCCTTAAAATCAACTAATACTTATCAATGATCTAGTTTTAATAAATGGGCACACATTGCTTTGTCATGCCTAATAATTGTCATTAATACTTTCGACTGCTAAACTCATACTTTTTGACTCGTTGCATTAATTTAAAAAATTTTTTTTAGTTCGTTTCTTCGGTTGCTAAGTGACAATTCAAATGTAGAGTGTTAAAGCGACAAGGGCTTCATTCTAGATTAGGGGCTTTACATTAGAAGAAGAAATGTGAGCGACGAGTAAAAAAAAGGTGAAGGCGTATATTTAATAAAATGTCTTTGATCTTGGGCTATGAGGTTAGATGTGACAATCCATAATAAAATGGATAAGTTCCAAAAAACTACAATATGCACTTTGACTTTGTTAAAAATACAAAGTCAACATTTTCAATACTAACGGTTACAAGATTCAAGTTATATCTATTATAACCCTACTATTTAAAACTATTATTACTGTTATTAATTTTATTAGCTCCCCAACCCACCCTACAAAATATGTGTCAGACGGACCCACCCCATCCCCCCTCATACCCCATCTCTGCTCCATTACCCCTTAACTAAGATTGCTAATCATTCATATAGGATTTACATTATTTTATTTTCCTCTATTTTTTAATTTCTATTTCAATCTTCGGAAATTTTAGAATTTTAAATTTATAAAAAATGTTATTATATTAGTTTTAACAAATTCGTATTATATCTTTTCACAGTAAATACACTTAATAAAATGTACACTCGAAAATATGTATACCCGAACAATAAAATGTGCACTTGAATAATATAAATGTACATCCACTCTATAAAAATGTATATTCAAATAATAAAATGTATACTCACTCAATTGTTATACTATGGCTACAGATTCACTGAACTTATCACCGTGAATCTGAATGAAAACGTGATATTTCATCACTGGAGATTAAACATCTTACAAGAGATTTAAGAAAATACCATGTTAATTTGAAGCAAGAAGCTGAAATACTAATTGGTTTTTGTGTGAATTAATAAATTATTGTTAGTTGGGCACGTGGGAATTTTTTTAATCTCTAGTAATTTTTTCTCTGCCAAATTTCTACTATTATGCAACAAAACTAAGTATGTATTACCATGGGCGCCCATTTCTTGTTCATCTTCGTTTTCACAAAAGATCTGCGCATGGAGGAGGAGGAGCTTCGTTTTTTATGGATTGTTGCGCACTAAACCCCGATGTTCTTCACCGGATTCATGGGTTGTTGCGTTTCCGACGGGTTTGTTTCCGATCGGTTGAAGGGTTCCAATCTTCGTTACTGCGACGGCGGCTGTGACTGGAATTTGGGGCCTCGATCTGGAAATTTCTCCTTTTTTTTTTAGATGAGAGTGTGTGAAGATTTTTTTAGAGAAAGAATTTAGAGAAAGAGAGATGGTGAGAATGTGTGCAAATGTTTATTAAATTTAATTATGAAATCAAAGGAAGTGTATAATTGGTAGAAATGTGGTGAATAGTGAAATTTTAACAGTGTTTGTAGTTTTGTGGAAAATGTGAACAGGGTGTAGTAGTTCTTAATAATTATCCCTAATAAAATCTGGTTTACAAAATTATAATCCTCATTTCCTCCGTCCGAAAATTATGATCCTCATTTCCATTTTTGTTTTCTCCATTTTCTTTTGGTTTGTTCCAAATTATGATCCTCACATGTACGATTAAAAGATTTAGATTATATTACAATTTGCGAAAAAATGCAATTATATTTGCTATTAAGCAATAAATTATGAAAAATCAAAGGTTCACACTTATAGATGGGATGAAATTCTTTCATGGTATAACCAAAAAAGGTTCACACTCACGTCCAATAATTTTGTACCTTTTTTGATTTAGTCTCATAACTTCTTCTTTTTTTGGTACCATTTAGCCTCATAACTACTAAAATTGCTCAATTTTTGTCCCATAACTAATTTTTGGAACGATTTAGTCCCATAACTAATAGAGTTGCTCAATTTCGTCCCATAACTATTTTTTGGAATGATATAGTTCCATAACTACTAAAATTGCTCTATTTTTGTCCTATTTTGTCAGAAATTACCCAGAACGATAATGTTTTACTAGTGTGTCAGTCATGTGTCATTTTAAATTGGAGATTTTGGCAAAGCTCGTGTGTTAGTTACTAATTTGACATAGTTTAATACACCTGTCAATGAAATACACATAATTAATTAATACAAAAAGAAAAATTACTGAAACAAATTTTAAAAAAAAGGACGACATTAAATCCCCCCAATTTGGGTACTTCCCCAATGTTCAACCCTAAATTCGCGAGAACTCAATTTGGCGAAGAACAATAGTTTTCTAGCCTCAATTTAATTGTCAGGTGTTTAAATTGTGTCTAATCAGTGCCTAAACAAGAGCCTCATTAGGATTCTCAATTTACAATGGCACGTGACTGACACACTGGTGAAATAACGTCATTTTAGGTGATTTCCGATATCATAGGATGAAAATAGAGCAATTATGGTAGTTATGAAATTAAATCATTCCCAAAAATAGTTATGTGACGAAAATTGAGCTATTATTCAAAAAAAAAATTGAGAGGAAAATTGAACAATTTTAATAATTATGGGACTAAATTGTTCTAAAAAATTTCTATAAAATTAAATAAAAAAAGGTACAAAATTATTGAACCATTTAGAATTTAATCCCCATATTTTATACACCGGTTAAGTCTTGTGTGTAATCCACTCCTCCCTATGGTGGTGTTAGAGCCCACTAGCAAGAGTGTGCATTAGGAATTTAATATAAAAAAATTAATTCCACATCTGATGTAAAAGTTTAAACTTGGGTGGTGAAATTATTTCATTTATATTAATTTCCTGAAGTCATGTCTTTGTTCATTTTTATATTGAGTGGCTATGGTTATGTTAGCAATATATAGTAGGTGTGTTTTGTATGTACAGTCGGCTGTCCTTTTTTCTCTCATCTAAATCTAGAAAAGCGCTTAATTAACAAGAGAACAGATTCAACAAATTAACCAAACGCCACTCATCAATCCCTCCACCATGAAACTCTCGAAATCGTCCACCAAATTGCCGGCGGACGAAACCGCCGTCCGCCCCGACGACTACGCCAACAGCCCCATCCACTACGCCGTCGCCACACGCGACCACACCGCCCTCGACAAAATCATCTCCTCCCTCCCCAAACTCTCCGACCCGACCCGCATCAACACCGAACCCGAATCCATAGCCGAGGAGCGCCGGGCCGAGCAAATCTCCAAAGCCCTCAACGGCCGCGACAACCCACGCAAAGAAACCGCACTACACCTCGCCGTCCGCCTCAACGACACCGCGGCCGCCCGTGCGATCGCGGCCGCGGGTGCCAACATCAACCTGTACAACTCAGCGGGGTGGAACCCACTCCAGGAGGCCATCCTCCGCCACTGCAAGGACATCGCCCCGGTCCTCTGCCACCACCAGCAGCAGACCACGTGGGCCAAATGGCGGCGGCGGCAGCCCCGCCTCTTGGCGGCCCTGGGCCGCATTCGCGATTTTTACATGGAGATGTCCTTCAACTTCGAGTCCTTCTTCCCTTTTTCGTCGCGAAGATTGCCCCCTCTGACACCTACAAGATCTGGAAGCGGGGCGGGAACATCCGCGCCGACTTCTCCATGTCCGGGTACGACGGTTTGAACATCAAGCGAGGAAACAACAGCTTCTTGTTTATCACCGACAACATAGGCGATTTCCAAGATCGGGCGAAGCACATCCCGATGCGCATCGGGACGTCCCTGGCGATCAGGCACGACACAAAGGAGATATTAGTGGCGTCCCCCACGGAGAAGGAGGAATACAAGCCGCTATCCGAGGCGGAGATTGAGAAACGATGCAGACGGAACGTGAATATGCGGCCGGCGATGGACGTGTCGAAAGCGGAGCTGACCAGCTGCAAGAACTGGAGATGGCAGGAGAGGACGGAGAAAGTCGGGGAATGGAAAACTAGGGTTTACGAGATGAACAACGTCATCTTGAGTTTGAGATCCCGGAAAGCGAATAAGAATCAGGCGGCGGCCGAGACGGGGGCGCTGCCGCAGCTCACGGAGACGCAGATGTCCGCCAGCTTGCGGCCCATAGTTTGGTTCACCGACCAGTTTCCGCTCATGGTTGACGATTTTCACAGGTTGCTTCATATTTTGTCCAAAAAGATTAAGGCCGTAAGGCGAGTGAAGGAGGTGCTCAAAACTACCTTTCCTCCTGGCACTTTTCCGGTTAAGGTAATAAACTATTCCATCCTTTAATTGCAAATAAAATCATCACATTTTATTTAATTTGCGATATATAATCTGAACTTTTGAATAATTAATTATAAATAAATTACTAGTTTTTAATATTATTGCAAATTAAATTTATGGACAGTCCTAATTATTATTATGCAAAATGATCACAACTTTTGAATTAAGGAATGATTACATTGATTAATCACGTTAGATCTGAAAATAAGATAAGTTTTTCGTACGCTTAATCCGCAACAATATTTAGAGATGATGATTGTTTGCAAATTAATACAAAAATTTAGATTAAACTGCAACTAAGCAAAAATCGATTATTTTATTTGCAATTCCAAAAAATTGTTTCACTCTTTTTTAGTTTTTAACTCAAGGTGCTTTGTTGCCAAATCACTGTAATTGCTCTTGCATGCAAATATAATTAATTGAGGTTTTTTACTTTATGGCCGGGTAATCACTAAGGGAGCGTTTGGTTTACGGGACTGGATTGATTAGGTGTGATAAGATTGAGTGAGATTGAATAAGATTGGATTGATTGAACAGAATTTGTTTGAATCAAGATATGAGTTTGGATTGTAGGATTAGATTGAATGATTAGATGAGATACCTATTGAAATGTCATAAATAACCTTAAATTAAATTGAAACAACCACACTTCATTCTTGTGGATCTATTCAAACAATAGAATGACAATTTGTAATATTGCATTTGGGATATGTTCTATCTCACCTTTCACATGGGATTGACATATCCCTCCATGGAGGGATTTAATTCATTTTTTTACCCCCGGACTTGAAGTATATCATGGACCCTCATCCCACAAACCAAATGGTAAATTAGTTGGGATATTAAAATCATAATCCTGGTCTATCCCGATCAATCCCGCGAACCAAACGGGGCCTAAGGGTAACATTAATTGTAAGATGCAACATTAGCGCGCGGATCAACACCTCTAGACCACCCTATCCTATATATATTAGCGGATCGACAAAATGTGGTGAGTATAGTTCACTTTTGGTCCCATAGGGCACAGTGTCTCAAAATATTAGTCCCAACACTCATTGTTTTAGTCCCGTAAAAATAAATTTCATGTAATTTTTGTCCTTTCGTTACGGTTTCTGTTAACTTCAACTGCACTTTTGATCTCAAAATTTTTTAAGTTAATATAGGCGCGTCTGAAATTGCAATTTCGATCTCAAACTTTTTAAAACTAACATCTATAACCTTTTGGAGGGAAATATGTAATTTTCTAAATTATGAATTAAACATTGAATATTAAATAATTTTTTTCTATGTAAATTATTTTTCTTTAAAAAATATGAATTAATAGAATTGAGATATATTCCTAAAATAAGTTTTTTTTTTTATAATTACTTTCAAACTATGGTGACACTTAATACCATAAATGACATTTAGATAGACATTTTATAAAAATGTGATATATTAGTACATAATTAAGGAGAAGACGACACATCATCAAACTTAACGAGAAGGCGAAACATCAGCAAAAAAAAAACTCCCTACATTGTAAAAAATAAATTAAGCATCAACTATCTTATAAATAATTATTTTGTGCTTAGGTCCTATAATTTCTTGACACCAAGGAATTGGTATTTTAGTATTTTAAAAATCAATGACGTGTTCTTTTTTTGTTTTAATTTTGTTTCATTAGCCCTTCTTTTACAATTCCTTAGAGACAATTTTTTTGTATTTTTTTGTTGTAGTTTGATCTGAATATAATATTATTGAAATTGGACAGATGTGTCATGTTTTAACGGAAAATATTAAACTGACTCAGTAAAATACGTAAATTTTCATTACTAGGGGCCTCATGAAACATGAATCATAGTTTAAGAGTTTTTTATAATAAAAAATTATTCAGATCACAGTGATTAGAAAAAAGTCTTATTTTTTTTATAATTTAGAGACCATTTAATGCATTATGTCTTAATAATATTATATTTTTAAAGTAAATGTTCAAATCACAGTTAGTAAAAAAAGTTTGGGACAAATATTCATATAGGCCCGTACTTTAGAGGGTTTGTGTTTTGTGGACAATAATTTTTTTAGTTTGGGAAGAGTAGAATATTAATTTTTTGTTGAAAATCCAGGCACATAAGTTTTAGATTTTGTAAATTTAGGTCCTTGAATATATAATTTGTAATCAAGATGATCACAATAGTAGATTCAAGAAAGAACTGTAATCGAACATCAAAAAAAAATGTTTGAATATAAAATCATGTGGAAATTTTTGTTTGTTAAGTAAAATAAACAAACATAATTTATGTTTTTTTTTTAACGTAAAGTCCAACCAACAAAAAATTAATTTCGACGATTGACGACGTTTGCTCAAAGATCAATCTAGAAGATTAAACGTGGCAACAACCGAGTTCTTGCATGATCCAAAGAATCCAAAGACATGCTTTACCAATCCAAATTTCATGCTTGACGAGTAATTATAAATGGAAGAAAAAGAAGAAAAAGGGTTGGTTCATAAAATAATCCCGTAAAAGATAGCCTACAAAAATCCCCCGAGAGGTGAGGAATAGAAAAATTAGAGTGTTCATCCACATATATGAAAAACCCTAGAACTCATTCGATAACTCAGACGATTCATCTTCGTGAAGATGTATCAAGAATGTGACGTGTAAAGCTCATAATACTACATCCCCGCTTGGTAAGTAGTCATATATTGATGAACGGGTCAACAAATTCATCTTATTTTCGTTTATTTTACACGTGATATGTTTTGTTTTTGAAATTAAATTAGCCACATAATATTCATGTGACATTTCAAGCGATAATTTTAAGAAGAAGCGGTTAATTTTCTAATCCGCAGATCCAAAAACCAACCCATTAGGCGTAAAAAAGAAATATAATGCCTCAATCTAGAACACCCAACGGGAGAGGTCGGAACAAAGCCGACCATTGACCTGTTACCTCATAAAGATCGTGCAAAGGAAACTATTAATCTTGAGGATATAGCCAATTTATACAAATAAAAAGAGAGGGTAAAAAAAAATTGCGCGGTTAGAGGCTCAAAAGGGGAAGAGCAACACTCACATACACCGACAACAAGCAAGCTGATGATATTCGGATCTAATTTTTTGACGCTTGAGGCTCTCCGCCAAAGACCGAATCCAAGAAAGTTTTTAATCCGTGAAAGAGACATTAGAGGTGCTTTTAGATTCATATCTTCAAAAAGCATCAAAAACAAATATCGCGGAACAAAGTTGTCTATCCATCACCGATGGGTAAATAGGAAATAATCGCCCATCACAGCATGATTTTGATGGGGAAACAGCCCCAATCTAAGTCTACGTAAATGCAAAAAGCCATCGCGGAATTACAAGTCGATCCGCCGCGACTAAAGATTTTTTCGCCATTACGATCATGTGACTAAGTCCAAGAGAAAGTCGCAAAGACCCGCCACCAATTCCTATTTTTCGACGAGCCGGATCCTCATGTCCATCTCAAAGAATTTTTTTTTATGATCGCGAAATTTTATCATTTGACTTTGGGTGATTAAAATAGGTTGTTTAAAATACACCGCTGCATCCATCACATTTTCGCTAACCGGGTTTAAATTTTTCCCAATTAAAAGGTTAAGTTCGAATCATACATAGAAAGATTTGATAAATGTTTATAAAAATTGAAGAATTTTTAAATTCGGAGGCCCCGACTTTAAATTACAGAATGTGGAAGGCCATTTGATGTCGAGTTTTTAAAATTATAAATGCAAATTTTTTCAAAACAATCACAATGAGACAGATTTATAAGGAAAGCTTTGAAAAAAGAAAACAATGAATGAAGGGGGTACAGAAATCATTTTAACAAAATTTAAGTCTTTTGGGCTTTTTTAAAAATCTTTAATCAAATCAAAGATCGGGACAACAAAGCAAGAAGAATTGTTTTTTAAATTGTAATTTTTTAAATATTTGCCGCGATTTACTCCGCCAACTTTTAATTTATATGAAGAAAAAATCTTTCCCAGTTTCTTAAAAAATGAATTTAGCGACGAAGAAGAAGGGGAAAGCGAAAAGGCCGAACAAAATTGGTGATTCACGAAAAGAGAAAACGACCAAAATTTGGGAAGAGGTCGAGAAAGTCAAGAAATCCAAATGATTTAATATGGTCCCGGGTGGATGTTACCAGCGCCAACGTTATTAACAGACGTAAAAAAGATGGAGATGCGTGCCATAAAACATCCATTAAGCACATCATTTTTCCCCACCTACACACCAAATCATTTTTTAAAATTATAACTCCCCCAAAATTTTAACCATCGCTGTTTCGTCTCCTTTTGAAGGTACATCGCCTCTTAGTTGATCTTTGGGGCTTTAAAACATTTTGTTGTTAATACCTTCGCCGGATGGAAAAACAAGTTGGGGATTTGAGCGGTTATATTGAACCATGTAATCATACTATAATGGGTTTTGGGGAATTTTGAAATAGAATCAACTTTGAATCCAGGACATTTAACTAGAATGTTAGATTTTGTAATTATGTTAAAATAAAACGAGTTTCTAGGTCGCCTGCTTATTCAGAATTCAAAATTCGTGACATTACGACATTATTGTGTTAATTTTTATTCGAGATTGTTTGCTATCGTGCGCATCGAAAAGACAGAGAGTATCGTCAATTACGGGGGATTGATAAGCTAAGCGAAAGCAAATATCTCACCGAAGAATAACATAAGTTCGAAGCAAAACCATTTGCGAGCACAAGCACGAACATAAACTTCGGGAGACAACTAATTCCCCGATCTCCTAGATCAAATGAATTTAGAGCCTTAGGTTTTGAACCCATGGAAAGGATCCATTTTTAAAGCAATTGGAACCAATCAAGATTTGATTGAAGAAGTGTTCGTTGGTTATCACCGAACCATCCGAAGCGAAATAAACTTTCCTTCAAAGCAAATTTAGAAATGGTCACACGAGGACATGGTTGGAATAGATCCGAGCATATTCAACCTTGATGGGTTGTCCAAAACGAGAAAATTTAGTCCGGAAAAATATCGCGGCGATGAATTTTAAGAGGTAAAATGCCCAAGATGGCTTAACCCCTGTTTTCGCAAACCAAATGGATTTGGAGATTGTGTATCGAATCGATTTGAATAAGGCATGTCAAAAGATAATTTTCCGATGCCCCACATTGATTATTTGGTTGATAATACGGGCCATGAACTCATGACAATTTGGTTATCACCAAATACCAAAATCCGGACGATCAAAAGAATACAAGATTCGCGCAGTTGAAAAGAACATAACGCATGCCATTCGGATTAAAGAATGAGCAACGTATCAACGTTTGGTGAACAAGATGTTTTTAACACATCGGCGAACAATCGAGGTATATATAGATGATATTGTGGTAAAGAGCGAACATAAGGAAACCACATCACCCACTCGCACAAACGATTGATATATTTATAATATGAAGTTAAATCCCAAGAAATGGTTTTAGGATTCATTCAAAAAATTCGGACATATGGTTAGTCAACGGGGAATTGATGCAAACCCATCAAAGATTCAAGCAATGCTCGATATATTAAATGTGAAAGAGGTCCAAAAGTTAACGAGGACGATTATATACGGGTTTATATCCGCGAAATGGGGACAAATGTAAACCTTTCTTTGATGCATTAAAGAAGGGAAATTTGAAAATGCATTTGAATCATTAAAGCAATACCTTGCGGATACTTTCGATTAACCGCTAAGCCTATCCGAGCGAACAACTCTATTTGTATCTTTGCCAGATTGGAACATCGATCGAAAAAGAGACAACACATTTACCCATTTATTATGTTTTGCTAAAAGAAGCCGAAGCTCCGGTATCCTCCGTTGGAAAAATTAACGCCCAGACCGTAATGAGTGTAAAAATTACCATATCGACCACTCACCGAGGTATTGATCGTTTTAAGTCCTCCACCGACCCGGATACTTTGATTGCTCAAATGGGCGGTGGAGTTTGCATTCGGCATTACTTTCGCTCCACTAAAAAATGAACAAGCTATGGCCGATTTCATGGTTGAGTTGACATATCCACAAATAAATTTAAATTGTCGATCAACCATGGCACATGTATGTTGATGGATCATCAACAAGTTCAAGAGCCGAGCAGCATAGTTCTCATCGGCCCTAACTATAAAATTCGATTTTTTACAAATAATGAAATATAAGCTTTGATCGCCGGACTACGGATGGCAATGACAATGGGAATTCAGAGGTCGATGATCTATAAAAAATTCTCGGTAATCGTTTATAAAAGTAGTATGAGGCCCGAGGCTAACAAATGGCACAATATCAACAACTAGCAAAAGAGTTGCTCGAGCATTTTGACTAAGTATTCATTGAACAATTTTAATTAATTCGTCAATGCTTTACAAAAAAAAAACCTATCAAAATTCATGATGTTTAACAAGAAACTTGATGACTCAATAATGAGTTATTTACAAAAGGGACTTCTTAGCCTCAAAGTTCTGATCTTTCGATATACTATTATGCAACTTTACTTCCACTTTTGAAGTTGTGTTACTTTTTAAAAAATTTTAATGGAATCATTCGAAGTGGGCCCGCACATAAAATAACATGCAAGGTTATTATTGGCCAACCCTTAGAAAGGATTTATGCATATGCTCGCATGTTAATTGCATGTACAAAATAGCCCACCAAGAATTAGTATCGATTTAAGTCCATGGCCATTTGCTAAATGGGGATTTTTGCACATCGAGGAGTTAGATATGTTGTGGTAGTCGTTGATTATTATACTAAAAAAACGAGGCAATTGTTAAAATCACCGAACAAAAAAGGATGTGGAACTTTGTTTGGAAAAACATCATCTGTCGAAATCGTTTTGGATAACGGCAAACAATTTGATGGAAGTGAATTTAGACAAAATTGTGCTCACCGGGGATAAAAAAGCACTACTCAAAATATCCCCAATCAAATGGTCAAGTCGGTTATCAATAAAATTATAGACTTGATAATTCAAGGAGGGATAACGGGTCAAGAATTGCTCGAAATATTGTGGGCTTATCAACAACTTTGAACATCAAAAAACCCCTTTTGCTTTAGCAAATGTTATACCAAAGTAAATCAAAATTCAAATCATCGAACAATGACTTCGGAGAGCATATTAATGATTGAATTAGACTGTTGGAAGAAAGAAGGATGGGAGGCTGATTTCAAGAATGCTATGTACAAAAAGAGATCGAAAAAGTTTTATAATTCCAAAGTCCGAAAAATTTGTTTTAAGGCGATCGATGGGGGTACCCATCGAGCATGGGAAGGTCCTTTTCAGAGTCACGTAAGCGTTTATCAAAGCCGGGCATATGACTTGGAGGACTGAATGGAGTCCCATTGTCTTATTTCGTGGAACGCGTCAAATTTGAAAAAAAATATTATCAATAAAAAAATATTGTTGACCGAACACAATCAACCATTCGGGTTCAAACGAGTAAGATGATCATAAAAAGAAGAATATATTATTTTCGATACTTATCTTCAAGAAAAATATAAAGACTATTGGGATTATTAAAGAAGACATGTCACAAAGTTGTCAATAGAAAACGGTTTCGGGCGAAGTTGACAAGTAAAACCATGCAGGATAAGTTAATTTTAAGCAAGAGTTGTCAAAAAGCCTGGACAAATAAGAAAGCTAGCACCAACTATCTATGCCAAAGACTTTTTTGGGACGGTTCTATAAATAGGGGCATACTTATACTTTGCGATAATAGAAGAATCCACGCTCTCGAAAAAATTAGTTGAATCGAGCATCCATTACGAGCTTTTTAATCACATTCTGCTATGAAAGCAAAGTTGAAGCCCGTTCCGGACTCAAGAATACTTATCAATGACCATGAATATGAATCCCCAAAATCTATCCGAAGGAGGGATGTATAAGTCCACCCAAAATAAAATTAGTAATGGTGCGAAATGAAAAGTTTTGCTCGCACCATTTTAGGCGAGCAGAAAAATGCTCATGCGTGCCGCCCAAGATAAACAACTTTTCTTTTTGAGCATGTTACAAAAGAAGAAAGGGTTTTGATGTGCCACATCCTTGTCAACATCAATTCATGGGACAATTAAAAAATCTATCAAGATGAATTTAAATTCAAAACCCCGTCCGACAACAATAGTTGTGTAATAGATAGTCTTCTTCGACTATGAACGATGTAATAGAATACAAAGTGTTGCAAAAAAAAAAGAATGATATATGTACTTTTGTTCGTTAAAGATTTTCTAGTTCAGCCTATTTGAGGTCGCAGACTTGCCGGACGATTTTCAACAAAGACGAACGAGCCTGCAGTCTATGTTCACCGATTTAACGAATTCAGATTCGATTCCCCGCAGAAAAAAAGCGAGTAAAAAATACTAGTACTTAAGGATACCAGAAGACGAAGGGTGACTAAATACTATAAATAAGGGGCCCGAGTACGAAGTGAAAAATAAGACGATCACAAGACTAAGAAAAGGGGGTTCATAAAGTCATTGAACGCTAATAAGACAATCAAACCGAAGAAGTCGAGCGGGCATTAATGTTCAATTCATTCGTAAAGAAAAGAGGCAAAAACCGGAAAGCAATAGCGAACGAAAGCAACAAAGAAAAATATGGTATCAACATTCATCTCAACAAGTTTTAGAGGAAACAATTCAATATGAAATTATTTGTTCAATTGACGAAATATTGGGAAAAAAGAAGAAGTATCAACAAGAAACAAAGCTAAAGATATATTGTTCGAATTAAAAAGTGAAGAAGACAAAAAATTACACAAGTCTTGCAAAAAAAAAAGACATCAAGGCATAAAATCAAAATTAGGGGTAGATGGAAGAGAAATGTCGAACACATTTTTCGGTCCCCTCAACAAAGGATGTGCATCGATGCTCATTGGGAGGCGACTTTGCTCGATTCTGAGGGAACGATTGATCCCAGATTCATGAAGATTTTGATCGGCAACCTCAAAAGAGCAATAACGCTCGAAGTTCTCCTCTTCATCCAAATTTTGATTCAGAAGAACGGAAAAGTCACACGCACCATTCAAATCGACATTGGGAGGTTGCGATCCGGAGGGTTATTGAAATCTTGATGAGGGGGGCAATTTGCTGTTGTTGAGTGTGTGGCTTAACAGATCAAAGATCGGCAGAAAAGCGCAAATATATTGAGAAATTTGACATTTTCAATGTATTCGTCATGATAGAGTTTCAAAAAAATGCTATCGCCGTTTTCACTTTCCATTTTTTTTTATTCATTTCTTCTTGAGCCCTTCAGATATTGATCACCTCCCTTTCTTGTGTGACGAGCATCCTCTTGAGCTAGGCGAGCATCCTCTTGAAAATCACAAATTTCAGTTCATCTCGGACCTTTTATTTCGATCATTCTTAACGAAAGTACCTTTTCAAGAGCGACCAATATTAATCATTTTCGATGCTTTTTAAACATATTTTTAATTCCGCATTAAGGGACGCATAACCCGCTTCAACCTCTGAAGTATACACATATTTGACCAAAATAATGAGCGAGCAAGCGGATCTTCGGAGATTGAGAGAGTCCATGACCGAGGTCCGGTGGAGGAGGAAGATGTGCCAACTTCCATTTGACAATCTGCGAAATGGGACCAAAATGTATTCGCCTCGACGGTAGGGGTCCGAAAATATGACATTAATTGGACCAAATGCCGACCTCCACCCTTGGTCTTTTTCGGTGGTGGAGTTTGTTCGCCAAAAAATTCGACTTGATTCTCCAGGACCGGGATGAGGGTCGAATCAGTCGGCTTGAATCCGAGCAATTTTTTTTCGAGCCATCCAAGGTTTTGGGGCATATTGATGGAAAAGCTATAGATAAAGAAAAAAAATGGTGATAATAAAACAAAAGATAATCCTAGGAAGGATCAACAAAGAACAAGATGGTGGCAACGAACAAACCTCCTTTCTTTTTCTGTTCTAAGAAGTGTTCAAAGTTATCACGGATCTTTTCGAATTTGTCTCCTTATTTCGAAATAAAAATAGTTAAAAATCGGTTCAAATTGAAGAATGAAAGTTACGAAATCACTTGCCTACGGTATTCGGGGGATATCCAAGCGAGCATTTGGCTCGCTTCTTAGGCCGGGCTTTTACGCCCCCTAATAACCGGAATTTCTCTTTTCATCGATTTTGTTCGCACATCGATAATTTTGCATGCGTTAGCTTGCATAAACAACCAATATCAGCAAGTTCAAACGAAGGATAATACCTTGGTTTCATTTTCGAACAACGCCAAAAAACTCATGACCATATATTTGTAATGGAGATATTCCATTCCACGAGCAAAGCGGGTAATTGCCGATGGAGAGGAAATCGAAGACCAGCCTCCATGGTGTCCAAATTCACGGCAACACAACCCTCGGGGTTATCGGACCGGGTGAGTTAAAAAAGACATCCTTAGGGGTTTCATAAACTATCACTGGCGAGCATATTACATCAATTATCGCCATTTTGCTCGCCGGGTACTCGTTCTCTACACTAATCCTATGAGGTTGTTGATGCAAGTCCAAATTATAATCGAGCATTATACCGCTATATGTTGGGTGTGAGAACACCAACAGTATACCAAGTTCGAGTTTTGCCCACCATCTACACCTATGTTCGATTCGACTAAATTTTTTTCTTTAAAATTTTCCTCACAGCTAAAGATCATTTCTATCTACATCAACATTATCAATTAGACCTAATTTGAATTTGGGGCTTAAGAATTATAAATTAAATCATTATGGGACAAACCCTATCAAAACCGCCGTTTTTTAGTAAAGAAAGAATATGTAAAATAAAAATCGCCAGCGGAATATTTTGAGGCATTTCGAACTTACATTATTACAGGAGATTCTACTAATGGGGGAAATTATAAGGGGAACTATAATGGTCGGATTGAGCAGAGGAATTGAGCAAAGAGGCCATGATTATAAAGTAGAAGAAGAATGGGGTGAATTTCGAATGATTTTTTTCGCCGAACAATGAATCCCACGAAACTTTTTTAATGAAGACGATAGAAAAGTAGAGAGAAAGGAAAAATTTTTAAAGTTGAGAAATAAGATTTAAATAGACATCGGTACCAATCGATTTTAAAGCCGGGCCCAATGTAGAATACAAAAAGCGACCTTTTATTCAGGTATTGTTGTGTTCGATATAATAAATAATTAATTTAACATATATTACGTGTAATGTTTGAATATAATAATCATGCCCGGTGGATGAGTTTTTTTTTGTTTTTTTGAAACATCAACAAAATCAAAGATGTTTGAACTCAAATCTCTGAAGAAATCCAATTTAAAGTAAAAGTCCAACCTAACAAAAGATTAATTTCGACGATTAACGTTTGCTCAAAGATCAATCTAGAAGAGGAAGTCTAAACGTGGCAACACCACCGGAGTTCTTGCATGATCCAAAGAATCCAAAGACATGCTTTACCAATCCAAATTTCATGTTTGGACACGATAAATGGAAGAAAAAAAAAAGAAAAAAGGGTTGGTTCATAAAATAATCCCGTAAAAGATAGCCTACTTAAAAAATCCTCGAGAGGTGAGGAATAGAAAAATTAGAGTGTTCATCCACATATATGAAAAAACCCTAGAACTCATTCGATAACTCAGACGATTCATCTTCGTGAAGATGTATTGCGTGTAAAGCTCATAATACTACATCTCGGCTTGGTATGCCCCAGAGTAGTCATATATTGATTTAACCGGGGTCAAAAATTCATCTTATTTATTGTTTATTTTACACGTATATGTTTTGTTTGTGAGTTGTAATTAAATTAGCCACATAATATTCATCAACCGAAACGACTCGCGACAAAGAAGAACTGTGTAATTCAAAAAATATTAAAAAAATTGTAAATTTTGTTTGTTTAAGTAAAATTAACATTTAGTTTTTTTTAACAATGTTAATTTTAGGGATTAAGTTTTTTGTAGTTCAATAACTTGTCATCATTTTGAAATTGATCTCAATTATTTTAACTTTATGATTTTAGTCCTATAAGTTTGTGAAAGTTTTGAAATTTGTCCAAATAACCTGCAATTGCAGACCACCTATCTAGTCAATGCACATGTGATATTTGTTTGACCTTTTTACACATGTGACATTTTGTTTGACATTTTTTCACATGTGACTATGCTGATTAAATTTTTATGTCAATGTTATATGTTTAAATAATTTATTAAAATAGTAAAAAATAAATTAAAACTTCTATTAATATATTCTCATATTATGTTACTGGAAGTTTTGTAATTTTTTTTTTTGTAATTTTATAATTTACATAATACATTTAATACCCTAAATAAATCAAATTTTGCTAAATCATTTTAAAAATTAAATTAAATTTTTTAAATACCCTAAGTAAATTCATTAAAAAAACTCATGACCGTTAAGTTTGTAAAAATTAAAAACCTTAAAATTTTGAAAAAGGTTATAATATAAATAAATTAAAATAAAACCTTAACAAAAATTTATACTACCGAATTTTTAAAATTAAATTTAAATTAATTTTTTAATATTTTAATTTAATTTATTTATAATATTGCTTTCTTAAAAATCTTAAGATTTTAAGTTTTACAAACTTAATTGTCATAAGTTTTTTTCTATTGAATTTACTTTAAGATATTTTAAATATTTTAATTTAATATTTAAATGGATTTAAGAAAAAAATATATATTTTGGGATAATTAAAAGTTTTAATTAATAGAATTATTGAATATAATTCCTTCTAAATTAATATATTTTTTTAAAAAAATACCTGGTAACATGATTTGAGAATATATTAAATAAATTTTAAAAATTCAAATTTTATTATTTTTTTACTAATTTAATGAATTATTAAAACAAATAATGTCACATTAACATAAAAATTCAATCAACATTGTCATATGTAAAATAAAAAGTCAAACAAAACTCCACATATACATTGATGGAATAGGTGACCTACAATAGCAGGCCATCTGGACCAATTTCAAAATTTTCACTAACTTACAGATTTAAAATAAAAAAAAAATCAAAACAATCAGGACTAATTTGAAAATGATGACAAGGTACTGGACTACAAAAAAATTAATCCCTTAATTTTATTTTAGTTTTGTTGAATCTTTAAGGGATTAAGTTTTTTGTAGTCCAGTAACTTTGCAATATTTTGAAATTGGTCCCGATTATTTTGACTTTTTGATTTTGGTTCGGTAAGTTTTTAATTTTTTTGAAATTGGTCATTTGACCTGCTACAACAGGTTACCAAGCATGTAACTGTTACATGTGTAATTTTTTTTTTTATTTCGAAGCGCTACTTGAACTTTATTAGGTTTAAAAAAGTTTAGGTGGCATTTCGAAGTTAAAGAAAAAAATAAAATAATTACATAGGTGGCGGTTACCTGTTTGGTGACCTGCTACAGCAGGTTAAATGATTAATTTCAAAAAAATTGATAACTTATGGGACTAAAATCAAAAAGTCAAAACAATCGAAATCAATTTCAAAACGAAGCAAAATTACTGTACTACAAAAACCTTAATCTCAATCTTTAATTTACTTAAGTAAATATTAATGCATTGTACTAAAAAATAACATGCTATAATATGATATAATTAATAAATCTTTAATTATGCATGCATTAAAAAATAAAAAATAAAATATTATTAATGCAATATATATATACATATATATATATAATAACAAAATTCATGGCGTGTAGTACACGAGAAAAATGACAAAGTCTAGTATGAAAATTTTCATACATGAAAAAACTTTAATTTACAATCAAATTCTGTAATTGATGAAGGTAAGACAAAATTGAGTGGTTCATGGTTCACTCGGCCAAAGTGATTAATGGCTCACCCGGCCCGAATAGGTCATAATTTAGGGTTCATTATTTAGTGTTTAGGGTGTAGATGGTTGATTTAGGGCAATTTTATAGATTTTCATACATGAAAATTTTCACACTAGACCTACTCGAGAAAATACTAGTCATTTATAATATTAATTTACATAATATGATGATGGGTGGGACAAAAATCGTGAGTTGTGAGACCAAAATCGTGAGGTTCATGTTGAGTGGGACCAAAAGTGATTTTTTCTCAAAATTGGGCCGAACTAACGGAGCGTGTGAGGGGCGCACGTCAATTCCGTCCAACACTGATGGTTTTTGTTGACCCTACACTAAAATAGCATGAAAGAATTCTTAAGTGATGAGTATTGGGACAAAAAATATGAGGTCCCATGTCCTGAGGGACCAAAAATAAATTTTACTCAAGTTGTGGTATATAGAATCAGTAATATGGTTAATCATATTGATAGGCTCAAAGAGATAAAGACTAATAAGGTGGCAATTGTAGGACGATTTAACGCTCTTCCACATTTATGCCACTATATTTTTTTTTTTTGCATACTTATGCCACTAAAATTGCACGCGCGACTCACGTATTGGATTGAGGTTTAGCTTGATGCTTGTGTGTGTTATCGTGCTGATCGACCAAATTTTGATCGATTTTCAATTATTCGTGGATCAAACATGCTCCCACGCCGTTTCTTTTTTATCTGTCCCTTTCTATCAATTCACACAAAACCAATTCTTATTTATTAATGTATCGAAAGACTTTTGTATCCTTATTTAATAATATAATCACTATTATATTTTCCTCGAATATTGATGCGCATTAATTATATTGACACTATTTATTAGGGGCATGTTTTTTTTTTTTTTTGAAAGCCTTAGGGGCATGTTGGAAGAACAAGGATAAATTAATTTGCATTGAAAATAGTAGGGTGACAAATAAAAATGTACTAGTTTGGATAAAATAGAAAATTATAAAGAAAAACCAAGTTTTGTATGCACTAGGTGTACCGTGCACTCATAATGCATTTTAAAAATATACTACTAGATTGTTGCAATACAACATGCAACTTGTTTATACTGAAACGTATAATTTGTTTCACAAATATTGATTGCACATTTCAGCGTAAATAAGTTGTATATTTCAGTACAAGTTGTATATTTTTAAAATACAATATGGAGTTCACATTGCACTTGGTGCATAGAAAACCCACTCATCTTGAAATCATATTAATCCTAATTTACTTACCACTACTTTCCTATTTATTCTCTCACTACATTCACGTGATCTACTTTTAACATGGATAGGATGAACATAGTATATATACACAATGTCCATTTCCATTTGAATTTTTTTTTAACTTATCTTAAAATTATTAACAAAATTTAGAAATGAGCAATCCCTGTGATTCCTGCAGTAAAAGTGGTAGTGGCAATCACAAAATTTGTTGAGCTACAACCAATAGATCAGGAATTTTACACTCCACCATCAAGCCCTAAGCACTCAGAAGATGAGGAAGACGAGAGTATTAATGTTGATAATACGACTTACTTGTCATTCCCATCGTCGCAACGAAAGGGCCGTCGTGGCCGTAAACAAAAAGATACAAATGATGAGCATATGGTGGATCCGTTCATGATTCCAAATGGGTTAGTATTTGATGATGTAAAAGGCTGCAAAAGCATGTAGGCTGTAGCTAGTAGTTTTTGTATCAAAGACACCTGTGCTTTTTAAATAATATTAGAAAGTCCTTCACCTTTTTCCACAATCTGATGTGGGACAGAATAGGACTTCTTATAGGATTATGAAGTCCTCCAACTTTTGATACAATCCGATGTATGATAAAACAAAACTTTTTTATTTTACACAATTCCAACAAATCTCCACCTTGGTAAAATAACAGAAAACTTCATTGTCTCCACCTTGACTTGAATCCTCTCACAGATCAACAGATGTACCAGATGCACCATAAAAGTGTCAGACGTACGAGCAACTCCTTGTACACAAATTTGCCCCCAAGAAGTACAAGACAACTAAAAGCTTGTATTATTTAACAAGTTCAAATAGTGTTGGAACTTATTATTTGGAATTGGCTTGGTGAACATATCGGCTGGGTTATCAGCTGTCCCAACTTTCTTCACCTTAACTCTCTTCTCACTTCTTAGAAAATGATACCTGACATCAATATATTTCGTTCTCTCATTATGAACTTGATTCTTGGCTAAACATATTGCACTCAGACTGTCACAGAATACAGTTGCATAATCATGATGTAGACCAAGATCACTAACCAACCCTTTCAACCAGATTCCCTCTCTAGCTGCTTTAGTCAAGACCATGTACTCTGTAACTAGAGATGTTAAACGGGCCACGGGCCAACGGGCCGGGCTAACCGGGAATTTTTCAGGGTTAGGGCTTAGGTATCTCTGGCCCGTTTAAAACAGGACCTTTGGAAGGCGGGGGCTTCGTTCGGGCCCGACTTTTTTTTTTTTTTTTTTTTTTAATAAATGATAAATGGGTCGGGAAATAAAAAAAAAAAGAAGAATGATAAATGGGTCATCAAAAAAAAAAAAAGAAAGAAGAATGATAAATGAAATTTTTGGGCTTAAAAAATAAAAAATGGGCTGCTGGGCTCCAAGCCTCCAAGAATATATTCATTCACTGATTCTCAATTTCTCATTCACGTGACCTTCACCAGTTTCTTGACTTCTTCACTTTCCCATTTTCCAGTTTCTTCGTGTCACTGATCCGCCTCTCAATTTTCCCATTTTCCAGTTTCTTGACTTCTTCACTTTCCCATTTTCCATTTTCCAATTTCCCATTTTCCAGTTTCACTGATTCTCAATTTCTCATTCACTGATTCGCCTCTTGAATTGAAATTCTATCCAAATTTGAATGTGTTGGAGCATTGGAAAATTAATAAACACCGATATCCAACATTATCAATTATGGCTTGTGATATTCTTAGCATCCCAATCACCACCGTAAACCCGAATCCGCTTTTAGCATTGGGGCTCGTGTTTTCAACAAGTATAGGAGTAGACTTCTTGGGCATCACGTGGAAGCCCTTATTTGTACTCGTAGTTGGCTACAAGGATTTGATGTTGGTAATGTTCTAATTATTTCATATATATATATTTCGTTTTCATATAATTAAATAAACTTGTTTATTAGTAACTAAATGTTTTCTATGCATGTTTTAGAAGAAGAAGATGATGAGTTGGAAGTTGATGATGATGAGTCTTTGTCCAAGGAAGGATCTAATGATGAAGAGTGATGATGAGTCTTTTGTTTTTGTACATGTGGAAGCCCACGTACCTTATGCAACTTTAAACTTTTAATTTGTTTGTTAGACTTTCAATTTGTATGATTTTATGCTTTGGACTTATTTTATTCTATAATATCTATTGGACTTATTTATGGTTAGAGTTAAGTACTTAAGTTGTGAACTTGTGATAGTTGTAATATATTTAATATGCATTTGGATTGTATTTTAAATAAAAAATGGTGTAGCCCGCCCGTTTAGCCCGAGGCCCGCTAGGGTTAGGGTTAGGTTACGGCTCTTAATGGCCCGTTTAAAAGTGAACCGCTAAGGCCCTAACCCGTTTAGGCCCGTGGCCCTGTAGGGCTGGCCCTAATGGGTTAGGGCTGACCCGTTTAACATCTCTATCTGTAACGCCTCATTTCCAAAATGAAGCCTTTTGTGGCTTTAATACTCTGGATCCGGTTTGCCACTTTAGTAACTGTAAAACCGAGCCAGAAATTTCTTTAAAAATAAAACAATAAAGCTTAAACTAACATTTTGCAGTGGAAATTAAAGTAAACTTGAACATCAATAAGATTTAAGCGTGGAGAGTCGTTTAATACATACATCAAGAATTAAGGTAGAATTATAAATTTGACAACCTTGTAAAGACGCATAATCAACTTAACACTCGTAAAGTAGTTTAACAATTTTGAAAGATACTGCGACTTAATTTAAAAAGAGTTCATCATAGTATTAATAGTAATAACTTGATAAATACGGGAAGCTTCGTGTTTACAGCAAACTCCGGCCTCTCTCGATCATAACCTGAAAAAATAAAACTCTTGGGGTGTGAGATAAAAATCCCAGTGGATGACATGTATGTTGTTACACAGATTAGCAGTATCCTATTATCAATTATACCATGTACATATACATATCGTATGCACGAGTTGTTCATGCCCATACGTATTCATGACGACTATTATGTTGTAGGTACACACGAGTTTCTGATGCCCATACCCTTAGGTACGCACGAGTTTCTGATGTCCATACCCTTAGGTACGCACGAGTTTCTGATGCCCATACCATATTCATATCGACTATTATGTCATAGGTACGCACGAGTTTCTGATGCCCATACCCTTAGGTACGCACGAGTTTCTGATGCCCATACCATATTCATATCGACTATTATGTCGTAGGTACGCGGCGTTATTCATGCCCATTCCGATATTCATGTCGATACAGTGGTCGTAGTATCATAGCGGCTTACTAATACCGCGTATTCATGAGACCTGGAGGTCTTTAATTTCGTAAAATTTTGTATAAAGATAACCATAAAATACGCTAACAGTCCATGTAACATTAACAACTATAATACAGATAGTGTCACCCACATTTTAACTTTATAGATAAGTTAGAACTGTCTTTAAAAAGAGTTCGAAAGCTTAGGAGCGGTAGGGACGTCCGAGCTCTGATTTAGGCCGCACTTCACCTAGCACGATTTTTCTCATATCTTAGTGATCATTCATTCATTAATAATTATAACTTCAAATAAGTTGTCGTTAGACACACACATTGATTCACATAATCGTTCTTTTATTGATTAACCTGATTTGGGTTTTTGGGGCTTTCTGTTCGTCTTTTACGTCTGAAGTTCTTTCAATACTTTCTTAATTATTTTAACACTTTAAACATCGGGTAATAATCTTTTAATATCATAAAATTGCTCATGAGTTTAACAGGGATGCTAAACTCATTCTTAGGGGTTTCTTATTCAAAAAGTTCTCTACGAGTTCTAAAACTTTATCGATGCATGGTTAAGTATTCAAATCGTCTAATAAATATCAAATACGTCATTTAAGCACTTCTCACAGTAATAAAAGTGTATAGGCTGACTTGAAGCATTTCGATGCTCGTGGAAGCCTTAAATCATTTTTTTTAAAATACGACGTAAAATTGTTTTTTTTTTAAATCAAATAATATATTAAACGTCGATCTTTTCTTCAATAACTATTCCCACACATACACATATATTTAATACACATAATCATGCCTTTTAAAGTAAACAAATAGGTTTAGAGAATCAACTTCTAAGTGTTTGATAAGTTAAGCATTTCCATTTTATAGAAAACAATCCAAAGTTTTTGCAAAAATCCTCAAAAATACTTAGACTGTAAATAAGTTCATGAAACTTTACCAATATATATATTATGGCTTGTAGAGCAAACATGCATCATGTTTTTGTATCTTAAAATTCTAATAATTGTTAAGTCCTTTATTCTTCTCTAATTGTTTCAGAAACTAGAAAATAACTTAAAAATACTTATACTAGTCCAAAATTCACCAAATTCAATAGACGAGTACATTTTCACAAATAGATTATGATTACAGAGATAGACGAGTACATTTTCACAAATAGATTATGATTACAGAGTTTTCCAAGCCAAGAAGTCAGTTTAAACATGAGTTCTTCCAAATCTAAAGTGAAATAGTGATTTCAGTTTTTTGACTAATGACATGCTTCTTCTAAAATACAAATAAAATACTTATAACTCGAATTAAAATCCCAAATGTTAATGTAATCACATATTGGCATGTAGAACATGCCCATACTTCGAGTTTTCCACCACAGTGACTCCAATAATTAATTCTGATTTTCCATTTTGAAACAGACTGCTTGACTTAGAAAATTTAGATAAAATACATAGGCTCTTCAATAAATTCCCAAAAATTTATAATAGATACCTTACTTCATGTAGAATAATTAAATAATAAGCTCGAACTAATATTTCATTCAAAACATAATATATCAAGTCATGAATTCAATACAGGGAACTAAATACACAGTTTCAGAACTAATAATTCTAAAATCAAAATAAAATACTAAATCATCGAAATAAATCACAAACTTTTTCAGATATGATCTTCATCAAGTCTAGAACATATTAAAAATAAGTATTATACAAAATAGACTTCCTAAAGCTCTTTTCTATTACAGTTTCCAAAATGTGACACAGTCTGATTAGTTTATTTGTATGAATTTTAACTCCCAAACCATAACTCCAAAAACCACCAATTTTGACTATGTTATTTTATATTTCAGAAAGAACATCATATAATTTTTTCAAATTTTTCTAACAAGCCGATGATAATAAAAATCACGAAATTCCCTGTTTGTCTATATAGTTTGATTTAGCACATACCAATATCCCAATATCATATCTATCACTTTAAGCATGCTTCCATCCACAATCAATACCTAATTCTACTAATACTTTTCAGTTTGAACACTAATACCTATTTGGCTTTCATTCTAACAATCATCTCATAGCAAGGACATCAAAATCAAATAAATAAGACCATAGAGATCGAAGAGTTGATGATTTCTTACCTTTAGTTGTTTCTTTAGTCTTCCTAAGCTAAGAACACTTAGGGGAAAACATATTAGAGGGTTGATGATGGTTTGTGTTGGTGTTAGGGGTGGATGAAGACCTTCTTTCTTGCTTGGAGATGGGAGGAAAAATCCTTTCTTATTTGATGTTGAAGAGTTGCCGATTTCTTATGGAGATTGAGGGAAGGTATTTGTTGTTTTCTTGTTCTTTTTGCTAGACAAAAATGAGAGGGGGAAGGCATGTACATATAGAGGGGGTAGAGGGGAGGGGGACGACTGATGGGAGAGGGAGAAAAGAAGAGTGAAATGTGTTTGTGGATGAAAATGGGAGGTGAGTGGTGTGTGTAAGAAGATGAAGACTTTAGTGTCTAAGCTTCTTTAGTAAGCCACTTAATTATAAATAAAGTTTTATTAGTTAAATTAATGAATTAGATATTTTATTAGGCACATAAGAATGTTTGTGTATTATTCGTACGCGAATGAACATATATTCCTCAAAACATTTTTCATAAAATTTAGCAGTTCTTACTCAAAATTATCATACGGAGAATAATATGAAGTCAGAAACATAAGCAGATCACCCGTTCTGCAAAAATCCTAGTGCGTGAATTATTTAAGGTGTGTCGGGCTATCATTCGATAGTCCGTATTTATTTAGAGGCGACGTTTCAATCACGGTCGTATTTCAATAATTATTTGTTCTGAGATTATTCGATTGATCGATAGGAAAATCCTAGGTTTGATTAGGTTTCCAACCGACTTTTGGTTATTATATTTTATTAATCAAACCCTTAAATTTAGTTCTTCTTTAAAGTGCTAGGAGTGCTTCCAGTTCAGATTGCTCGTCCTGTCATCCTGAAAATTAAAATCTAAAAACAAATGTCGCACTCATTAGAAAATAAATTAAAACATTTAATCTTCCTTTTAAAACTGCATTTTTGGTTTGGGGTATTACATACTCTGCCTTTGTAGTAGACAAAGTAACTGTAGGCTGCAAGGTTACCTTCCAACTTACAACAGAACCACCAAGAGTAAAAGCATAACCGGTCATAGACCTTCTACTGTCAACATCTCCTGCATAACCAGAATCACAGTAGCCTGAAACTAAACAATTAGTATCACCTCCATAAATGAGACCGACATCAGATGTACCTCTAAGGTACCGAAATATCCTCTTCACAGCCTGCCAATGTTCCTTTCCAGGTTGAGCCATAAACCTGCTGACAACACTAACAACATGTGCAAGATCAGGTCTGGTACAAACCATAACATACATCAAACTCCCTACTGCACTAGCATAGGGAACCTGAGACATGTACTCCTTCTCCTCAGCAGATTTAGGAGCGAAAACCATAGACAAATGAATATTTGCAGCACTTGGAGTATCAATAGGTTTAGTTGTAGACATACCAAACCTTGATAATATCTTCTGAATATAATCCTTCTGTGAAAGGAAAAGCATATTCTGACTTCTATCCCTATGAATCTCCATTCCCAAAATTTTCTGGGCAGCACCCAAATTCTTCATCTCAAATTCAGCACTGAGAAGACCTTTTAGCTTTTGAATATCTGACTTGTTCTTTGCAGCTATTAGCATATCATCAACATATAAGACCAAGTAGATAAATGAATCATCTTCCAGCTTGTTGTGATACACACAACTATCATACGGACTCCTGTTGTAGCCAAGATGTGTCATATAACCATCAAATCTCTTGTACCACTGCCTTGGAGACTGCTTTAGCCCATATAAGGACTTCTTCAACTTGCAAATGTACACTTCTTTCTCGGGAACTTGGAAACCATCTGGCTGGGTCATGTATATCTCTTTATCCAACTCTCCATGTAGAAAAGTTGTCTTCACATCTAGTTGTTCAAGTTCCAGATGCTGATGTGCTACCATTTGAAGTAACACTCTAATAGAAGTATGTTTAACCACAGGTGAGAAAATATCATCATAGTCGATCTACTTCCTCTTTCTGATAGAACCCCCTAGAAACGACTCTTGCCTTATACCTGATACCCTCAGCAGGTGATATTCTTTCCTTCTTCTTGAAGACCCACTTGCATGTAATAATCTCTCTCTCCGGAGGCTTCTTGACTAACTCCCAAGTCATATTCTTGTGAAGTGACTCCATCTCATCTCCCATGGCAGCAAGCCATTGGGTAGACTCTGTACATATGACAACTTCTTTGTAGGTGGATGACTCATGAGAATCCACCTCTTCAACAACCTGCAATGCATAACCCACCATATCCTCAAACATATATCTCTTTGGAGCCTCAACTCCAATCCTTCTAGCTCGATCAAGAGTTATACTGTATGGTCTTGTCTCAGATGGTTGAGATTCTGGTGGTGATGCATCTTTCAGCTCGGTGTCAGAATGTGAGTGTTGTTCTCCATCTTCCTTTTGTGACTCACTCTGCTCCGCCTGTTTGTCAACACTATTGTTTTTTGATACAACGATAGACTTCACAGTAGGGTTAAACATAGAATTCTCATCAAAAATAACATTTCTGCTAAATATGACTTTGCTTTCTGATGGAGACCAGATTCTATACCCCTTAACACCGTTTCTATAGCCCACAAAAACTCCTTTCTTCGCCCTTGGCTCCAATTTACCCTCATTTACATGATAATAAACAGTACACCCAAAAGCTCTCAAATTAGAGTAATCTGCAGACTTACCAAACCATACCTCATAAGGTGTTTTGAGGTTGATGCCTGTGTGAGGTGCACGATTTATCAGGTAACATGTCGTGCTGACCGCTTCTGCCCAAAATCTTTGGGCTAATCCAGCATTAGAGAGCATGCATCGAGCTCTCTCCAGAAGTGTCTAATTCATGTGTTCTGCTACACCATTCTATTTTGGTGTATCTCGTACTGTATGATATCTTACGATCCCTTCATTCTTGAAGAACTCATCGAAATCAGAAGAACAAAATTCCAGACCATTATCAGTTCACAACCTTTTGATTTTCTTCTCTGTTTGATTTTCCACCAACGCCTTCCATTGCTTGAAACTCTTGAAAGCTTCACTTTTATGCTTCATCATAATTACCCAAGTCATTCTTGAGTAGTCATCAATCATAGACACGAAGTATCTATTGTCTCCTAAAGATTCAACACGAGAAGGACCCCAACAATCAGAATGAATATAATCAAGTGTGTCTTTTATTTTATGAATTGTCTTGGGAAACTTGTTGCGATGAAGCTTCCCAAAAACACAGTGCTCACAAAAACCAAGACCAGTGACCTTGTGGCCACCAAGAAAATCCTCTTTCGACAGAATTTGCATCCCTCGTTCACCCATGTGGCCAAGTCTCATGTGCCATAACTTAGTCAAGTCGTCTTTGTGAACTTCCGATGATGCAACAACAACAACGTTAGATAGCGTTGAACCTTGCAAAAAGTACAAAGTTCCTCACTTCACACCTTTCTGAACCACGTTAGAACCCTTGTAGACATACAGAACTCCACATTCACCTCTGAAACTAAAACCCCTAGAAGACTAAGTGATATCAGATTCTTCATCATTTGTGGAACATGCCTAACATTGTTCAATGTGCAAAATTTACCATCATGTGTCCGTAATTGAATTGAGCCTATTCCAACCGCCTTGCAAACTGAACTATTGGTCATAGAAATATTACCTCCATCCACTTGCTCGTAAGTTGTAAACCACTCTCTGCGCGGACATATATGAAAAGATGCCTCGGAATCAAGAACCCACACATCAGTGTGATGTGTTTGTCCATTAGCAACTAGGACTACATCCTCCTCAGAGTTGATGTTATCTCCTTCAGAAACAGTAGCAGTACCTGCTTTGTCTTCCTGCTTCTACAGTCATTTTTCCAATGACCTGGCTCTTCGCAGTAGTTACAGATATCGTCTGGTTTAGGACCCTTAGACCCAGGCTTCTTGAATTTCTTCTTCCCTGATTTTTCAGGTCCCTTGTTCCCACTAGCTACTAGTCCAGCGGCCTGATTACCTGAACTTCCACCACTCGCCTTATGTCACAACTCTCTAGTATGCAGAGATGATCTGACCTCTTCCAAGGACACAGTGTCTTTCCCAACAATGAAAGACTGTACAAAATTCTCATACGACAAAGGTAGAGAAACCAATATAATTAAAACAACATCCTCATCATCAACTTTAACATCAATATTACACAATTCAAATATAATTATATTCAATTGATCCAGATGTTCATGAAGTGGCTGACCTTCATGCATACGCAAACTGAACAGACGTTGTTTCAACAACAACTTATTGGTTAGCGACTTCGTCATATCCAGACTCTCCAACTTCAACCATAGACCAGCCACAGTTTCCTCCTCTGCAACTTCGGTAATGATGTCATCTGCGAGACACAACATGATTGATGAGTGTGTCTTCTCTTCCAGAGTGGCCATCTCAGCTTCTTCCAAATCCCCCGTCTTTTTCATCAACGGTGCCCACAGTCCTTGTTGTTTCAACAAGGCATGCATCTTGATATGCCATAAAATGAAACTGTTCTTCCTCGTAAACTTGTCGATTTTCACTTTTATCCCACCCGTCAACTTTCTCACCAAATTGCAGAAACTCCCAACAAGGCTCTGATACCAGTTTGTTATAACTGATGCGAGAAAGATATAAAAATGATAAATAAACCGAATAAACCGACACCAAAATTTTACGTGGTTCACTAACAATTTGTTAGCTACATCCACGGGAAGAAGAGAGGATCTCGAATATTATTCAGAACCGACAATAATATACAACTCAAATGGGAATATAAATAATAATCCCTAACTGACTGGGCCTAAATTAATAAGCCCAAAACCAAAATCGACTAGGCCTAAATTAATAAGCCCAAAACCGAAACCGACTGATGCATTTGTATCAAAGAGACCTGGGCTTTTTAAATAATATTAGGAAGTCCTTCACCTTTTTCCACAATCCGATGTGGGACAGAATATGACTTCTTATAGAATTAGGAAGTCCTCCAACTTTTGATACAATCCGATGTGGGATAAAACAAAACTTCTTTATTTTACACAATTGCAACACACATTGATTCACAAATTAATTTTGATATAATAAATTTTTCATTCTAATTATATTAAAATAATGATGACATGTCCGTTGTAATAGATCTACACTTAGTCGGTGCCACTTAAGGTTAAAATTAGGGTTCACCTGATTAGGCGGCGGGAGAAAAGGTAGAGAGCAAAACGACACCTACATGAGTGGACGTAGGGAGGAAAACAACGCCTGCGCGAGTGAAAGTAAAGAGGAAAATGCTGGAGGAATGGAGAACACAAATGGCGGTGATGACGAGGTGGTGAGGGGCGAACAACGGTCTGAGTAGGCGGACGACGAGTTTGTATATATGGAGAAGGAGAATTGCCCTAGCCGGCCGCGAACGCGTTCATTTTATACCTCTTAATTAATTATTAATTAAATATATATATATATATACACACACACACTACAACAGTGAAAGACAATCACTACAAAGAAGACGGGTTTTAACGATGTAATTTTGCGACGGATTTAGTATCCGTCGCTGGTAGCGACAGTTTTAGCGGCGGTCATAGTCAAACGGTCAGAGTCTTGATTTAGCGATGGATTTAGAATCCGCCGCTACTAGCGACGGTTTAGCGACTGTTTAGCGATGGTTTTTTCAAACCGGGACAAATCGGGGCATTTAGCGACGGTTATATCCGTCGCTAAAGTCGGACCCAGAGCACGAAGCATCTCGGCAGTTGGACCACCGCCCAGTCGAGTTTAGCGACGATTGTTTGAATAAAGCGATGGTTTTTACCGTCGCTACTAGCGACAAATATTAAGTATCCGTCGCAAAACCGTCGCAAAATTTCGATTATATAAAATTATAAACTGCAATTCAGCATTCAGACGCGATTCTTTCGCTTAGAAAATTGTCCATCGCCATCGCCGTACGCCGTTCATTGTCGCCGTCCTGAGCATTCGGTGCACGTGGTTCAATTCATATCGTCGTACTCTTCCTTTTGACGATATTTTTTCTAATTTTTAACCATATATTTTCTCATTTCGTACGTTTATATATATATATATATATATATATATATATATATAATATTCGATATTATATATATGTATTTTTATTTAAGTAGTCAATTACATATATTTATTTCAATTATGTATATGCATGTTAGTGTAATTTGGTTGATTATGATATTTTATATATAATTATGTGATAGATTAATGGTTAGAATTGTTGGATTGATGGTTGACTAGAATGGTTAGAATTGTTTATTTTATGATAGAATTAGAATTGTATATTTTATTAGAATTGTTAGATTGATGATTGACTAGAATGGTTAGAATTGTTAGATTGATGATTGACTAGAATTATTAGAATTGTTTTATGATTATATATGTGATATATATATGGGATAGAATGGTTAGAATTGTTATATTGATGGTTGACTAGAATGGTTAGAATTGTTTTATAATTATGTGATATATATATATATGTGTGTGTGTGTGTGTGTTTTAATTTGGTTAGAATTGTTAGATTGATGGTTGACTAGGATGAATATGTAATAATACAGTCAAAATTCTGTCAAAATTTAGGCGCGATTTTAATTAAATTATTAAAAAATATAATGAATTTGTTTTATATAATGCAGATGAGTACTAGTCACGGCAGCGGTGGACGAGGCAGCGGAAATGGTCGAGGCATAGGTGGTGATGGTGGTCGGGGCGACGAGTCCATTCCTTTGAGCACCAGGAAGAAGAGGGTCCTGAGATCGACGGTGAACCTGAACAGAGGAGGCGCCACCAGCTCGCAGCAACCGCCCCCGACAGGGTCATCTTCCGTGGGGTCGAGATCAAGCTCGGCCTCTATTCATCGACTGCTCGATTAGCGATCGATTTGAGTCAGGGAAAGTAAGTTATACTTTTTAATTACTTATTAATTTGTTTAGTAATTATAAAATTAATTGTTAATTATATTTATTAATTTTTTAATATGTTTCAGCTTCATACCCGGTCATTAGACTTCCACTCTCGTCACCAACTCCTTCTTGCGAGTTGGAATTGCAATGGGGCCCACAGTTGGAGAGGCGTGTCTGAAGAACAGCGTCAGCTCTACTTCGACGAGTTTAAGGTACGTACAATAATTGATTACTTATTTTAATTTAATATATATTATGTATTATTATATAAATTTAATAAAGTTTGTGTTAATGAAATGTAGAAACAGACGAGGTGGGAGGATGGTATGATACCGGCCAATTTCTACAGGCCGTTCTATAAGCTTGCCGCTGCCCGGTACAAGGACACGCTTTACACGTGGCATGCTGGGTGGAGGGATGAAGGGCTGGATATGAAGGAGGACCTGGACCCGGGTGTGTGGGACTCGATTGTGGCGATTTGGAGCAATCCCGCATACCAGGAGATGTGCCGTAAGAATCGCCAAAACCGTCTGATCCAGCAAGGAGAGGATGGGGGCGTCGATGTGCACAAGGCCGGATCCCAGTCGATTCTAGAGCACCGCATGGCGGAAGTAAGTAATATAATTTATTTAATTGTACAATATTTAAGTTCATAATTATTATGTATATGTACTTTATTTGCTAATAGGAACGACGACTCGGACGCCCTCTAGATGCTCTTGAGACTCTTGCACTCGGCCACCCCTACGAAGAGGATACGAGGACCTCCACCTACAGCCGCAGCACCCACGTGCACGTAAATAATTAATGTTGTATTTTATACTTATTACATCTGATCTTAATTATAATATTTAATTTTTACAGAGAGCGGTTCGAGATAGAATTGAAGCTGTCAGCCAAGCCCAGGAGGGTGAAACGTCAGGTTCAAATCCACCAGTTCCTCCAATTAATTTGAATCAGATCTATGTGGAGGAGGCCGACATCCATAGACAGTGGGTTCTCGGTATGGTAGGTTGTCATCCGCCATTATCGCGGAGACACAGCCCTACTCGTCTCAGACCTCTGTTACTTCAGCACCGCAGCAGCCACAACAGATGGCTAAACAGATTAGAGAGCAAGTGACGGCCAAGATTAGAGAAGAAAATCAACGGAAATGGTAGCGGCTTGCATCCTCTCTGGCCGTTCAAATGGGCTGCTCACCAGATTTTTTCCTCGACACCATTAATTTCGAGGACAGTGGTGGTGGCAGTCGTGGTGGTGGTGGCAGCGGTGGCCTGGTCATTGGTCGTGGTGGCGGCGGTCGTGGTGGTGGCAGCGGCGGTCGTGGTGGCAGCAGTTGTGGTGGTGGCAGCGGCGGTGGTGGCAACGACGGTGGTGGCAGCGGCGGTGGTGGCAACGGTGGCAGCGTGGCCGAGTTCAGAGGCGCAGGTGGCGATGATGATATCGATTTCGATAGTAGTTTCCTTTATACTGCTAATTTGGATGATGAGGGGTAGATTTTTATCCTAACCGTTTATGAAACTCTGTTTTATTTATTTTTATTCATGAGGCGACACTTTTATTTTTTCTCGTTTAAATTTTCGTTTATGAAACTCTATTTTTTTTATATATGTATAATGTTTATTTATGTATATTATATTTTTCATTTTTTTTACTTGTTTAGATAGAAAATTATTACTTGTTTAGATAGAAAAGTACATATAGCTTGTTTAGATAAAAAAGTATTACTTGTTTACATAGAAAAGTATATATAACTTGTTAAGATATAAAAGTATTACTTGTTTAGATAAAAAAGTACATATAACTTGTTTAGATAAAAAAATATTACTTGTTTACATAGAAAAATATATATAACTTGTTTAGATATAAAAGTATTACTTGTTTAGATAGATAGAAAAGTACATATAACTTGTTTACATAAAAAGTATTACTTGTTTACATAGAAAAGTATTACTTGTTTACATAGAAAAGTATTACTTGTTTACATAGAAAAGTATTACTTGTTTAGATAGAAAAGTACATATAACTTGTTTACATAGAAAAGTATTACTTGTTTACATAGAAAAGTATTACTTGTTTAGATAGAAAAGTAAATATAACTTGTTTACATAGAAAAGTATTACTTGTTTAGATAGAAAAGAACATATAACTTGTTTAGATAAAAAGTATTACTTGTTTAGATAGAAAAGTATTACTTGTTTAGATAGAAAAGTACATATAACTTGTTTACAAAGAAAAGTATTACTTGTTTACATAGAAAAATATATATAACTTGTTTAGATATAAAAGTATTACTTGTTTAGATAGATAGAAAAGTACATATAACTTGTTTACATAAAAAAGTATTACTTGTTTACATAGAAAAGTATTACTTGTTTACATAGAAAAGTATTACTTGTTTACATAGAAAAGTATTACTTGTTTACATAGAAAAGTATTACTTGTTTAGATAGAAAAGTACATATAACTTGTTTACATAGAAAAGTATTACTTGTTTACATAGAAAAGTATTACTTGTTTAGATAGAAAAGTAAATATAACTTGTTTACATAGAAAAGTATTACTTGTTTAGATAGAAAAGTACATATAACTTGTTTAGATAAAAAAGTATTACTTGTTTAGATAGAAAAGTATTACTTGTTTAGATAGAAAAGTACATATAACTTGTTTACAAAGAAAAGTATTACTTGTTTATATAAGATAATTGAAATAAACAATTTAAAAAAAAATGAAAAAAAAAGAATTGTAAGTTAATATAGAATTAATTTTATTAAAAATAAGTTAAAAAATACAATTTTAATATATTTTTATTTAATTAAAATTTATAAATAAAAAATATAAATTATTATATTAAAATGTAATTGAATTCTTAAATAAGATAATTGAAATAAAGAATTAAAAAAAAAAAAAAAAAAAAAACGAATTTTAGGACATATACAATTAATTTTATTAAAAAATAAGTTTAAAAAATACAATTTTAATATATTTTAATTTAATTATAATTTATAAATAAAAAATATAAATTAGTATATTAAAATGTAATTGAATTATTAAATAACATAATTGAAATAAAGAATTTTAAAAAAAATTAGAAAAAAAATGAAATTTAGGACATATAGAATTAAATTCATTAAGTAAACGTAAAAGAGCAAGTGCCCGAGCGGAATTGATCCCCGCTTGGGCGCCCAAGGTCCCGTGTTCGGTGCCCCATGGGAGCGAATATATGCCTCATTTAATTGGGAGGCTTGATGACTTATATAGAAGATGTTTGGTGGTTGGGTTCGAGATGGTTCGTGGCTCGGGTGGTTCGGTGCCCGCCAGGGCGCCCCCTGGGCCCGAGTTCGAACCACAGTGAGCCATTTTAAAAAAAAAAAATCACGATTTAGCGACGCCTTTACCGTCGCTAATACCGACAACCATAACCGTCGCAATTTTCGACGGAAACTTTCGTTGCTAATACCGATGGAAAGGCATCGTTGTTAACGACGGTATTATGACGTCATAACCGTCGACAATATATCGACAATTTGGCGACAGTTTATACCGTCGCTATGTTGCGACGGAATGAAGTCGTCGATACTTTGTGCGACGGAAATAAGTCGTCGCTACCTAGCGACGGATAGGGAAAATCGTCGCTGAATCTTAGCTACCCTCGTTTTTCAGACGGATGAAAAATCGTCGCTAAAACAGTCGCAACTATGATTTGCGACGGTCTAAAACCGTTGTAAAACACCATTTTTTTGTAGTGAACGGTGGAAAAACCCTGTTGTCTTTCGGTGCATTACCCCACATTTCTCAAAGTTTTGACAATGGGTTTACCTACGACAACTGCTTTTACACTTATGACAACGGGTAGAGTCAATACCCCGTTGTCTTATCCAGTTTTTGGCATAGTGATTCAATGTTTTCATAATCGGGTTGAACCGTAAATCGGTCATGGAACCGGTCTGCTTTACCCCCAAAAAATTATTTTTACGATTGAACTGGGAAAAAATGATCAAAACCGGGAAACCGGTAAAACCTGTTGAACCGATTTTTTGTTCTTTTTTTTTATTTTTTAAATTAATTTAAAATTTAATCCTTATTTCTATCATCCTTATTTTAAAGTTTAGTATTTTAAATTATGTTGTCTATGATTTCATTGTGTTTATTTCAATACTAAACTTATAAATATAAGTTTAAATTTTATAAGTGCACATTTATTTTATTTTTAGGAAATATTTTTAAAATAAAATTGATAATGATCACTTTTACGCTTGGGCCGCCGATTCAACTAGACCAACTGATTAAATCGCCAATCGATGCCTAGTCCAATTTGATAGTCAGTCCGATTATAAAAACACACTCATTCCCTTTTCTCCCGTTTCTTGGTTCGACGCTGTAATCTCACTTTTTTTTTAACCCTGTAATCTCACTTTATTAAATGGGAGTATTGTAGTAGGTTTAAAAAAATGTAATAATTTCAGCCTATCAATCGGGCATGCAGAAGTTCGGTGCTGCATGGGAATAAAATTTGGCGGAGTGCTCCAAGTATAAGTCATCTATTTTTTGCGGATGATTCGTTGTTGTTTTGTCGGGCTACTACGGAGGAGGGGCAAGCTCTTAGGAATTTGCTGGATGAATATGAGAAGGTCTCGGGGCAAGTTATCAACTATAGTAAGTCAGGGATATACTTTAGTAAGAATGTGGATGAGGGACGACAAACGGAGTTAAAGGATCTGATGGGTGTACAACAACTGCTAAATACGGGGCGATATCTAGGTTTGCCGTCTCTGGTAGGCAGATCTAAGAAGGACATTTTTGGCTATATTAAGGACAGAATTACGATGAAACTGCAAGGTTGGCGAAGTAAAAAGTTATCAAAAGTAGGGAAAGAGGTTTTAATCAAAGTTGTTGCTCAGGCCATACCGTCTTATTGCATGACGACCTTTTTACTTCCTTCTACGTTGTTGGATGAGATACATGTTCTACTTAATAAATTTTGGTGGGGTGATAGCAGTGATGATATGAAAGGAATCAAGTGGATGGGGTGGGAAAAACTCTGTGTTAACAAAATGGCCGGTGGGAGGGGCTTCCGGGATCTCCACCAATTTAACATTGCTCTTCTGGGTAAAATGGCATGGCGTCTAATAACGGAATCGGAGGATCTCGTTTGTCGATTACTCAGGGTGAAATATTATCCACATGGTGATTTTCTGAATGCAAGGATGGGCGGGAATCCTAGCTACACTTGGACGAGTATTATCGCTACTCAAGATTTAATGAAACGAGGAGTTCGGTTGAAGGTGGGGAATGGTCGCAACATTAATGTGTGGCAGCAACCTTGGCTCAATGATACTGATGATTTTGTCATACGAACTCCGTGCCCGGTAGGTTATGAGGATATGTGTCTTAGCGAGTTATTCAATGAAGAGACTCGAAGTTGGGATATGGATCAACTAGAGTTTCTGCTAACGCCTGACAACGTGAGACGAGTTTTGAACACTTCGATTGCCCCGAACAACTTAGAAGACCGGTATGTTTGGCATTCGGAGAGATCGGGGAGATACAAGGTTAAATCAGGCTATGCACTATTGTCAAATATGGTATCAGATAGGGATCTCGAGGTGGAAGGCAGATGGCATCTCTTATGGGGTTTGAAAGTTCCCCCGAAGGTACGTGATTGTTTATGGAGACTGGGTAGGAACTGCCTTCCGCATAAAGTTAACCTTTTCCAAAAGAAGTTGGTGAGCGATAAATGGTGTGTATTGTAAGGAAATCAACTTGAAGATACATGGCATGTGTTTTTCAGTTGTAGTTATGCTCTTCAATGTTGGGATAAGGCTGGGTTGCGTGATAAATTGGAGGAGGCTATTGCTGCTGTCGAGAGCTTGTTGGATGTCTTCTTTGCAATGCTTGGTGATAATGGACGGAACACAGCGGAAATAGTTGGAATGGTGACTTGGCAAATTTGGAAGAAACGTAATTCGATGGTATGGGACGGCAGTTGCAAGTCGCCGACTGAGGCTATTTTTTCGTCAGCTGTTCTATTGAAGGAATGGCTCCAGGCTGTGCAGACTGCTTCGATGGGGATGGAACAGATGCCAACGTCGGAACAAATCGGTGTAAAGTGGCACCCGCCGACGATAGGAACGTACAAGATTAACACTGATGCAGCTTTCTTTATGGATGAGAATAGGACTGGGATTGGCTTGGTTCAACGAGACTCTAATGGTGTATTCATACAAGCGAAATGTTGGGATTATACTGGAAAGTATGCTTTTACTTTGTATAATCAAAACTGAATTTTGGACTTATTTACTGAAATAAATTGTTTATCACTGATGCTTTAAATATCATTGAATGTTACATATATTTACTGCATAACTGTTCAATAAATAGTACGTGTTACGTTGTAGTTAATTTAGTGATACCAGATCAAAGAAGATTAAATTAACAGTCCCTTGTAACCAAAAGTACACCATTCACAACCTAGATGGAAACGAACAATCCATCGTGAAAGGTTGAAGTGTAAGGCTCAGATTGGCTTGTCTTGACCAAGAGATTACACTAGTGCATGACTGATGCACTGAATAGGACCTACAGGAGGACAAATTCTTCAGAACTGAACAAGGAAGAATTAGACCTCAGTGGTTCGTTATTTCTTAATCTTCGTCCCTTAAATAGGATCAAGTGTGGTTGGTAACTATTGCTTTGACTTATCATGGGTAGAGAATCAACGAGATTCAATACTTTTTATCTTGAGCAATATTATTGGTCACATGCGATTGCTAAGATTTAATACGGAGAATCGTGTGCAAGTACGCTTGTTCGATTTGCCCCCTTGGGAGGTTCATAAGCTTTATCATACCAAATCTTGCAAGTGGAACTAGTTTCCGGTATGGATAATAATGTTGAACCGTTCCTTAACCAAGGACAAAAGATATTAATTAATGGAAAGCTATTTCAGTGGCTTGAATTAATTAGTGGGCTAGATAATATTAAACACGGGAAATAATAACCGGGAGTCATATTGACTGTAATATGGGTTAAGAATGATAGTGCAATATTAATTATGTAGTGGGATTAATTAATATTTATGGGCTTGAATAATATTGTGGCTCAATATTGATAATTCAAGATCCATTGGAAGGTCCAATCTTAATTCTCCTAAAGGCCCCCTAAGTAGCCCAACATAAAGTCCAATAACTGAAAAAGGTGTTTAAAAATAAAATAAATCTGTTGCTTAATTTTTCCTCATAATTTCAAAAATCATAAATAAAAGAGGGAGAAAGATTTTCTTTGAATTTTGTTATGGAATGAAGATATGTATTCTTGGAATACAAGATTATCTCATTAAATTCAATAAATCTCCCACTTGGTTATTTATGGGGATATTTTTTGAAAATTTTGAATATAAAGGGCAAGAAAGATTTTCTTGATTTTCTTGAAAAGATATTATGAAAGATATGTATTTCTTGAAATACAAGAATATCTCATAAATTCATGAAGATCCAAATCTTGGAATCTTGTTCCCTATATTTCAAAAATTCCATAACAAAGAGGAGTTAGGATTTTTGTGGAATATTTTAATTATGGAGAAAAGAATATATGAGATATATTCAAGATTTCTTGGAGATCAAGAAAAAGATTTTCCCATATTATTTTATCCCAAATTTTCGACCACCACACCTCTATAAATATGGGATGAGTGTTTCATTCCCAAGTACAATTCCATGTGCTGGAAAAATTAGTAAATCCACAAAGGTGGTGCAACAAAGTTTATTTTCCTTTTGTTAATTGTTCGCGAGCATCCTACCACCGGATTGTCGAGCAAGGATTAAGGGAATACTTGGGAAGGTTTTTTTGGTGTGTCTAATCAACGAGGTCATTGTCATTCCAAGAGGTACGTTCATGTTAACTCGTAGTAATTCCGCATGCGTAGGATTTACGTGAACTGTTTATATGCATGATTTGTTGTTGAATTATTATTTGAATTAATATAGGATTAATTCATGCTAGTAATAATTATCAGAATTAAATTTGTATTTAAATATTTATCCCGAATAGATCCGTGCAATTAATTCCCCAACAACTGGTATCAAAGCCTCGGTTTCGGGCTCTGAATTTTAAATTGTAATTTAATTTGTTTACATTAAATTTGAAATTGGATGGTAGAATTGCTAGATCTTTTTTGCAGGTATCCAATTGTCATGGAATTTAATGTGTTTATTTATGCATGCATATAAATTTTGATTTTTAATTCGATTCGTTCGAATTCGTTTTGCCTCGTGAGAAAATCCACGAGTAGATTAGGATTTGTTTGATTTGATCAATGTAATAGACTAGTCTAGATCTAGGTTTATTTATTTTTTGTAAAAAAATTGTAACCGGATCGAAAACGGAGGCGGAGATGAAGAATTAAAGGATAGATCCGAATCAAAGCGTGGGTACGCGTGTCGCGCAAACGTGCGGGGGGAGGCATGCGAGCGACGCGCGATCGCATGCAGCACGACGGGCGTGGGCGAGGCCGAGGGACCTTGCGCGAGAATCGTGAAGATAAAAGATAAAGACGCGCACCGCGGCGCGAATCGAAGGGCGGACGACGGGCGCCAAGACGGGACGCCATGGCGCGCCGAGTTCCACGTTAATTAGGCCCTAAGCGCGAGCGGATACGGCCGGTATCGAATGGCGTCGCCGCCAAATCCCGCCGAGGTTGCCGAGGCGACGCGGCGGTTTACCGAGGTCACCGAAAGCACCGATGGGCAACGATGTGTAAGCGTCTGACGACACGCTGGTCGCCGCTTATTAAGGGCTTCGGAAGGATGCGGGGCGCAGCATCCATCCGCGAGCTACTTGGCGTGGCGCCGAGAGATGGAGTTCTTTTCGAGGCGATCGAGTGGGAGAAATTCAAGAGGCGGCGTTTCTTCAAAATCAAGCCAAGAAAAAATCAAACCATGACAATTGGATAATTTGTGCCCAATATGTTTATTTTTCCGCTTTTGCTTGATTTATTGTTGTGATTTCTTGTGCTTTATTTAATTTGTTTAAATGTGTTTGCATGAGAATTGCCCAATGAAAAATATCACCTTCAAAAAATTACTAAGTATGTTTAAATAATTAATTGACAATTTTATTAGGATAATAAAATTGAATTAATTTTTGACCTCCATGATTTATTTATTTGTGAATTCTTTTGGAGAAATTCCCCCCGGGACGGTCAAAAGATAGCTTTCACATGAATAAATTCAGATGGATGATTGTGGATTATTACTAGTGGCGGCGATGATCCTCCCCACGAGGCTCGTTCAAAGCGAAATAATAATTTCAGTATTTAATCATGGTTATTACTTAGGTATAAAATTGATATGCATATACTTCCCAAGTCCCTGTCAATTTTATATTGGTCAAATGGGAGCCAACTATTAATCTGGATATTAAAGGTTTGTGGCGATCTTGTTTATAACTCGCTTGAATGTGTTTAAATAATGACCCACCCCACGTGGCTTATTTAAACTGTTTTTGAATGTTGGTGATGCATGTTCATATTTTTTGAGATTTTAATATGAAACATGTGATCGAACCTTGTGATATATTTATGCTTATGCATATTATTATTTATTCGATTCAAAGATATCGTAACCTTTTAATCCTTCGCTATTATACTTAAAGTCAATAGAATAAGTATGGAAACTATATTGATTGGAAACAGAAAATTATAATTGTCCTAACTGCACAAAGCACAAGTGGATTCTTAACACACCAAAATCAGATGAGCCAACTGACGAGTCAAAAATGTGAGACTCGTCATATCACCTTGCGAGAGATGTCGTCACTGAAATTGGTGGAGGGCAAACCCGTAAGGGATTACGTCCTCAAAATTGATGGCCCATCTGAACAAACTTGAAGTTTCGAAAGTACTGATTATAATAACGGAGACTCGGATGAATTTGGTACTTCATTCTCTGCCCAAAAGTTTCTGAGCAATTTTGCCTCGCAAGCTGATTTGTTGCAAGCTTTGGTCTCGGCAGAGATGTTGATAGGGCACCAAACTCAAGCTTTGACGGCAAGTGGTCTGTCTTCATCTTCTAGGCCAAGGGATGGCAAGAAGAAGAAGGTGACCAAAGGCCATAAGCAATCAGACTCAACTGTTGCCAAGGGCAATGATAAGATGACGAATGCTGGTGGTGTCAAGGAAAATCCAAAGAGGAAGTGCTTAAGCTGCGGTGAAAGAGGACAATGGAGGTTTACTGTCCAACCCCAAAAGGGCCGGAAAGAAAGGTAATTCTCACGCACTAATTGTTGAAACTTATTTAGCGGCGTATACTTCTCATTCGTGGGTAGTTGATACGGGATACACTAATCATGTTTGCTTCACGAGTTCAAACTGATCCAACAACTTAGTGGCAGTGAGATCCTCATCACACTGGGCGATGCTACGAGAGTGGCAAAATTGCCAAAGCGATGGGAGAAGTGCACTGGTCTTTTGAAGACATAGTTCTAATTTTAAGAGATGTTCTTTATGTTCCCAGTTTTAGAAAGAATTCAGTTTCAGTTTCTAAAATTCTATTAATAGACACTTAGTTTCTTCTAATAAGAATGAAATCATTTCTTGAAATGATGAGTGTATCTGTTATGGGACATTGATGGAAAATCTCTATACAATTAACTGTGCACACCACTCACGAAATGCATCCTATAACACATCAACTGTTTTCGATAAAAGAAAACGTGAACGAGACACTTCTATGGCATCTAAGATTGGGACATATTAATCCAAAGAGGATCCAAAGGTTGGTAGAAGCAGGTTCACTGGAGTCTCTCCAAGTTAAACCAATTCCAACCTGCGAATCATGTTTGGAGAGTAAAATGACCAAGAGGTCATTCGGAGCCAAGTGGAATAGAGCCAAAGAAGTGTTAGAAATCATTCACACAGATGTATGTGGTCCAATGTCAACCAAAGCAAGAGGAGGTTATGAGTATTTCGTCACTTTTATTGATGACTACTCAAGGTACGGTTATATTTTCCTTATGAAGCATAAATCTGAGACCTTTGAGAAATTCAAAGAATTTAAGGCTCAAGCAGAGAATCATAGGGAAAAACGTATCAAGTCTCTACGATCCGATCGTGGAGGCGAATACCTCAGCGATGAGTTTTTGAACTACTTGTCTGATGAAGGGATTGCATCCCGCTAACTGCACCCAGAACCCCTCAACAAAACGGGGTTGCAGAGCGAAGAAACAGAACTCTTTTGGAAATGGTTAGATCTATGATGAGTTATGCGGATCTTCCCAAGTCGTTCTGGGGTCATGCCTTGGAAACAGCAGCCTACATTCTGAACTTGGTGCCATCCAAATCGGTTCCCAAAACTCCAAAAGAATTATGGACCGGACGCAAGCCCAGTTTGAGACACATGAAGATTTGGGGATGTCCGGCCACGTGTTGGACAAGGAAGCTGGTAAATTGGATCCTCGATCAGAATTAAGGTTGTTTGTGGGATACCCCGAGGGAACAAAAGGGTGTATGTGTTGGGGAATGATTCGCACAGATCTATTCGGGGTGAATATTTAAATACAAATTTAATTCATTAATTATTACTAGCATGAATTAATCCTATATTAATTCAAATAATAATTGCAACAACATATCATGCATATAAAAAGCCACGTAAAACCTACGCATGCGGAATCTACGGGTTTACGTGAACGTACCTCTCGGGATGGCAGTGGCTTTGGTCGGACGGACTAACCAAAAGGACTTCCCAAGTATTCCTTAGCCCTTGCTCGACAATCCGGTTGGAAGGATACTCATGAACAATTAACAAAAGGAAAAAATAAACTTTGTTGCACCAACGATGTGGATTTGCTAATATTTCCAGCACATGGAATTGTACTTGGGAATGAACTAATCATCCCCTATTTATAGGATAGGAGGAGCACGAAATTTTTTGAATTTTTCAATGTGGGATAAGACTTTTCTTGGTCACCAAGAAATCTTGAATATATCCCATATATTCTCTTTCCCATAATTAAAATATTCCACAAAAATCCACCTCCTCTATTATGGAGAATTTTCGAAAAATCTAAGGTGCAAGAATCCAAGATTTGGATCTTCTTGAATTTATGAGATATTCTTGTATTTCAAGAAATACATATCTTCCATAATATCTTTTCAAGAAAATCAAGAAAATCTTTCTTGCCCTCTATTTTCAAAAATTTCGAAAATCTCTTAATGAATAACCAAGTGGGAGATTTCTTGAATTTAATGAGATAATCTTGTATTCCAAGAATACATATCTTCATTCCATAACAAAATTCAAAGAAAATATTTCTCCCTCTTTTATTCATAATTTTTGAATTTAATTAGGAAATATAAGCAACAATATTTATGTTATTTTAATCACCTTTTCAGTTATTGGACTATATGTTGGGCTACTCAGGGGACCTTTAGGAGAATTAAGATTGGACCTTCTAATGGATCTTGAATATCTAATATTGAGCCACAATATAATTCAAGCCCATAAATATTAATTAATCCTACTACATAATTAATATTGCACTATCCATCTTAACCCATATTACAGTCAATATGGCTCCCGGTCATTATTTCCCGTGTTTAAGATTATCTAGCCCATTAATTAATTCAAGCCACTGAAATAGCTTTCCATTAATTAATATCTTTTGTCCTTGGTCGAGGAACGGTTCAACATTATTATCCATACCGGAAACAAATTCCACTTGCAAGATTTGGTATGATAAAACTTATGAACCTCCCAGGGGGCAAATCAAGCAAGCGCATTTTGCACACGATTCTTCTCAGATTAAATCTTAGCAATCACATGTGACCAATAATATTGCCCAAGATAAAGTACGTATTGAATCTCTCTCTGATTCGCTACCCATGATAAGTCAAAGCAATAGTTACCAATCCCACGTGATCCTATTTAAGGGACGAAGGTTAAGAAACAACGAACCACTGAGGTCTAATTCTTCCTTGTTCGGGCTCAAGAATTTATCCTCATGTAGGTCCTATTCAAATAAGATCGGTCATGCACTAGTGTAATCTCTTGGTCAAGACAAACCAATCTGAGCCTTACACCTCAACCTTTCGCGATGGTTGTTCATTTCCATCTAGGTCGTGAATTGCGTACTTTTAGTTACAAGGGACTGTTAATTTAATCTTCTGTGATCTGGTATCACTAAATTAACTACAGTGTAACACGTACGATTTATTGAACAGTTATGCAGTAAATATATATAACATTCAATCATATTTAAAGCATTAGTGATAAACAATTTATTTCAGTAAATAAGTCTGGAAATTCAGTTTCGAATATACAAAGTAAAAGCATACTTTTTAGTATAATCCCCAACAATCTCCCACTTATACTCAAAGTCTGCTTTTAAGTATACTACAACACATCTCGAGTAGTCCGTGACATCTAATGTCACCTACACGAACCTAATAATTTCTCCCACTTATACTCAAAGCAGATTGGCAACGGTCTTGACACCCATTCCACTCACATGTCTCTAATGTATTCAGAGAGCAGACGCTTTGTGAATGGATCTCGCTAGTCGCCCTCGGACGCTATCTTTTTGCCACATCTATATCTCCTCTCTTAACGATTTCTCGTATAAGATGTCTTTCCTTTAATGTGTTTGTTTGACTCGTGGACTCTTGGTTCTCTTGAATTTGTAACTGCCCCTAGCAGATATTGCTAGACAAATTCAGAACACCATCCAAGTCCACTAAGAAGATCTAGAGCCCAATCGGTTCTTTCACTGCTTCACAAGAAGCTACTTACCCGAGTCCCATGGTTGAGTCAATGATGCATTTCTGCTTCACACTCGTCCATTTGATGGCTTCACTTCCCAAATGGAAACACACTAACTGAGGCAGATAATTTCTGGAATCTAAATCTGATTGGAAATCCGAGTCCATGTAGCCGATGGGGATTGGAGTATCTGACTGATAAATCAACATTCTATCCCGAGTTCTTTTCTTTAAACTTCAAAATGTTTTTAATCGTCGTCCAATTCGTTTTCCTCGAAGTTTACTCGATATCTTGCTACCATGCCTACGGCAAAGCATATATCCGGTCTCGCACACAAAGAATGCATACATAAGGTTTTAAACCGGTAGAAGCACAAGGAATACCTTTCATGTCATCTATCTCCTTTTCGTCTTAGGGAACATTTTCTTGGATAGATGGATTCCAAGTCTGAAAGGTACGAATCCTTTCTTGGAATCTTGCATGCTGAATTGTTTCAAAACCAGTGTCTATGTATGAAACTTGCGATAACCCGACCATCATTTTCTTGTGATCTTGATCCCAAGGATGTGTCCGGTTTTCCCTAAGTCTTTCATATCAAACCTGCTTTTTGAAAACCATGCCCTTACGTCTGATCACACCTTCACATCGTTCCCGATGATCACAATGTGATCTACGTACAGTACTAAGAATACCAATGCAGTTCCGACATGTTTTTATACACACAACTTTCAAACTCGTTTTGATCAAAACCCATAAGACTTTATAATATGATCAAAACTTTGGTTCCAAGTTCTGGATGCCTGTTTGAGTCCGTAAATGGACCTCTTGAGCTTTTTACAAACCGGGTGTTCTTGGCCTGTTTCAAAAAAACTAGGGGTTGTTGCATATGGATCTCTTTATCAAGACTTCCGTTAAGGAAGTTCGTCTTGATATCCATTTGCCGATTCAAAGTCGAAAATGCTTGAAGAATCGATAAGAGAATACGGATGGACTTAAGCATGGCTATGGGCGAAAAAGTTTCCACATAATCGATCCCATTCTTTCTGAGTATAACCTTTCGCCATTAGTCTTGCTTCAAAAGGTTTCAACCTTCCCGTCCGATCCTCTTTTCCTCTTATATACCCACTTGCATCTAATGGGTTTGACCCCATTAAGTGGTTCGACTAGCTCCCACACTCTATTATGAAAACATAGAACCCGCCCGGCTTTCATTCTTTGTTTGCCAAGAATGCAGATCCATATCTTGGAGTGCCTCGTTATATGTCCATGGGTTCGATTAGGGAATCAAGTCCGAGGACTCTCCTATTCCCATGAATCTCTCGGTCGTCAAACAACCCTCCCACTATAACGAGGCTCTCGCCAGAAAACGACGCTTGGTATATCATCTAAGATGCGATCAAGACCGAGGTTTGCCCTCTAAGCTCATTTAAGGTAATCTCACTTCTGGGTTTTCTTTGGTTCTATAGTTTTCTTCCAAAATCTAAAGTGGGTGCGGATGTCCACCTTTTGATCTTCGGAACTATAGAACATTCACCCTTTTGTTCCCTCGGGGTATCCTACAAAACAGCCTTAATTCTGATCGAGGATCCAATTTACCCATTTCCTTGTCCAACACGTAGGCCGGACACCCCCAAAGTTCTCATGTGTCTCTTACTAGACTTGCGCCTGGTCCACAATTCTTTGGGGTTTTGGGAACTGATTTGGATAGCACCAAGTTCAGAATGTAAGTCGTTGTTTTCCAAGGTATGACCCCAGAACGACTCGGGAAGATCCGTATAACTCATCATTGATCTAACCATTTCCAAAAGAATTATGTTGCTTCGCTCTGCAATCCCCGTTTTTGTTGAGGGGTTCCGGGTGTAGTGAGCTGGGATGCAATCCCTTCATCAGATAAGCAGTTCAAAACTCATCGCTGAGGTATTCGCTTCCACGATCAGATCGTAGAGACTTGATACGTTTTTCCATATGATTCTCTGCTTGAGCCTTAAATTCTTTAGAATTTCTCAAAGGTCTCAGATTCATGCTTCATAAGGAAAATGTACCTTGAGTAATCATCAATAAAATTACTCATAACCTCCTCTTGCTTTGGTTGACATTGAACTACGTACATCTATGTGAACGATCTCTAACACTTCTTTAGCCCCATTCCCCTTGGCTCCAAATGCCATCTTGGTCATATCACCTTCCAAACATGATTCGCAGGTTGGAATCGGTTCAACTTGGAGAAGCCCTAGTGAACCGTCTCTTACCAACCTTTGGATCCTCTTTGGATTTATATGACCCAATTTATAGATGCTAAAGAAGTGTCTCGTTCACGTCGATGAACTTTTTTTTCTCGAAAAAATTGATTGATGTGTTATAAGATACATTTTCGTGAGTGGTGTGCACAGTTAATTGTATAGAGATCATTCAACAACGTTCCATGACAGATAAATTTATCAAAAATTAAATTTGGTAACAACTTTATTAAAAAGTAACCAAAATATCCATCATAAAAGTTTAGAAACTGAAAATGAATTCTTTCTAAAAATCGGAACGTAAAGAATATCTTTAAAAATTAAAACACTGTCTTCAAAAGACGGTGCACTTCTCCCATCGCCGGTTTTGCCACTCAGAAGCATCGCCCAGTGTGATGAGGACCTCACTCCCACTAAGTTGTCGGATCCGCTTGAACCCCTGTTATGTGAAACAAACATGATTAGTGGATCCCGTATCCACCACCCACAAAATGGGAGGCATACGCCGCTAAACAAGTTTCAACAACTAGTGCGTGAGAATTACCTTTCTTTCCATCCCTCTTAGGTGGGAACAGTCGACCTCCAATGTCCTTTCTCACCGCAGCTTGAAGCACTTCCCCTTAGTTTGGCTTGTTCACTCCACCACCTTTCTTCACCTTATCTTTGCCATTGGCAACACTTGAGTTCACTTGCTTGTGGCCTTTGTTCCTTTTCTTGTTCTTACCACCCCTTGGTCTAGAAGAAGAAGAAGGTCCGCTTGCCACCAAGGCTTGGGCTTTTCTACGCTTTCAATATCGCCTCTGCCGAGACTAAAGCTTGCAATGGATCGGGCATCGAGAACTTCGATTATTCATCCGGTAGTTCAACTCGAATTGTTCAAAACTTTTCGGCAGAGAATGGAGCACGAGATCGATTTGGGTCTCGATATCGTATTCGGCCAAGTACCTCAAGTTTATTAAGGTGAGCCATCATCCGGAGAACGTGTTCCTTACGGGCGTTCCCTCCACCATTTTCATAGAGAGCAAGTCCCTCATGGTGATCCGACGAGCCACACGGTTCGATGTTGAAACATCGCTTTAAGACTAGTCATGATTTCGCAATGGTCTCAACGTTTTGGTGTTGGTGTTGCAACACATCTGACATAGAAGCCAAGATGGTACACTTAGCCATTTCGTTAGACCGCTCCCAGTCAGCATACTCTTTCTTAACCGTTTTAGTGGACTCATCTGATGGTTTATCCGGTTTAGGTGTGGTCGAGAACCCGATTATGGCTTTTGTGCAAATGAGGACAATAGTGAGTTTTCGATTCCAATCAACAAAATTTTCTCCGGTGAGCAAATTGTCTTTCAGTATATTGAACAGTGGATTAAAAGGTTGTGACATGATGAACTGAAATAAACAATAATATGCATAAGCACAAATATATCACAAGATTTGATCACATGCATCATATTTAAAATCTCAAAAAAAATATGAACAATGCATCAGCCAACATCTCAAAACAGTTTAAATAAGCCACGTTGGGTGGGTCATTATTTAAACACATTCAAGCGGGTTACAAACAAGAACAGTTACAAACCCTTAATATCCAGATTAATAGTTGGCTCCCACTTGACCAATATAAAATTGACAGGGACTCCGGAGAAGTATATGCATATCAATTTTATACCTAAGTAATAAACATGATTAAATACAGGATTACTATTTCGCTTTGATCGAGCCTCGTTGGGAGGGTCATCGTCGCCACTAGTAATAACCCACAATCATCCGTTTGGAATTCATTCATGTGAAACCTATCTTTTGACCGTCCCGTTGGGGAAATTTCTCCAAAAGAATTCACAAACAAATAAATAAATCATGGAGGTCAAAATTAATTCAATTTTATTATCCGGAATAAAATTGTCAATTAATTATTTAAAACATACTTAGTAATTTTGAAGTTGAGATTTTTCAATTTGGCAACCCTCATGCAAACACATTTAAACAAATTAAATAAAGCATAAGATAGCACAAATAAATCAAGCAAAACAGAAAAATAAACATATTGGGCACAAATTATCCAATTTTCATGGTTTGATTTTTCTTGACTTGATCTTGAAGAAACACGTCTCGAATTTCTCCCACTCGTTCGTCTCGGAAAAATACTTCCGTCTCGAGGCCGCTATACGCGAGAATTTCGCGGTCGGGATGCAGCCCGCATCCCGACGGCGACGGCTGGGGGCAACAGAACAACCTCGGCACCGCTGGCGGGACCATCGCCCGGCACCTCGGCTCGTCCTCGGCAGCAGTCGGCAGAGCGATCCTCGTCCTCGGCAGGCGTCGCGCGCATCCGCTTCGCCATCCGCCTCGCCCGCGACATCGGCCTCGCCCGCGTCTCGCGCGCGCCCGCGGCATCCGCTGGCACGGAAGCGCACGCCGTCGTGCCGGCACTGCATCCAGCAGCTCGGCCGCTGGCCTCGCCCTGCGCCCATGCGTGCCGGTAGCGCCAGCGCCGCCTCGCACAGTTACGGATTTAGATCCTTTAATTCTTCATCTCTTACCGTTCGATCGGTTTCAATTTATTTACAAAAATAAATAAACCTAGATCTAGGCTAGTCTATTACATTGATCAAATCAAACAAATCCTAGTCTACTTTCGTGGATTTTCTCACGAGGCAAAACAAATCCGAACTAATCGAATTAAAAACCACGGTTTATATGCATGCAAAATAAAACATTAAAATCCATGACAATTGGATACCTGCAAAACAGATCTAACAGTTCTACTATCCAATTTCAAATTTAATGTCCGTGAATTAAATTACAATTTAAAAATTGAGAGTCTTAAACAAATGGCTTTCTAATACCCGCTTGTTGGGGAATGATTCAGATTGCAGATCTATTCGGGGTGAATATTTAAATACAAATTTAATTCATTAATTATTACTAGCATGAATTAATCCTATATTAATTCAAATAATAATTGCAACAACATATCATGCATATAAAAAGCCACCTAAAACCTACGCATGCGGAATCTACGGGTTTACTTGAACGTACCTCTCGGGATGGCAGTGGCTTTGGTCGGACGGACTAACCAAAAGGACTTCCCAAGTATTGCCTTAGCCCTTGCTCGACAATCCGGTGGAAGGATACTCGCGAACAATTAACAAAAGGAAAAAAAATAAACTTTGTTGCACCACGTATGTGGATTTGCTAATATTTCCAGCACATGGAATTGTACTTGGGAATGAACTAATCATCCCCTATTTATAGGATAGGAGGACCACGAAATTTTGTGAATTTTTCAATGTGGGATAAGACTTTTCTTGGTCACCAAGAAATCTTGAATATATCCCATATATTCTCTTTCCCATAATTAAAATATTCCACAAAAATCCACCTCCTCTATTATGGAGAATTTTCGAAAAATCTAAGGTGCAAGAATCCAAGATTTGGATCTTCTTGAATTTATGAGATATTCTTGTATTTCAAGAAATACATATCTTCCATAATATCTTTTCAAGAAAATCAAGAAAATCTTTCTTGCCCTCTATTTTCCAAAAATTTCGAAAATCTCTTAATGAATAACCAAGTGGGAGATTTCTTGAATTTAATGAGATAATCTTGTATTCCAAGAATACATATCTTCATTCCATAACAAAATTCAAAGAAAATCTTTCTCCCTCTTTTATTCATAATTTTCGAATTTAATGAGGAAATATAAGCAACAATATTTATGTTATTTTAATCACCTTTTTCAGTTATTGGACTATATGTTGGGCTACTCAGGGGGCCTTTAGGAGAATTAAGATTGGACCTTCTAATGGATCTTGAATATCTAATATTGAGCCACAATATAATTCAAGCCCATAAATATTAATTAATCCCACTACATAATTAATATCAGACTATCCATCTTAACCCATATTACAGTCAATATGGCTCCGGTCATTATTTCCGTGTTTAAGATTATCTAGCCCATTAATTAATTCAAGCCATTTGAAATAGCTTTCCATTAATTAATATCTTTTGTCCTTGGTCGAGAACGGTTCAACATTATTATCCATCTAGGAAACAAATTCCACTTGCAAGATTTGGTATGATAAAACTTATGAACCTCCCAGGGGCAAATCAAGCAAGCGTTTTGCACATTACGATTCTTCAGATTAAATCTTAGCAATCACATGTGACCAATAATATTGCCCAAGATAAAGTGCGTATTGAATCTCTCTCCGATTCGCTACCCATGATAAGTCAAAGCAATAGTTACCAATCCCACGTGATCCTATTTAAGGGGACGAAGGTTAAGAAACAACGAACCATCGAGGTCTAATTCTTCCTTGTTCGGTTATGAAGAATTTATCCTCCTCAGAGGGTCCTATTTAGCGCAAGATCACCATGCACTAGTGTAATCTCTTGGTCAAGACAAACCAATCGAGCCTTACACCTCAACCTTTCACGATGGTTGTTCATTTCCATCTAGGTCGTGAATTGCGTACTTTTAGTTACAAGGGACTGTTAATTTAATCTTATGTGATCTGGTATCACTAAATTAACTACAGTGTAACACGTACGATTTATTGAACAGTTATGCAGTAAATATATATAACATTCAATCATATTTAAAGCATTAGTGATAAACAATTTATTTCAGTAAATAAGTCTGGAAATTCAGTTTCGATTATACAAAGTAAAAGCATACTTTTCAGTATAATCCCCAACAGTATGTTCTATGGTCCCGAAGATCAAAAGGTGGTAATAAGCACCCACTTTAGATTTTTAGAAGAAGACTATATGAACAAAAGAAGACCCAGAAGTGAGATTACCTTAAATGAGCTAAGGGGGCTAACCTCGTTGCCAATTGTACAAGATGACATACCAAATGACACACTTACACAACCGGAACCTCGTCGTAGTGGGAGGGTTGTGAAACAGCCCGAGAGATTCATGGGGATAGGAGAGTCCTCGGACTTGATCCCCGGTCAAGACGAATCAGACCCATGGACATATGACGAGGCAATCCAAGACAAGGATGCGGTTTCTTGGCAAACAGCAATGAAAGCAGAAATGGGTTCTATGGATCATAACAGAGTGTGGGAGCTAGTCGAACCACTTAATGGGGTCAAACCCATTGGTTGTAAGTGGGTGTACAAGAGAAAAAGAGGACCGGACGGGAAGGTGGAAACCTTCAAGGCAAGACTTGTGGCGAAAGGTTATACTCAGAAAGAAGGGATCGATTATGAGGAAACTTTTTCGCCCGTAGCCATGCTCAAGTCCATCCGAATTCTCTTATCGATTGCTGCGCATCTCGACTTTGAAATCTGGCAAATGGATGTCAAGACAGCTTTCCTTAACGGAAGTCTTGATGAAGAGATCTATATGCAACAACCCCAAGGCTTCATTGAAAAAGGCCAAGAACACCTAGTTTGTAAGCTCATGAAGTCCATTTACGGACTCAAACAGGCATTTAGAGCTTGGAACCAATGTTTTGATCATGTTATAAAGTCTTATGGGTTTGATCAAAACGAGTTCGAAAGTTGTGTGTACAAAAAGCATGTCGGAACTGCATTGGTATTCTTAGTACTATACGTAGACGACATTCTGATCATCGGGAATGATGTAAAGGTGTTATCAGATGTAAGGGCATGGCTTTCAAAACAGTTTGATATGAAGGACTTAGGGGAAGCCGCACACATCCTTGGGATCAAGATCACTCGAGATCGCAAGAAAAGGATGATAGGCTTATCGCAAGCTTCATACATAGACACTATCTTGAAACGATTCAGCATGCAGGATTCCAAGAAAGGTTTCGTACCTTTCAGACATGGAATCCATCTATCCAAGAAAATGTGCCCTAAGACACAAAAGGAGATAGATGACATGAAAGGCATTCCATATGCTTCGGTTGTCGGAAGCCTTATGTATGCAATCTTTGTGACGAGACCAGGATATCTGCTTTGCCGTTGGCATGGTGGCAAGATATCAAAGTAACCCGAGGAAAGAACATTGGACGGCAGTTAAAAACATTCTGAAGTATCTGAAAAGAACTCGGGATAGAATGTTAATTTATCGATCGATAGTCTAATCCCCATCGGCCATACGGACTTCGGATTTCCAATCGGACTTAGATTCGTAAAAATCTACCTCCGGTAGAGTGTGTTTTGCATGGGGAGGAGCCATGACATGGAGAAGCGTCAGCGTAAATGCGTCGCAGATTCTACCATGGAAGCGAATATGTAGTCGCTTGCGAGGCGTGAAAAGAAGCGGTTTGGCTCAAGAACTTCCTAGTGGACTTGAATGTAATTCTGAATTTGCCTACCAGAATCACTGTTTATTGTGACAATGCCGGAGCAGTTGCAAATTCAAGGGAACCAAGAGCCCACAAGGCCAGCAAACACATTGAAAGAAAATACCATCTTATACAAGATATCGTTAAGAGATGAGATATAGAGGTGGCAAAGATAGCGTCAGAAGACAACCTAGCAGATCCATTCACAAAGGGTCTGCCTCTGAATACATTAGAGAGACATGTGGAAGGAATGGGTGTCAAGACCGTTGACAATCTGGTTTGAGTATAAGTGGGAGAAATTATTAGGTTCGTGTAGGTGACATTAGATGTCACGTATTATGAACTACACGAGACATGTTGTAGTATACTTAAAAGCAGACTTTGAGTATAAGTGGGAGATTGTTGAGATTATACTGGAAAGTATGCTTTTACTTTGTATAATCAAAACTGAATTTCGGACTTATTTACTGAAATAAATTGTTTATCACTGATGCTTTAAATATCATTGAATGTTACATATATTTACTGCATAACTGTTCAATAAATAGTACGTGTTACATTGTAGTTAATTTAGTGATACCAGATCACAGAAGATTAAATTAACAGTCCCTTGTAACCAAAAGTACACCATTCACGACCTAGATGGAAATGAACAATCAATCGTGAAAAGTTGAAGTGTAAGGCTCAGATTGGCTTGTCTTGACCAAGAGATTACACTAGTGCATGACTGATGCACTGAATAGGACCTACAGGAGGATAAATTCTTCAGAACTGAACAAGGAAGAATTAGACCTCAGTGGTTCGTTATTTCTTAATCTTCGTCCCTTAAATAGGATCACGTGTGGTTGGTAACTATTGCTTTGACTTATCATGGGTAGAGAATCAACGAGATTCAATACTTTTTATCTTGGGCAATATTATTGGTCACATGTGATTGCTAAGATTTAATACGGAGAATCGTGTGCAAGTACGCTTGTTCGATTTGCCCCCTTGGGAGGTTCATAAGCTTTATCATACCAAATCTTGCAAGTGGAACTAGTTTCCGGTATGGTTAATAATGTTGAACCGTTCCTTAACCAAGGACAAAAGATATTAATTAATGGAAAGCTATTTCAGTGGCTTGAATTAATTAGTGGGCTAGATAATCTTAAACACGGGAAATAATAACCGGAAGCCATATTGACTGTAATATGGGTTAAGATGGATAGTGCAATATTAATTATGTAGTGGGATTAATTAATATTTATGGGCTTGAATAATATTGTGGCTCAATATTGATAATTCAAGATCCATTGGAAGGTCCAATCTTAATTCTCCTAAAGGCCCCCTAAGTAGTCCAACATAAAGTCCAATAACTGAAAAAAGGTGTTTAAAAATAAAATAAATCTGTTGCTTAATATTTCCTCATAATTTCAAAAATCATAAATAAAAGAGGGAGAAAGATTTTCTTTGAATTTTGTTATGGAATGAAGATATGTATTCTTGGAATACAAGATTATCTCATTAAATTCAATAAATCTCCCACTTGGTTATTTATGGGGATATTTTTCGAAAATTTTGAATATAAAGAGCAAGAAAGATTTTCTTGATTTTCTTGAAAAGATATTATGAAAGATATGTATTTCTTGAAATACAAGAATATCTCATAAATTCAAGAAGATCCAAATCTTGGAATCTTGTTCCCTATATTTCAAAAATTCCATAACAAAGAGGAGTTAGGATTTTTGTGGAATATTTTAATTATGGAGAAAAGAATATATGAGATATATTCAAGATTTCTTGGAGATCAAGAAAAAGATTTTCCCATATTATTTTATCCCAAATTTTCGACCACCACACCTCTATAAATAGGGGATGAGTGTTTCATTCATTCCCAAGTACAATTCCATGTGCTGGAAAAATTAGTAAATCCACAAAGGTGGTGCAACAAAGTTTATTTTCCTTTTGTTAATTGTTCGCGAGCATCCTACCACCGGATTATCGAGCAAGGATTAAGGGAATACTTGGGAAGTTTTTTTTGGTGTGTCTAATCAACGAGACCATTGTCATTCCAAGAGGTACGTTCACGTTAACTCGTAGTAATTCCGCATGCGTAGGATTTACGTGAACTGTTTATATGCATGATTTGTTGTTGAATTATTATTTGAATTAATATAGGATTAATTCATGCTAGTAATAATTATCAGAATTAAATTTGTATTTAAATATTTATCCTGAATAGATCCGTGCAATTAATTCCCCAACACGAAAACTTTGACAAAGCCTGGCTGTGTCAACTTAGAGATTGGGGAAGCATGGGGTTTTATGGAGGCAATTTCTTGGGCTAAAGAAATAGGTTTGGATAATGTTATTATTGAAGGGGATGCTAAAATTGTGGTGGATGCTCTGAAGAAGAAGACGACGGATATTTCGATCTTTGGGGACTATATCAGATTGAGTCTTCAAATGGTGGAGAGTTTTAATTCTATTGAGTTTAATTTTGTCAAAAGAGGAGCCAATTTGTTGGCTCACGAATTAGCACGATCCTCCACATATTATGGAAGTTTGTATTGTTGGTCTGACCTACCGATCTTTGTGGATGGGCAGACTTACACCAGTTGTTTTTGCAATAATATGAGCTAAAGCATTATTGCGCTTAAAAAAAATTGTATATGATATTGTTGTACATGTACATTAATAATGATGGAGACGAGATTGTGTTAGAGATCTTTATTAATTATAATTATGATTTAATTAGGAAATTAATAATTAATTTAATTTATTAGTATCTATTATATTTTCATAATTAGTGTTAATGTTTTTTTATTTAAGAGTCAGTCCTTTAACATTTTCATTCAGTTGTCTTTTCATTCATTTGTTTATGGATATGATCAATTAAAGTTTATCGAGAGAGTTTCTCGTTGAGAAGGTTATTTCGTTATTGTTCATGTTTCTCCTTGCATCAATTGGTATCCAGAGTCAGTGTAACGCTCCTTGTCTCTTCATCATCAACCGCACGTTGATGCCTTTGCCATAGAATAATTGTGTCAAACGATCATGACTCTTGCTCAATCCCAATCTGTTGAGTCGATGCGAGTTCAACAAACAACGATGTTTGCAGCCGCTGCGGCACCCCCCCAGGGTCGCCGCCATCAAGACCAGCCCCTAGTAGTCGTGATTCAGTCCGCTTTCGTGCACCAGGCCCTGTTTTTTATGTGTCATCTGACGAGTCGGATGAAGACGACACAGTCCAGTGCCAACGTCGATTTCACAATCCAACGATCGGCCGTCCTCGACGAATCTGACCATGCCGCTAGACACTTGTTCGCCCTCCCCACTACAGTTGAAGACGATGATGATTCGGCGGACGAGTTCACGACTGGTGATGCCCTATTCAGACATGAACCGACCTCAAGTGTAGGAAACTTTGGGCTTGGTCAATCTAATAGTGCACATGGGCCATTTAATTATTTTGAAGAATTTGTGCTAGCTTAAAATTTTAATGATGAAACTGGGACACCAAATTTTCATATTAAGGTCCGCTTGGTATGACTTCTGAAAGATAATGATAATAGATATCATTGAGGGGTTAATCACTAACGGTAATTGATTGCATTGTTATTGCTTGGTTAGAATATCAACAATGGGTATTATGTGAGGTGTGTTGAGTGAGTGAGGCTAATCAATTGCTTACTCCTATTCTCATTACTTGTGTATCAAAAATATCAAGCAACATTAATAGAAGTGATTTTCATTATCCAAACCAAACGACCCTAATTATGTTGGGCCTGGGAATTATGTGGATCATTTCGCCCCTAATTCTTATGATATGTCAGTTTGTCCTAATAGGTCGGATGACTACTCTGTTGGACATACTAATTCTTTTGTGGGTCCGGTTATCCACACCCCTATAATTAGTAGATACACCTTTTAAAATTTTATTTTTTAATAGATAAGACAGAAATACCCTTATCCCTAGTTTTGTTATCTCCTTTATCCCCGTCGTGAATTCTTCACTCAAATTAAGTGTTTATAATAAGCTAGTGTGAATATACTCAAAATCAATTCGAATGAATGCAATATTATATGCTTAATAAATGTGTCTTCTACATTTTCAATCACTCACGGTGTGTCAATAAATAAACTAATGAGCTTAGTATTCAGTTATAATATAGTACTCTTTGGTCAAGTAGAATGTATGAAATGACTCGTCAATTAATGGGATTAAGCGACAGATAAAACTTTAAATTGCATAGACACATCTCAAAAACTTCTCAAAACGAAGTTATTGTTGTACTGGATGCAACTCAAAAACACAAAATCTTATAATTTATTTGTCACCTTCAAACAAAATTCTTCGCTAATAAAAATTATAACACCTCGATCTCACTTGGAATAAAATCAATTTGCGACTGAGCAAGAAGAGACCCACCTTATTCTTACATTGGGTAAGATGCATCTCACTTCTTTCGTAAAACTTCACTTAGTAAAATTGAGTAATAGGTGGCACAAATATTTTTTTTTTGTTATAAAATATTAGAGTACATAATGCAACACGACATGTATATCTAAAAGGCAGTTGCTAACATCTTCAGCTTCCTTCCTTCACAGTTCATTAAACTGAAATTTTGAAAGGGAGCCACTAAACACACCCCATAATCCTCCATTCACACCCCACCTACTAAACTCACCTCATTAAAAATTAAAAAATTAATTTATATTACTAAACCCACCCCAAATCAATATCATTATACCCTTCTTCCCAAAAAAATAAAATCGCTTCTTCCTCTTTCCAATAGCAGTGTGCCTGCGAAAAAAAAAAAAAAAGAAGAAGCAAAAAAAGGTCTTCCACTTGGATTCTCGTGGAACAAAATTGAAGGTGAACTCAATGGCTGGAAATCGACCATTCAAAGGTAACAAATCCACGTGTGTTCGGCCGTATGGTTATGTACAGATTCACTGGTGTTCGTCCGACTAATCATGCACGGATTCATTACCATTCGGCTCCTTGGACCGAACACTACCAATTTTTTTATTTTTTATTTTTGCACGGCATTTTACGCTGAGAAATCTCACCTACGTTCAGTAGCGATTTTAGCCGAACAGTGGCGCGATTAAATCCTAAAAATACCAAAGTTTTTGCATAAAAATCGATAAAAAAATAGGAAAAAAAAAACCTAAAAACACTTACATTAATGTGCTCGTTTGAACTTTCACGTTCCAAGACTATGATGATTGAAATTGAATCAAAAAGATAAAGGGATTATGGGCGTGAATTCCAATAAATAAATATTTTAGCGTTTATGATTTACAGATTACTTATGTAAATAAAATTTAATTTTATATCTATTTATATGAGGGCATTATAGTCATTTTTTGTATGTCTATTTTAGACTTAAATATTATGAGGTGTGAATGGAGGATTATGGGGAGTTACTCTTATTTTGAAATACGTACACATACATATCACGAGAAATGAAACCAATAATATAAACTTTATACAAAATTATTGCTAATAAAATTACAAAATTTAAAACATGACCTTGATAGCAATATCTTCTTTATTCCTTAATTTGAGGTTTAATTTAATGTCAACTGGTCGATTAATTTCTTACGATTATCCGAGACACCTCATTTATCACAAAAATCTGGAAATCATACTTGCATATGGAACTTTATCATAAATTTCAATGACATGTGGAACCACCATCGACTTGATTAGGTTAAAATCCAATAATTTTTTGGCGAAACGAACCAGAAATTGAATCTGCCCAAGACCGGCGAATTTTGGTTACATATGTGCGACGAAGATGGAAGAAGGAAGGTGTGCGACGACAGTAAAAAGGTGAAGGGCATATAGCTAATAAAATTCCTTTGATCTTGGGCTATGAGGTTGGATATGACAACCCATAATAAAATCTGGTTTACAAAATTCTAGTTAACATTAACACTAGTTTGATTAGTTAATAAAAATGCTTCCTCCATCCCAAAATTATGATCCTCATTTTCTTTTTTTGTTTTCTCCATTTTCAATTTTTATTTCATTTATATTAATTTCCTGACGCCATTTTTGTAATTGTGTGGCTATGGTTATATTAGGTGTGTTTTGTATGTTTATTAAGTACAGTCGGCTGTCCTTTTTTCCCTCAACTAGATCTAGAAAAGCGCTTAATTAACACGAGAGTAGCATTTCCATTTCTAAACAACTGATTCAACAAACCAAACGCCACTCAAAACATGAAACTCTCCAAATCGTCCACCACGTTGCCGGCGGACGAAACCGCCGTCCGCCCCGACGACTACACCGACAGCCCCATCCACTACGCCGTCGCCACGCATGACCACGCCGCACTCGACAAAATCATCTCCTCCCTCCCCAAACTCTCCGACCCGACCCGCATCCACACCGAATCCGAATCCATCGCCGAAGAACGCCGGGCCGAGCAAATCTCCAAAGCCCTCAACGGCCGCGACAACCCGCGCAAAGAAACCGCACTACACCTCGCGGTCCGCCTCAACGACGCCGCTGCTGCCAGTGCGATCGCGGCCGCGGGAGCCAACATCAACCTGTACAACTCAGCGGGGTGGAACCCACTCCAGGAGGCCATCCTCCGCCACTGCAAGGACATCGCCCCGGTCCTCTGCCACCACCAGCAGCAGACCACATGGGCCAAGTGGCGGCGGCGGCAACCCCGCCTCTTGGTGGCCCTGGGCCGCATTCGCGATTTTTACATGGAGATGTCCTTCAACTTCGAGTCCTTCCTCCCTTTCGTTGCGAAAATAACCCCCTCCGACACCTACAAGATCTGGAAGCGCGGCGGGAACATCCGCGCCGACTTCTCCATGTCCGGGTACGACGGATTAAACATCAAGCGAGGAAACAACAGCTTCTTGTTTATCACCGAAAACATCAGCGATTTCCAGCATCGGGCGAAGCACATCCCGATGCGTCTGGGCACGGCCCTGGCGATCAAGCACGACACCAAGGAGATCCTGGTGGCGTCCCCCAAGGAAAAGGAGGACAACACGCCGCTAACCGAGGCGGAGATTGAGAAACGATGCAAACGGGACGTGAATATGCGGCCGGCGATGGACGTGTCCAAGGCGGAGCTGATCGCGTGCAAGAACTGGAGACGGCAGGAGAAGACGGAGAAAGTGGGGGAATGGAAAGCTAGGGTTTACGAGATGCACAACGTCATCTTGAGTTTACGCTCCCGGAAAGCGAAAACTAGTCACGCGGCGGACATCCTGCAGGGGGCGCTGCCGCAACTCACCGAGACGCAGATGTCCGCAAGCTTGCGGCCCATGGTTTGGCTCACGGACCAGTTTCCGCTCATAGTTGATGATTTTCAAAAGTTGCTTGATATTTTGTCCAAAAAGATTAAGGCGGTTAGGCGAGTGAAGGAGGTGCTCAAGACTACCTTTCCTCCGGGGACATTTCCGGTAAAGGTAATTATAAACTATTGCCTTACTTAATTGCCTTTCAAATCATCACATTTCATTTAATTAGGGTAAAGTCAAATACCATTCATTAGTTACCCTAAATTTATTTTGGACTCACCCGGATGGACATGAGACTTTAATATCACGTTTTGTTATAATTTGAAATTTAAAATTATTAGACTTCAAAATACATTCCTATAAAATATATCTACACACATATTTTTCACAAAATTCAATACAATCACATCACTATTTTTCGCAATCTCAATACAATATAATAATACAACATCAATCATTAATATTAAATATTTATTTGACATAGTAAAATTTCACCCTACCAAAATTTCAAAATAAACATATATTTTTTACTATGCATTAAGGCTTTCAAATTCATAAAATTCAAAGTTATGAATCACTTGGCACACCTAAATACAAAAACAAACATAAATGTTAATGTTGGTGTTTGACATCTTTTAACCCCAAAGTACTAAATGTAAGTTCGTGTGTGTCACGGTGTACTGATAAGCAAGTTGTGAGTGGATCTATAATAACTGCATATAAGAGCATTACTATTTCAGTCCTCAGGTCATGTGTTTGAGTTACGGAGATAAAGGGAAAAAAAATTAATTTTTTTTTTTTTACATTTTAACACTTTTGTTATCAGACTTTTATCGGTTAGAAAATCCGATCGATCGTGCGGTAAAAATAAAAATAAAAAAATCAAAATTGCAAAATGGGTAAGCGACCTGGGCGGCTGGCGGATCCAAAGATGGCGCAGGTCTCAATGCAAAATATTTTCCACTTGTCACATTTTTATTGGATCAACTTAAATTATATTTGGTAAGTTTTTAATTTTTATTTTAAGAATATTATATATAAAATAAGTAAATAAAAATTAAATCAATTTTTTTATTTTCTTATTCACTATAAATAGAGACCAATGTTGATATATTTTGAATCACTATAAAAAAAAATCTTATTTCTTCTTATTTCTATTACTTAATTTAATTCCTTTCATTTTTTTTAATTATAAATCGAAATTTATTTTAAGTGTATAGTCATTTTTTCAATTCTTGTAATTTAAAGTTTATTACTAAAATCGTAATATATTTTAAGTGTATAGTAATTTTGTTATTAAAATAATAAATTTTAAAAAATTAATAATTTAATATATCACCTTATTAATATAATAAAAATTTATTATAGATAAATATAATTATTATATAATAGAAAAGATAAATTATTTTAGATTGGGTTGGTTGGGTTGTTGATAAAGTATGAAAAAAGAGAAGACTGGATTGAGTTGTAAATTGTATATATGGAGGAGAGATAAATAAATTATTTATCAATGGGTTGGGTTGGGTTAGGTTGGTATATATTGTTGGGGGATTTAAATCAAAATGGTCCCGTAATTTTGCACATTTATTGAAAAAGTCTCGTATATATTACATGTTTCAATTTAGTCCCGTATGTTTTCAATTTGTGCCGATTTAGTCTCAAATCGTCGTAGACCGGTAAACTACTCAAAACGATGTTGTTTTTGGGGCTTGTGATACACGCGACGTGTTCACATCGATGTCAGTCAGCATTTTCCGATTGAAATTAGGGGCGCGTGTATCACACGCCCAAAAAACAACGTCGTTTTGGGGTAGTTTGATCGGTCTCCGGCGATTTGGGACTGAATCAACACAAATTGAAAACATACGGGACTAAATTGAAACATGTGATGTATACGGAACATTTTTCAATAAAAGTGCAAAGTTACGGGACCATTTTGATTTAAATCCCAGATTGTGGATATAGATAATTTCAATAGGTCTTGTTAGGCCATTGAAGAAGTCCATTTGAATTTGAAATGGACATGCTCTTCGGGTCGTTTTTTGTGGCATGATTAGGGGTGGCATACCGTACTATATTAAATATATCGAACTATACCGTATATCTACCAAAAAAATTGATACCATATACTGAATAAGTAGCATTTCGTACCGAAAATTTTATACACCGTTCCATACCGAAATTTCATTATACCATTTCATACCGAATTTTTTTAGAGTATTTGTTGCAAGATACCAAAATACCGAGATATTATAATATCGAAATACCGATTTTTTTTTTGTATACCGATTTATACCAAAATGCATAAACATTTTATTTGTCATACCAGCTACTATACCGAAACTTTTCGATATCATATCATACCGAAAATTTTGGTATACCAAAAACTACTATAAAATTAATATTTTTCGGTACGATAAGTGTGGTATATCGAAATTTTTGGTATTTTTTCCACCCCTAGGCGGCTAGGCACGACCGTTCGTTAAGGGTATATTTGTTTCGCAACCATATTGGTCGATCTTTTGACTTGACAATCTCAAATTTTTATTTGTTTTGAGATTTAAAGTTATGATCTTGATAGACTAAGTGAACTTGTATGCACCAGGTGCACCGTGCACCCCAAAATTTATTTAAGAAATATATTAATTGTTGCACTAAAACATGCAACTTGCTTATACTGAAATGTGTAATTTATTTCACAAACACTGATTTCATATTTTAGTGTAAATAAATTATTTGTTTCAGTACAATAAATTGTATATTTTTAAAATACAATATAGAGTACACTATGCATTTAGTGCTTAGGAAACCCATTCATCTTGAATTCCTATTAATCCTAATTTACTTACCACTACTTTCCTATTTATTCTCTCACTACACTGACATGATCTATCCAATGTCCATTTCCAATTGAAATCTTTTTTCTAACTGATGTTAAAATTATTAACAAAATCTAATGGTTAGAAATGATTGTTAATTAGGTTGCAATCCCTGTGATTCCTGCAGTGAAAGTGGTAGTGTCAATCACAAAATTTGTTGAGCTGCAACCAATAGAAGAATTTTACACTCCACCATCAAGCCCTAAGCACTCAGAAGACGACAACATTAGTGATGATAATACGACTTACTTGTCATTCTCATCGTCACAACGAAAGGGTCGTCGTGGCCGTAAACAAAATGATATAAGTGATGAGCATGTGGTCGATCCGTTCATGATTCCAAATGGGTACAAATGGGCAAGTCTTGATGATGAAAAGGCTAAAAAAGAATTTCATAGATAGTAGTTACCCTTTGGGTTTTGTTCTATGTTGGGCAACACTACATTGCCCTGTCCTTTCAATCGTCTGACACGTGTAACTTGGGTTCTCCATTTTGAGTGAAAAATTAAGGGTCCATTTGGTCCCTAATACAATTTGAACTAATACTAATTGGTCCAAAGTGAAACCTAAAAAGACATTAATACCCTCACTTCATTAAGTGTCTTCAACCTTGGAAAAAAAAAATTGCTGCAAATTTACTGTAACTGAAAGGACAAACCATCCTCTCAATGCGTTGAAATTATTGCAGATTCAACCTCTCCCCCTATTTTCTCTCTCCCCCTATTTTCTCTCCCACATTTTCGAAACCAGTCACAACATTTACCAATATGAATATAGATGCATAATGTTTTATTTACCAAATATCTAAATGTCATAACAAAATATTTACATTTATATATCTAAAATTCAAATATTTAGATGCATTGTCTTCCAAAAATACATAAAAAATTACAAAAAAAAAAAAAAATACATATCCAAATCCAAAAAATTACATATCATAAGTAAAAAAATTTACATTTCGACATGCACGAATATATGAATATATGAAAAAAATTATGCATCTATTCATGAACATATTCATAACAAAAAATCATATACCCCCAAAATATCCAGCAAAATATTTCTCATTTCCATAGTATTCTTCCTCCATACACTAATACACATTTGGGCTTGGACAACTGTGAAAAATGACCTTGGAGAGCGGTTATAACCGCTCTCCAAGCATCAGCTGTCCAAACTTGTGACAGTTGATAAAAAACCGTTGTCCAAGAAAAGCACTTGGGGCCGGTTTTTAACCTTTTTGAAGTTTCAAACGGATGACGATTGATAACCATTGTCCAAGCCGATATATATTTTTTAATTCTTTTTTATTTTACATAGGCAATGATTTGAAAACCCATTCAAATCAATATTTTTTTTTAATTATTAATTTACATTTTAAAAATCCTATAATAAAACTATAAACCAAAACTTATATATACGTCCAATACCATATAACATAAACCAAAAATCCTATAATAAAACCATAAACCACATATATATACCAAAACATCGAAATATATAAACATACAATCATAAACATACGTCCAAATACACCAAAAACATGAAATATATATCATCACAAATATATAATTTAATTACATGCTACCAATATTTCAAACAACATTCTCTCAATATTGATCATTATGAATATAAGAAACGATTGTAAAGGTACCCTCATCCAATCGTTTTTCCATTTCTCGATCTTTTCTTAGAGTAAGACTTGAGCTCACGTTCATAGACAAACCGCAAAACAACGAATCAATCAATATAGTATGAATTTTTATTCAATCAATAATAATTTAAATAAATCAATAATTGACTTACATTGGGAGGAATGTTCGTTATTTGGCATGGATTATATCTTTATAAAGCAACAAACAAAATGACCACAATGGTCATTATCTCGTGGTTTCTCGAAACACGTTGATTAACAATATAATCACGTATTACAATTATGATTTCTTTCTATTAATTAGTTTGATAATTTACTAAATTAAATTTACCTTAATATTAATCAGTTCACTTTATTTAACACGGATCTTGAGCCCGACTCTGAAAGGCGAATTCGATACATCGTCATCACACTATTATTATTATAATTAAAAAATAAAAATAGATTAAATATGCATAATTTTTAAAGTAAAACAAATCATTGTATAGAATATTAAAAATGAACTTACGCTTCCATAGCTCTGCTCACAAACTCCTCCCAGTATGGAGCCACCATAGGGCTATTCTGATACGCAGGAGGCGGACTAGCCGAGTAAAGACCAGTTTCCGGATCTCGTGTGTTACTTCTCAACCAAGTCCGGAAATTCTTGGCCATTACTCCAGCTTGCGACAATATTTGCTTCTTCTTTGTGAGGTCAAGACCTCTGAAGGTAGTCTATACGCATATAACATAACAATTTAGTAAATTTAAGAGTCATACTACAACTTTCAATAAATATATAATTAACATACCGTAAGCTCGTCCCATAATCTTTCCTTCAAAGGAGTCGGGCATTACGCTACGCCCGATCCTTGTCCGGCAAAGACGATAGGGATCACGCTCTCGACGGCGGCTCAATGTAGAAGGACAACGACTCACTCTCTTTTCCTATTGCTTGTCCAAACTCATTGAACGATAACTGCAATAACATAGTATTTAATTAGGTTCAACGATCAATCAATATATTTATCGATTTCAAACTGTTCAATTGTAATAAAATTACCAAGTGTTTTTCCCCTTTCTGAGCTCTCTTAATAGATGACATTGTAACTATACCCGAAAAGCGCTTCTCCCTGAGTCTTAGTGGTGGTGGGAGCATCGGTGTCACACTCTCTCAAGTCATCATATGCACCATGATCATACGCGCCATGATCTCCATCGAATCTCCATCATCTAGGGATATGGCAAACGAGACATGATCCCGTAAGCGCGGAAGAAACAACATTTAATAAACAAAAAAACAAACAATATTCACAACCGGATGTTTCATACATGATAAGAACTATCTATGCAAAGTATACATGATACATCTACTTATAAGTTACATCAAGATCATCTACTTATAAATTAAAATTTGAGTTGATAGCATACTCTTATACTATGAACACATGTGTATTAGGCTTGAATGACATTGTCTTACAAGTAGACCAAGAATATAAACAACAAGAGCAACTAAGTGGTATGGAGCAAAAATATAATATTTCAAATAAAAAAAAAAGAGCAACATATATAATATAAACAAAACTAAGTGTTATAAACAACAAGATTAGTTAGGTTCAAAAAACAACAAGAGCAACATATATAATATGAATAAGGATTAAAATAAGGATTAAAAAAAAACCGATCACTTGTTTAGAAGTAAACCTTTGTAAAAAAAAAAAAAAGATGATTCATATGGAGATCAATGGACACCGCCAAGGAAGGTGAACTAACTCAAAATAATACACAAATTTGACACTATCATACATAACAATTCTATATGCAAACATTTTCACCCTAAAAACAATTAGGATAAAAACTTGCGCACAATAAAAAAAAGGAACCGGATGTACAATCCATTTGTACCAACTAAGTGTTATGGGGTTACAAGGGCAGAGGGGGAGGGGCGACGGGGGGAGGAGGCGGGCGGGAGGGCCATGGCAATGGGAGAGAGAGGGAGGGAGGCGATGACGATTTGGGGGAGAGGGAGAAGCCGACGACGGTAGCAGTCAACTAAGAACGCGGCGATTTGTTGATGGAAACCGAACTGGCAATGGCGATTTGGTCTTCGGTTTTTCTGGCGATTTTGGGGGGAGAGGAAATTGGAGAGAAAGAAATTAATGAAGTCTGAGAGCTAGGTCTCGGTTCATATATGTATATAAAAAAAAAAAAAAAAAAGCGGTTACTAACATTTGTCAAAATATAAATAAAACGGGTTTCAAAACCGCTGTCTTTGTTTTTTTGTTTTTTTTTTTTATAAAACCGCTCTCCAAGCTTTTACTTGGAGAGCTGTTTGAAAAAAGGGTTGTCCAAGTGCAGCTGTGCAAGCTCAAATGTGTAGTAGTGATAATCCAGCAAAAACATTTACATACCAAAATATCTAAATTACATAAAAAAAAATTACTAAAAAAAAAATACAAAAAATTACATATCATCCTCCAAGTTAAAAAATTTACATATCTTCAACATGGACAATGCACGAATATAGGAATATATGCAAAAATTATGCATCTATTCATGAACACATTCATAACCAAAAACCCATATAATACCCCTAAAATCTAGCAACACATTTCTCTTTTCCGTAGTCTTCTTCCTCCAGAGTCCATCTTGCAAGAACACACACATCTAAACAGAAAATAACAAAAATCAAGAACACATCTTACGAGAACGAACACACCTGCATGTTACAAAAATCAAACAAAAATTTGCAAAAACACACACAAAATCAGTGAACTCACACAAAACACACACAAAACACAAAATTCAGTGAACACACACAAAAATCAAACAAAATTCTGCACCCACAAAATTCATATGTGCACAACAAATTAAATAAAATCAGTGAACTCACCGCCGATCTCACTGAGTCACGCACCCAACCGAACTCGAAAACCACTTCTCTAAATTCAGATCGCAAAAACCTCCAATTGGGAGAAATTGTCGTTCTGGTTTTGTCTATTCCAGACGCGCTCGGATCTCATCTCAAATTTGTGGAGGGAGAACGGCGGCGCAAGAGTGAAGCGGCATGTGTCCTCCACCGACAGATCTATGGCTTTTTGCGGGGAGGTCTTTTGGGGTTTAGCAGGGTAGACGGAGGCCGCCTCGGCGGTGATGAGCTATGTTTTAAAAACCGGAACCGGAAGTTGAGCCGGACGACCCCAAAAAAAGGTTGGACCGGGGTCGGACCGGTCGGACCGGATTGAGCCGGATTGAGCCGGTATGACGTCATAATAAATATTATATATATATAATATGCATATTTTTTAAAAAAAATCAAAATATAGAGTATGATAAGTTAATATAAATTATCTAAAGTCACTTCAAACTTCAAAGTTCAAACTTTGATACTAGTAATTTTTGGGTAATAAAAAATTGATACTAATCACACAGACTAAAAATCTCATAATTTCGTCACAATAACTATATCATTTTCATTTTTATAATAATAATTGAAGGGAAAAGGAAAATAAATAAAAGAGGAAAAGAAGAAGGAAAAACTTCGCGTGCTAGACTTGGTTGGTCCCTTCAAATTTGCCCTAAAACAACCAAAACCAAAAAACCAAGACCCACTTTCGTTATTTCCAACCACTGAAAATTCTCTCTCTAAAAACTGTGGTAAGAAGAGAGAGAAACCCTCTGAAAATGTCGACGCCGGCATGGGTGGCAGCGCCTCCTCCTCCCTCCAAAGAATCACGACATCTCCACTTTGTTGTCTGCCTTGCCCTGGCCCACCGTGGCGGCTCCTCGCCATCGACCACCCCCTCCCCGGTTCCGCCGTCCCTCCGCCATCCACGACCCTCCGCCGCCACGGTCCCCACCGCTCCTCCGCCATCCACGCCACTCAACTCCCACCACCCGCCCGCCCCACCACTACCCGCTTGGGCTCCACCTCTCCATCTGGATCCCCAGTCCCACCGTAAAAAAAAAATATATATTATTTTAATAAAAACCGGTCAAAACCGCCGGTTTAACGGTTGATCGGTTTCCGGTTTTGACCGGTTTTCAATCGGTTTTCGGGGTAGCGGTCCAATAGCGGTTTTTATACCTCTATTGGACCGGTTCAGGGCGGTTCACATGTCCGACCGGTTCAACCGGCCGGTCGGACCGGGTTTTTAAAACATAGGTGATGAGGGGCAGAGGCCGCCGCGACGAGGTGAGAGGTGGAGGCATCGGGGCAGGTTGTTATAGAGAGAGAGGGGATAATTAGTGAGAGAGAGAGAATAGAAATGAAAGAGAGAGAGAGAGAGAGAGGGTGGCCGATTAAAATGGGGGAGGTTTTTTTTTTAATTGCGGGGTAATAAGGGTAATTTAAACCACCTTTTGGATCTAGGAGTAATGTTGTTTTTTGTTTGGACCTATGAGTAAGTGGGTAGGAAATCTTGGACCTTTAAGCCATTAATTCCTCCATTTTAATCTCAAGGACACGTCTAACATTATAACTTACTCACAATAATTCACGAATTAATATTACTGATATATAATAAGTTTTTTATTCTAATTATATTAAAATAATGATGGCACGTTCCGTATTAGCTATATTAATGGTTGTCATCAGAATTATCACACGTCAGCATATCTCATTGAGATCATGTGATTTGTCGTACTTTAAGCAGATGATTTGTCATGATTAACGATTTATCATACTTAGTGATTTATCATCCTGTACATTTTGTCGTGCTTTATCAGAATGATCCTCTATAAATAAAGGACCTGACGATTCATTGTAACGTTCCCTGAAATGTTTCCCTCATTCCTCTTATATACAATTAACCAGATTTCAGGGAAGAACTACGGTTCTTCCCGCAGTGTTCTTGTTCGATTAATTATTTATTCGGTGGTCAAATTCAACAAGCCACATCAGAATCGTTAAATATTTGACTATCAACAATTGGCGCTAGAGGAAGGGACGTTCGAGAAAAATCCATCAAGAACGACGATGAATCTTCAAAATTCAAAAATCCAGAAAAAATCTCAAGAACACAGCCCATAATAAAAATCCAAAATTCCATCCCGGTATTCATCAACACCAAAAAACCAAACCCTTCGTCCAAATACAGAAAAAACCAAACAATCAGATCGTTGGTCTAAATTGAAAACCCCATCTCTTATTTCCAAAAATCTAACACACACACCCATCCAGATATACATACACATATACATACGGAAGGGAAAAAACAGAGGAAGAAGGAAAAAAGAAGCGGCTGGAATATTGAGCCACTTCCTCTGCTAAAATCCAACATCGACGCCGCTCCACGGCGAGACTAAATTCCAAGACGCCGCCTTACCCCACCGTCGACGCCACTGGCTACAGCCCTACCGTCACTGTTGGAGGCTCTCGACGGAATCAGCCGCACCACCGTAGCTCTGTAAATCACCGAAATCCGCCGCCTCCGCCGCAACAGCTTCGAGCCAAACCGAAGGCCACCGCACCGGCATCATCATCGCCCCCGCTCCGTCCTCGTACCCACGCCGTCGCGAGTCAACACGGCGAAATTGAATCTCATGATGCTGCGTGGAGGGAGTCGTGGCGGTGAGACGTGAGCCCTTCTCTCAGGTTTGATCTGATCCCAATTCTTGGGCGGTTTACACGATTGATTCCAGGTTTGATCATATCCTGGCTTTTGGGCATTTTATTACTAAGTGAAAAGTATGCAGGCATTGCTCACCATTGGGCCAAGGCATTAAATTTTTGGGCTTTTCACTTTAAAGAAAATAGCAGATGTTGGGCCTAAACTTTTATTGAAATATATTTCCGGCCCAGCTAGATAAATTGGTCCAGGAATTTTTTCTGTTGGGCCAGGATGTTATCAGCCAGGGAATAAAACGTTGGGCCAGAAATGTTACTGGTTAATAATATTTTCGGCCCACATAAAAAAAAAGGAGGTGGACAGTTGCGAGATGAAAGAAAATTAGACGAGCACCCGGAGTCTCGCGAACAACTTAAAGAATCTACCGACAGTCCTTTTGCCCACCCCACCAGATTTATTCTGATAACGTCCTTTTAATATGCTGCAACTTATAAGCTTGTCACGCACATTAAAAGTGGGGGCATGTATGTCCTCGTGGCTTCTCATTATTCATTTTAACCGTGCCCAGTTTGGTAGCACTAAAATAAGACGACCAGAATGAGAAACGAACAAGCCGAGTCTTGTGGTTCACTGGCGAAAAGAATATGTACTTACAATATCCGCAACAAAGCGGGCATTGGGTACATGGTCGCACCTAAATAAGAATACCAGATCAAAAGTGATCGCAACAAAATAAGACGATCGCGAACGAATAAAGGTTGCAACTAAATAAGACAACCACTTTGATTGCAACAAAATAAGATAATAAAAAACGAAGTCAGGATGAACACAAGCACATACAAAAAGTTCGATTCATTCAGAAGAAAATGACACTACCGGCCAAGTTACAAAAAAAAAAAAGAGCCACTTGGGCTATTTATTTGAGGTCTCCGGTAGGGTGGTGTCGAGTACAACTTTGATAGCGACCAAATCAAGAAAATGGGTCACCAGGCAGGCAACACATATGGGGCAACAACGGAAGCAGCCTACGTGATAGCCACCTCAGGCGAGCACGCACCACGCCATCAGGTGAACACACGAGAGTTCAATAGTGTGCTCGCTCGGGAGCCAAGTGATTATGCTCGCCTAGCAGGTGAGCACCGGGCGAGCACAAGAAGTGAAAGATCTAGAGCCCTGGACGGGTACATGGTCGACCATCAAGAGGCGAACATCCACCCAAATACAGAAGACGAGCATGACTCGCTCAACACGAAGACAAGTCACTTGCTAGGTAATCACCTGGATGACAAGCCAAAGACTTCACTCCGCCTTCTCGGTGTTGAGATCGTCCGCCTCCATCGGCTTGGACCAACCTACCCTCTTAAGGTCAGCTCGGTCCGCCTTTGTTTGTGCTGATTTGTTTGCCTTTATGGCGATGACCTGCCCGCCTTCTCGGCGTCAGCTCTTTGCTACCTCGGTGATGTTCATTCCATCGATTTAGCGAAGTATTCTCTGTCTTTTCGGCGATGAGATTGTCTGCCTTTACGGAGATGACCTGCCCACCTTCTCGGCGTTGGCTCCCCTCTACCTCGTTGATGTCCATTCCACCGATCTAGAGAAGTATTCTCCACCTTCTCGGCGATGAGATTGTTCGCCTTTACGGCGACAACTGCCCGCCTTCTCGGCGTCGGCTCTCCGCTACCTCGGTGATGTCCATTCCGCCAATCTAGCGAAGTATTCTCCACCTTTTCAGCGATGAGATTGTTCGCCTTTACGGCGATGACCTGCCTGTCTTCTCGGCGTCGGCTCTCCACTACCTTGACGATGTCCATTTCATCGATTTAGCGAAGTATTCTCCGCCTTTTTGGCGATGATATTGTCTGCCTTTACGGCGATGACCTGCCCGCCTTCTCGGCGTTGGCTCCCCGCTACCTCAGCGATGTCCATTCCGCCGATTTAGCAAAGTATTGTCAACCTTCTCGGTGATGAGATTGTTCGCCTTTACGGCGACGACCTGCCCGCCTTCTCGGCGTTGGCTCCCCGCTACCTTGGCGATGTCCATTCCGCCGATCTAACAATGTGGTCTTCGCCATCCCCGTGACGAGATCATCTGCCTTTATGGTGTTGATCCGTCTTTACGGCGTTGATCTGCCGGCCTTCTAGGCGTCGACTTTTCGCTACCTCGGCAATGTCTATTCCGTTGATTTAGCGAAGTGTTCTCCTCCATCCCGGCGACGAGATCATCCGCCTTTATGGCGTTCACCCACCTTTATCGGCGTGTATTTGCCCGCCTTCTCGGTGTTGGCCTGCCATTTCGACGTGTTTTTATCCGCCCTTATCGGTGTGTATTTGCCCGCCTTCTTTGCATTAGTTTTCCGCTCCGGCGATAATTTTCAATTCATAATCATGCTGACAAAGCAAAACACCTCTCTCTAGATCACACAGCTAGTAAGACGGTCTAGAGGGGAAAATCATAAAGCGCTTTCGGCGAAAAGTGGGCGACGAAAAGAAACTCTCCTAGATCGCACAACTAGTAAGATGATCTAAGGAGCAGAAAGAAAGTCGCAAACAGCTAGGCCATAAGTGGTCGATGACGAGCGAAAAAAAAAAGCTCTAATAGATCGCACAGCTAGTAAGATGATCTAGCGAGGGAAAAGTCGCAAACTGCTCGGCCATAACTGGTCGACGACGAGCGCAAAAAATAGAAAAGACTCGTACTGAGAGGCTCACCTTGAAGTACGAGCACAGAAAAGACTCGTACTAAGAGGCTCCCCTCGAAGCACGAAAGACAGAAAAAAAACTCATTACATAGAGGCTCACCTCGGCACGAAGCCACGTAAAAGACTAGTACTAAGAGGCTCCCTCGGCACGAAAGATAGAAAAGACTCGCAGATAAAGAGTCTCACCTCGAAGTACGAGCACATAAAAGACTCGTACAAAGAGGCTCACCTCGAAGTACGAGCACAGAGGGACACTGTTGCGTTGCCCATGGGGACGATTCTTTCTCGGATCAACGGTTTACTCTGCTTATGGAAATGCTGCTTCGGGATCCTTTCTATATAAATAGAGGGGAACCACTTTGTTTGGTGTCCACGTCCTGCAAGTCAACTACACTCACCTCGAAGTATGAGCACAAAAAAGTCTTGTACAAAGAGGCTCCCCTCGAAGTACGAGCAAAGAAAAGACTCGTACATAGAGGCTCACCTCGAAGTACAAGCACATAAAAGACTCGTACTAAGAGGCTCCCCCTCAATCACGAAAGCACATACTAGATCGACGACGAGCAAAGGAAAGATCCTCTACGCGGGGGCTCATTCTGAACGATCAAGATCTCATACGGTATCTGAGCAAGCTCGGAGGCAAACAGTGTGACTTAGATGCAGCAAAAGATAAAGTCTTGTCAAGACATGATTCAAGATCGAACTCTGAACAACGTCAAAGCCCGATCTTGGGGGCTATTGTTGTCACCAGAATTATCACACGTCAGCAGGTCCCATCGAGACCACATGATTTATCGTACTTTAAGCAGATGATTTGTCATGCTTGATGATTTGTCCTGCTTAACGATTTGTCATGCTTGATGACTTGTCTTGCTTAGTGATTTGTCATGCTTAGTGATTTGTCATGCTGTATATTTTGTCGTGCTTTATCAGAACGGTCCTGTATAAATAAAGGATTTGACGATTCATTGTAACGGTCTCTAGAATGTTTCCCTCATTCCTCTTATATACAATTAACCAGATTTCAGGGAAGAACTACGGTTCTTCCCGCAGTGTTCTTGTTCGATTAATTATTTGTTTGGTGGTCAAATTCAACAAGCCACATCAGAATCGTTAAATATTTGACTATCAACATTAATATATATTTATATTTATATTGATGCAAGTTAAATAATTCAGTTATTCTAAGGAAATAATTTTTTTTTTACCGAAATTCAAAGCCTCATTTAATATATCACTATAAGAAAATAAAGAAATGACTGTGGAATTTTTCAAATGATTACGGATTTTTTCAACAAAAAGAATCCATTAACTAAACAGTGAGAATTACCTATTACTTGTCTATGAACTTTTAGAATTTTAATAGACAAACAAATTATCTACGAACAAATTGTCTACACATTTGTAATTTTCGTAGACAAATAAATTACCTACTCAAATAATTCTCCAGGCAATTACATTTTCATAGGCAATTATATTTGTGATTTAAAATGCCTTATATGATTACAAAATTTTGTAGAAAAATTGTAGGCAATCCATATTATTTAAAGACGGAATTATTTTAGTTGGAAATTCTGTAGGCATGCATGTTGAAAAATTTCGTAAATAATTTTATATTTTCTTGTGTATATATATATTTGGATCATAGGCTTTTCCACTGTTAAAAAATAAAAGTAACCATCGTTTGTTTGGAGCTCAAAAATAAAAAAATATAATAATCTTTTCGTACGTGATAAATAGTTTCAAGGGATCTTCTGCAGTCAGGAACGACTTCTCCCTTTCTAACGTCAGAAAACCCTTTGATTACCGTTGGATCGTTGATCCAACACATAATTTCAATTTTAAATGATTGCACTTTGCACTAATGCATTTGCGATTTGCATACTGCAATCGCACTGCATCGTCCTACTAATAAATTAAATTAATATTTATAAATGACGAAGTTATCCCGGACCGGACACACCCTGACTCGGACCCAAACCCAGAACCGGACCCTGACCCGGATCAAACCCGGACCGCACCGGATCTGAACCCTGACTGGACCCGCCTTGACCCAAATCCAGACCGGACCCAACCTGACCTGGACCCAGAACTGGACCCTAACCCGAACCAGGACCCAGACCTGACCCGGTTCCAGACTCAGATCCGACCCTGACCCCGGATCTGGACAGTACCAAACCCGGGCCCAGACCTAGACCCAGACCGGACCTGGACCCACATCCAAACCCGACCTGGATCCAAATCCTGACTAGGACTCGAACCCGACTCAGGTCCCGAATTCGACCCGGACCCGAACCCTACCCGGGTCACGGAGGGGTTGGGGAGGGTCGCGCATGGGCCGAGTTCGGGATCGTGGACTAAAATTTTTAAATTTATGAAGATTTTATTTTTTTATTAGAAAATATTATAAAGATATTTTAGTAATTTTATCATTTTTATTTAAAAAAGTTAATTATTTAGTCTTATGGTGAAACAATATCGCCCATGTTAAAGTTAAATGATGTGGCAACCTTTTATTGGACGTCTAACTTCAGGAAGGGCAAAGTCGTTTATAACTGTATAAAAGCCCTAGTTTCAATATATTTATAATTATTTTTACATTTTTAGTTTTATTTTATAAATAAATAAATATATAATATACTTGTTCCCGAACTCCATTTGGTAGGTCAAAGAATATTATGAGTAGATTTATACTAATATAAAAACAGGATAGTCTCCTGTAAAAAAGTTTTTCGTCCACCCATTTATTGTTCAGTGTTCACCCAGTTCCTCTCTTCACTTTCTCCACAACTCACTCTTTCCACTTTAAATAACTACCCTACAATTCAAATAAATACAATATTCAATAAATACATATATCTATATATTCAATATAGATATACACCCTCATGATTGTTGTTTCCAGATTTTGAATTTTTAGATGTCAGCGACTTCTTGACCACCACAAAATGTATGTAATTTAAAGAGGATGTTAGAGAGGGTTTTAACGAGGGATTACAGTTTCGTGAGGGTTTTAATGAGGGAAAATATCTCTCTTTAAAATGGGCATCGGTAACCATTTAACGAGGGAAAAATTAAACCCTCGTTAAATTAACGAGGGCTTTGGCAAAATCTTCGACATGTGTCGATTTCGAGGGCCAAAACCCTCACCAATTGCCGAAAAAAAATGCTCTCCAAATGCCTCGTGAGTTTCCCGAGGGCGGTAAAAACCCTTGCCATTTTAAGTCAAACATTCCGCAATATTAGCGAGGGTTTTCTGCCCTCGTCCCATTTCCCGATCAAATTAACGAGGGTTTCTTGCCAGAAGTTAAGTCCCTGATCATGTCGTGGTACGAGCTAGATCCAGATGTCTCGTCAACCGGCCCATGTGAAGTCGACATAGATGGTTGATCATTGTATTGACCCCAAATTTCCTCACCGTGAAAAACTCAATTGCAATAAGTGGGCAAGAACCCATTTCTATACAAATGAGCTTTCACGTCATCAGGTGAATGAAACATCTTATTTCGACATCCAAATTTATTGCAGGGACACCTAATCTTTCCCTGATTCATCAATTCGGATTACTAGTGGCGAAATCTATAAATGATTCAAGTCCATTGTAAAATTCGTAAGATATCATGCCATTAATCGATCTTGGACCATATATTCAACGTAAACGGCCAGAACAGTCCATATCAATCAGTTTCACATTTACGAATTAATTAATATTCAAAAGTCTAATTAATAATTAATATTTCCTAAAATTTCGGCAAAGTTTCGGTTTATTTTATCGTATTCTCCAATTAATCAAGATCCTAGGTGCATCCATTTCCGACTTAATCAAGTAAAATTAATCAAGTCGGAACGCACATGTTCTACAACAAGCAATAACCAACAAATATTCATCAACATCGATCCCTCCACTCCAACGTAATTAATATATTCTTAACACCACAATTAATACTAAATACGCTAAATTAAGCTAATATTAAATTAACCTAAATAATACTAATTAATATACACGTGCTAAATAATACAAAATAATACTAATTAAACATACACACGTATCAAACTATGTACTAAATTAAGCTACAAATTAAACTAGAAATACGACTAATAAACCAACTAATACTAAATAATAAACAAACTAATACTAAATAATAAACCAACTAATACTAAACAAGAAAACAATTAAATACTAAACAATAAAAATACTAATACTTAAAATGATTAAAATACTAATACTAAATAATAAATTAAACAACTAATATTAAACAATAAAACAAGTAATACTAAATAATAAAGCAAGTAATACTAAACAACAAAACAAGTACACAATAAAGCAACTAATACTTATAAACGATTAAAAAAACAACTTACCGTATATGGAGGCAGCGATGGAGCACGGAGCACGGCCGGACGACTGCAGCAGCGGCGGCGCCTCCTCCTCTTTTCCTCTCTGGGGAAAAAAACGCGAAACTGTAAAACTGAAGCGGTGGGTCGAGTTTTATAGTGGGGGGGGGGGAATTAACGAGGGAATATGCCCTCGTTAAACGAGGGCATCTGGCACCGTGCAGAGTGTTGTTGACCATGTCAGTGGGCGACCACTTTTTTAAATTGGCGAGGCTTTTAAACCCTCTCTAAAAGCGTGTCTGTCTCGGCGAGGGTTATAAACCCTCGCTAAAATTAGCACGTCGACATTTCGCGAGGGTAAAAACCCTCGTCAATTTTAAACACTCATTAAAACACTCGTGAATCAAATCCCTCTTTAAAACGCTCGTGAATTATAGAGGGTTTCCAAACCCTCTTTAATTCCCTTCGTTAAATCAGCTATATTTTGTAGTGGACGGTAATCTTTTTTGGCTATTCTCAAATTGCACTAAGACTGCTCTGGTATGATTTTTAATTCTCTTCGAATACGATCTTATAGTTCATATATATATACATACACACGTGCCTAATTTTTTATTTGGCTCCTACTTTGGCTGCTGCTGTTTTAACATTGTTAATTTTATCTCTAAATGGACACCTTACTGGGTTTAGCTCATCCCATAAAGAAATAAGTATTTTTATTGTATGATTTTCGAAAAGGCCAAGGTATTAAAGTTGAGGAGGTAGGTAATTAATTAAGTTGTTTGTTGGATTACGATTTGAAATGCATTATCAAATTTTAAAAGGAGGTGACGATGAATTGATGATATACTCCTATATAACAAGCAAGACAAACTCTAAGCATATGTGTTTCTTGTGATAGAAATGTTTTACATTCGGAAGCTACATCTACATTTACATTTTCATTAAGTTTGGAGTATTTAAGAGGAGTTTGAATCACAAATGGTCTCATAATTTTGACCTCAAATAGATTTAGTTTCATAAGTTTTTTGTCGTCGATTTAGTCCCAATAACTTTGACGATGTCCAATTTTAGTCCCAAATCAGCCGAAACAACGTCGTTTTGCCATTTTTTTTGGGGTTTTCCAGCAGAGGTTGTGACTTGACTGTCACGTGTATTTTTAAGTGTGTTTGACTAATTCTTACCGTCAATTCTGTTTTAATTTAAAGTTTAAAATTTAAATTATATATGTCTGAAATTTCAGTTGTTAAAAAAAATACACGGGACAGTCCAGTCACAGCATCCGCCGGAAAGCCCCAAATAAAAACAATACAAAAACGTTGTTTCTACCGATTTGGGACTAAAATTGGACATTGTCAAAGTTATTGAGATTAAATCGATGACAAAAAAACTTATGAGACTAGTTCTATTTGAGACCAAAGTTATGTGATCATCTGTGATTCAAACTCATTTAAGAGGTAGATACAATGACCCTACTCTCCTTCTCACGTTTTATATTTTTCTTAGGGGGTGTTGGGAAAAATATATACTTTTGAAGAAGTGGTTGAAATTGATAATTATAAAAAAAAGTATTATTTAATAATAAAAGTTGATAATACTTGAAAAATTATATAAAAAAAAAGTTGATAGTGTTTGTAAAAGGAGTTGGTATTTAAATAAAGTTTATAGGCTGTAAAAAGTTACTTTATGAAATTTTTAGATTATAATTTTTGACAGCTTATGTTATCTGAGAAAAAGAGATATCAAACACTCTAAATTGATTCAAAGAGTTAAAAAAAAAATGATGAAAAGTTGATAGAATTTTTGCACGTACCGAAATTCCCACAAATGACCGAATATATATTGAAAGGTATGTATTATTATACTGGAGAGCTATGTTGGCTGCACATAGCAAGTCAACTTCAGTTTTCAAATTCAAATTTAAGCGTTTTTTGTTATGGTCCAAGGCCATCAGTGGCTCACAAAGACCACACTCCAACATTCATATTTTTTATGCTATAAATAGCACAGGTGGCATTGCTAGACACTACAAATTGGAAATTTTAACAGGCATAATCTAGCAATTGCTAATGCTCTTTTTTTTATATTCTTTTGCTCAAATTTTGTTTGTACTTCGTTGATAATTTCATGAAACATATCAGTTTATCTCAAGCAAGATAAAATATTCAAAAAAAAAATTGTTTCCTAAAAAATAAGTGTTCTACATTTCATCAGCACTGAAGGTAAAGGGCATAATGATTTTAAGGAAATTGTGATTTCCACAAGCCTCAATTTTTCTAGTATCATTATTATATTTCCAGTCATATACGATGCTCCCATGCCAACACTTTTTGTTGGAATTTAGAGACACGTAAACACGTAATATATGTGCAGCGGAAATAAGCAGTTCACCAACAACGAACAATTAATTGCATAATACGATTACGTTAAACATAAAGAGAATCCTTACAATAATTCGTAGGCATATTTCTCTACTATAGTATCCACGTAATCCCCATTCACAGACATCCACATATTCGTCAGCGTTGAATCCCGAGACGAATTTGCTAGGAAAATTTTAACTCTAGATTTTATGGAGAAATTAGGTTTCTTGTGTGTTTAATGAATCCCTAGGAAAATTTTAACTCTAGATTTTATGGAGAAATTAGGTTTTCTTGTGTGTTTAATGAATCCCTAAGATCTTATTTATATATTATTAAGGAAGCCCAAATTATTATTAAACAATCTTTAATAGGAAGATTATAATTCCTAATCTTTACCGATCCGGATCTCCTAGATATGATTTCCCTAAATATATTTTCCTACAATAATATTCCATATATTATTTGGGATTCCTATTTAATTAATCTAATTTAATTAAACAGTAATAATAATTAATTCCAAATTAATATATTATTAATTAATTCTCCATAAATTAAATATTAAATCAATTTAATATTTAATCAACCTAACTAGTAAATGACTTAAAAGGAAATTACTTGTCATGTAATCAAGTCATATCCATGGGATCCATAAAGCCTCGTATCATCGGATGATCGATTAGGCCTACCTGAAGAATATGAGATCCAAGTTTTTGACCTGAATGATGTAAATGAAACATGGGCTATTGCGATGATTCATCTAAAGACAAGTGCGTCGTTGCACGTATGAGTCACTTCCAACGGTTTCTGGATGAGTATTGTATCGATATCCAAAGTTAAGTTGATGTGCATCCATCACTTAGATCCAATTATGATGAAGTAGATGAGTTATGAAATCTTACTACAAATGAAGAAAATAAGTCATAATATTCAGAAATCAATATCTCATTCAAGGTGATCACGGGCCATTTGAGAATCATTATCTCACAACCTCAATGTCCAAATGATGACCTTGGGAACATAGATAAGAACAAATGCAAAACAATCAAACATAATTCGTTGACGAACAAGTGTAATGCCATAAAGCGGTTTATTAAACAAACAATAATATTCTCCAATATTATCTTGATGTGCATCGACAAAGGATCTAGGACATTAACACTATCGATCTCCCACTGAACTAGAGACAATCACCTACATATCTAATCCCTAGACCATTGAAATGTCTAGTGTGTACATGAGCACTTAAAGCCTTGGTGAAGGGAAACAATCTCCAAATTATCTTATGTGGGAACATGTTCTAACTCTATCTATCCTCTAGCAATTATCTCTTGTATCAAGTGATAACGCCTCGAACTAGTTACATGCTTGTTTTGTTATCGATCTCGGTTCTTAGCTTGGCGGAACCGCATTATCTTATGTTGGAACAATACAACTTTATTGGATGGGTATGCACTACCCTAACTACCCATAGTTCACTTAAGAATTGTTTTATCCAGAGAGCTTGTTTTTACTACACGCCTCAAGTCACTTAATGTACGGATCACAAATTGGTTGTCGAGTCAATATCTCATTCTCTTGTTTGAACTATTCCATTTATTCGCCCCCCACCATTGAGTTCTGAAAACATAATGCGACCGCGGATTTGTAATCATCACAAATTCGGATTAAAACTTTCAAAGATAATATTGCAACTAGCTCGATCGTAAATCTACATAGACAAAGAAAGCAATCTTTAAAGACGCCCGAGGTACGAGGAATGTTCTTGGCAAAGACAATCGGTGAGGTTCACCCGATTCTACTACTAGTATCTACCGTGATGCCGACAATTTCAAGGCCACATCAGGCCTAATGCATGTCATGGCGTAATGATGGAACCAATTGCAGATGCATATGGTATTGTTAGTGTTAGTGTCCTAGAGACAATCCATTGTAAGGACATAATGTTAAGATAATATTCAGTGTTGGTTTAATATTATTGTTTATTAAATATTAAATGTATGGCATTACACTTATTAGAATATTATGTTTGTTTGTTTGCATTTGTTCTTATCCGTGTTCCCATGAGTCATCACTGTCATCGAGTGTGTGAGAACTCAGATGACTTAAGTGTGATTCTCAAATAGCCCCGATAGAGGATCATCAAGAATGGGATATTGATGATGCAATGAAGATTGGTGTGCGATTTGCATCATACTCTTAGAGAGTGTAGTAAGATCTCACTTACTACGAGATACTAGGTATTTCATGATGAATGCACAAATGTCTTAGAGGGTATTGGTATACCCATCCGAGAAACCGCTTGATGTAGTTCCACTATATGTGTCTACGGGTGTCTCGATTAGTGGGAGCGATGTGATACTCCTTTGACTTGAGGTCATCACGCATTTACATGTGTGGAGTGATGAACTTTGACCATGACCGACGCTTGCACCCTTCCATGGGTAGATATGGCTTAGATTGGGTTCATTACTTAAGTACATGTGCGTGATAGTTGAGCCAAGAAAATGATTCATTCCTCAAAGTGGATTTAGAGAGAATACTCATATTCTCATCATAATTGGATCAAAATGTTAATGCACGCCAACTTGGACTTTTGGCCATTGTGACATAAGTGATCAATTAGTGATTAGAGATAATATGATTAAGTTATTTGAGTGACACTTCATCATGTTCAAGACTAATCGAGTATTTGTGAATGAAAGGAGGAAATCGAATAGCCCATATGTCTGATTCATTGTAGTTGCATCGTTTTCGCTTAACGTTACCTTCATATATTGAGAATGTCCGATTTATTGTTCAGGTTCAATTAAGATAATTAGTTTGACTAATCGCTCGATATATGAGGGCCTATGGGTCACACAACAAGTAGTTCCCTTTTACGGATTATATTTGGTTGATTAAATAGTAAATTGAATTTAATATTTAATTTATGGAGAATTAATTAATAATAGATTAATTTGGAATTAATTATTATTATTGTTTAATTAAATTGGATTTAATTAAATAGGAATTCCCAATAAAAATATATGGAATATTATTGTAGGATTTAATATATATGGAATCAAATCGTAGAGATTTGACATATATGAAAATTAAATCCGTAGAGATTTTATATATGGGAATTAAATTAAAGGGATTTAATTTAAATAAAGATTAGAGATTTTATTTCCCAATCAGGTCAGCTTAGAGTTTTAAGCTGGGTCTCCCTATATATATGAGCTCTTGGGAATTCACAAAGTAACGTTAATTCATATTTTCTCCATAAGATCTAGAGTTAGAATTTTCTTACCAAATTCAACTCGGGATTCAATGCTGGCAAGTTTGTGCAAGTCCGTGATTGGGGATTACGTGGATACCGTAGTTGAGAAATCTGCTTTCGAGTTACTGTAAGATTTCTTGTTATGATTATTGTAATCCTTTATGCAATTATATGTTACGTTCATTAATTTAATTCCACGCGCATGTATTACGAGTTTCGTGCCTCTATATTCCAACAAAGAGTATCGAGCTTGGGCTCTTGTTTTAATTGCATTAAAACTAGTTTTGAAATTAAAATTAAAAGTTTATTTTTTTTAATTTGAAACCGGGTGCGGTTGTTTGTTTGACAAAACCGCACCCCTTGTTATTTGTTTGCTTCGTCTTGTTGGCTCGTCTTCTCCACGAAAACCTAGGGTTTTTCGGAATCGCCGCCGCCCTCATCCTCGGTCTCATGGGTGTTATTTGGTATCCGGCGACGCCGCTGAGTCGTGCCGGGTTACTCATTTGCGACTCACGGCGCCAGGCGGCAGCCATGACATCGCGTCTATGACGGCCGGATTGATTCGCCTCGCCTCGGCTCGACTCGCTTCGTCCCTGTTCCCGTCGCTATCACCTGGTTCGCTCAATTTGTTGACCACCATTTCAATTCTTCTGATTCGCGATCGTAGGCTCACAGATCGATTCGAACGATGGAGGTGCGCTGCGCCGCCGTCTGGTTTCAATTTGGGGCAACTCGTTTTGGAATCGGGTTGAGTCGCGTGGGCGTGCCCTATTTCTAACAGGTCGCGACTCCGCGTGCGCGCCTCTGGTTTTTCGATGGTGGTGGCGAGTCGCCCGCATGCGCTTAGCGGCGGTGGCGACTCGCGCACACCTGATGTCCGACGAATGACCTGTTTTGTTTCTTGGGGCTATTTTGATTCTTTGATGAATACTGATAATTATTCGATTGGGTTTTCTGGGTTTGGAACTGATGAATTTTTTAAATCTGATTGAACCCTAATAAATTGAACAGTTTTGGAAATTTTTGGAATAATTCTGATAAACTGTGATGAATTATTGGACGTTTGGTTGGTTTGGATGATCCGATCGGAAACGATTTTGGAAATCGGGCAATGATGAGGGGAAGGACTGTGCCGAAATTGGATTTAGGACAGGTCCTTCCGTGCAATTTTTGAAAAATTTGCACATGAGCCCTTAACAAATAAATAATTAAATTAGAATCCAATTTAATTTTAAATTGGATTTTTGGTTGGACCAAAATAATTAATTGGATTAATTATCGTTTTAATAATCTTTGAATAAATTTAAAATTAGATTTTGAAATTTGGTTTTAAAAGATTTATTAAAATCCCACTTGTTAACTTGTTTATTTAAATTCGTTAACGCTTTTATAGTCCGCATTATAATTGTTTGGGTAGGCGGTGCCCAATAATTGTCAGACCGTATTAATTGTTTGGGTAGACGGCGCCCATATAAGTGTTAGTCTGTATAATATCATGTTTGGGTAGGCGGCGCCCAATAGATGCTCAAATGTGATGTAGATTAACATGTTGGATCTCGATTAAGCAATTAATACCCCGCCTTTAAAATGTTCCTCACTAAAATATGATTTTCATTAAATTGAACGATGCCTTCCATCAAAATTAAAAGTAAATTGGAGATTTCGTTCCAATGAGTATTTAAGGCTCAAGTCTTTTGCTCGGATCTACATCTAACGGGAATTTTATAGGGATACGTAGTGTCGCCGCTTGATGGTTGTAAATCAACTTGACTTTGTTTCACTAGCCCAAGCAAGGAAACGAAAGTCAAGGGGCATCCGATTGAACTAGGTTCAATCAACTAGGAGTTGCAAGTTTTGCAATTGGTTTGGAACCTACCAGCTCTATTATTGCAGTAATCAGCCTAAGCCGATATTGTAATAATAGGAATGTGGATCATAGTCCATTATGATTTATATTAGATATAAATTCGTATTCTTCCGATGAGGTCGTTGAATATGTGAAAATAATGGAGAGAAAATAAATTTTGTTATGGAATGAAGATAAGTATTATTGGAGTACAAGATTATCTCATTAAATTCAAGAAATCTCCCACTTGGTTATTTATTAAGTAGTTTTCGAAAATTATGGAAAAATAAGGAATGGAAAGATTTTCTTGATTTTCTTGAAAATATATTATGGAAGATATGTGTTCTTGGAATACAAGAATATCTCATAAATTCAAGAAGATCCAAATCTTGGATTCCCTACTCCTTATTTTTTTCGAAAATTCCATAATGTAAGGAGGTGGGATTTTGTGGAATATTTTAATTATGGAGAAAAAAAAATATGAGATATATTCAAGATTTCTTGGAGATCAAGAAATAGATTTTCCCATATTATTTCCACCCTAATTTTCGTCCAATCCCCCTTAGTATAAATAGGGGATGAATTTTTCATCCCCAATGCAATTTCATGTGTTGGAAAAATTAGAAATCCACAAAGGTGGTGCAACATAATTTTATTTTTTTTTTTTGTTAATTGTTCGAGCATCCTTCCTTTGGATTGTTGAACAAGGACGAGGAATACTTGAGAAGGCTCTTTGGGTTTATCGTGTGAACGAGATATCCATTTTCTCAACGGTTGTCACTCCAAGAGGTTAGTTCACAAAAACTCCTAGCAATTCCGCATGAGTAGGATTTATGTGGCTTGTTTATATGCATGATTTGTTGTTGAATTATTATTTGAATTAATATAGAATTAATTCATGCTAGTAATAATTGTTAGAATTAAATTTGTATTTAAATATTCATCCTGAATAGATCCGGGCAATTAATTCCCCAACAACCGTATCGAGCCTCGATTTGACTCTCAATTTTAAATTGTAATTTAATTAGTTTTTCATTAAATTTGAAATTGGACAAAGAGAATTGCTAGATCTTTTTTGCAGGTATCCAATTGTCATGTTATTTGATGAATGTTTAATTATGCATGCATATAATTGTGGTTTTTTAATTCGATTTGTTCGAATTCGTTTTGCCTCGTGAGAAAATCCACGAGTAGATTAGGATTTGTTTGATTCATTCAATGTAATAGACTAGTCTAGATCTAGGTTTATTTATTTTTTATAAATAAATTGTAACTGGATCGTAAACGAAGACAGAGACGAAGAATTAAAGATTTGCCACTGCGTTTGACGTGACAATGGTTTCCAGCACGGGAGTGTTAGGGCGGTCGCAGACGGAAGGAAGCCGAGAGTACTGCAGGTATCGCCATGCCGGTGCCTCAAGACGGCCGAGCGCCGGCGGTTGCCGAGAAGGCGATGCAATCTAATGCGGTTAATATCGCAAGGCCATATTGTAGGGCGCTACGCGACACCGCACGGGTTACGGCCGACGGGCAAGACGCAAGGCAGCGATAAAGGCTGGGCGGAGCCGCTAAGTGGCGCTGCTGTGGAGTCAGGGTCGAAGCTAACTAGGGCGATTGGCAAAAGGCGCACGAACGCACGCACGCGATTCAAGACCGCCGAATACCGCCAAGCGATGGGCGGGATGGGTTCCGGACGTGTGGTCGTGGCGCTTAGGGCGACGCGATACGATTTCGACCCACGAAGCTACGTTTTTGGACGTTGTCTCGAACCTAGGACGGAGGACATTTTAAAGAATTTGTCTCGAGTAGGAGCTTTTCGGAGAGCGAACGATGAAGGCTATGAAGACGATTTCTCAAGATCAAGACATGACAAAAAATTAACCGTGATAATTGGATATATGTGCCCAATATGTTTATTTATTTTTTTTGGTTGGATGTTTGCTTTATTTTTTCATGCTTATTTAATTTGTTTAAATATCGATGCATGAGAAATTATTTTTTGAAAAATGTCACTTTCAAAAATTACTAAGTATCTTTAAAATAATTAATTGACAATTTTATTAGGATAATAAAATTGAATTAATTTGACCTCCATGATTTATTTATTTGTGAATTCTTTTGGAGAAATTCCCATGGAATGCCAAAAAGATAGATTTCACATGAATGAATTCCATATGACGATTGTGTATTATTATTAGTGGCGATGATGACCTCCCCACGAGGCTCGTTCAAAAACGAAATAATAATTATGTATTTAATCATGGTTATTACTTAGGTATAAAATTGATATGCATATACTTCTTCAAGTCCCCTGTCTAATTTTATATTGGTCAAGTGGAGCCAACTATTAATTTGGACATTAAAGGTTTGTAATTGTTTCTGTTTGTAACCTCGCTTGAATGTGTTTAAATAATGACCCACCCCACGTGGCTTATTTAAAAATTTTGAGATGTTGGTTGATCGTGTTCATATTTTTTTTAGATTTTAATATGATTCATGTGATCGAATTATGTGATAATTTTGTATTTATACAATTGTTATTTATTTCAGTTCAGCATGTCGCAACCTTTTAATCCATTGTTCAATAAACTCAAGGATCTTAAAATCACTAGAAATAAATTTGCTGGCTCTAACCATAATAGAGTCTTACGTGCTCTATAACTATGATGTGAATGAGGGTTTTGGATCCAAGAATACGTACAAGATTATTCGTGAAATTATCTCAGATTTGTCATCATCAAAGATATTGTACTATATTTCTCAAGATACGGCAAGATACGCAAGATTATTCAAGATTCACAAACTTTTCCTAGATTTATTATTTATTTATTTAATTTTCAGTTTTTGTCCTTTAAATTCATAGTTATCGAGTCGGTTAGATAAATTTGCTAGATTTGGTCCTCTTTAGATTAGGAGTAGTCATTTTTCTCTATAAATATGTATAGGACGTTTTTTTCAGAAATAAAAATGAATAATATAACTATTTTTTGGCAACTTTGTCAAAAATCAATCGTTCTCCTCTTCATGGGAGTCGGGCGTCGATTTTATCGTGTTTATATTCATTCTTCATAACCGCAAGGTCAGGGCGATTTAATTTATCTTATTCCCAAATCGCGGTTCATCAAATTTAGTGCTTTCGTTGAAAGATTTGAGAATCGCGATCGCAAATTGCTACCATGTCAAGTGGTGAACGAATTGAATAGTTGGAGACCGATGTGGCGGACATCAAAATCAGTATGGCGAACATCAACGTCAAACTTGATGCGGCAATCGCGGAGGTAGAGAAGATAAAGCGCAGACTTGCAAAATTAGATAAAGGAAAGAATGGATCTATTTCTGATTCTTCATCAGAAAAAGCTCTGCACCTGTCTTCGTCATCAACGGAGAAGACATCCTCACAGCGTCACCGCCTAACCACCGAACGATGCAGGTCGGCCGCAACCATATCAGAGAGGCAACCCTCTTTTTGGTCGTCTGTTAGCATCGCTCCACCGCCGGCATCGCTTTCCGTCGCGGTCGTTCGTCACTGTGTAGAACCGACACTACGCAGCCCCCCCGCCGATCAATGAATCCACCAAGCCATTGCGTTCCGCTGAAATCCACCAATCCGCCGCCGTCGCCGCTTCGAGAAGTGGTTCTGCCGCGCTGCAATGTTTTGCGGATGAAGAAGACGATAGCTGCGATTTTTCTCGTTGATTCCCCATCTCTTCTACATGGGCCTTTTTACTTCTGATGGAATGAGAGAAGATGTATTTGGGCTGTTTCCTGAGGTTTGTCAAGTTGGACAATTTTTCTATAGAGGTTGGGCCTTTTCTGCAGCAAATAAGTTGGAGCAGAATGGGCCTTCACATTTGATGACACAAGCTGGGTCTCATAACTTTGTCTTTAGGACCTTTTATTGTGGAGGATAAGAAAAGTGGGCCCGAATTATTTTTTTGTAGATTTTTTTTGTGATAATAGGCCTTTTATCTTTTCGAATGGATTGGATAAATTTAGCGGCCCCCTTTTACTTTTATGATGAATAGCTATTTATTTATGATGAAGAAAGAATTTGGTAGTTAATGTCATGCCTTCCATTTCCGATGTCAAGTTTGAAGAACAATCGTAAATGATCACGTAGTTCAGGTTTATGCCACCCAGTTCAAGGCGAGACATACCAAATTTTTTTATGGTGTTTGACCTAAATTCGCCTAAATGATGATGAAAGGTTATATCTTCCATAATAATAATTATTATTTTATAATTAATGATAGTTATTATTTTGTTTGGCGATCTTTTATGATTTAGGGTTTAGGGTATAGTATATTATAAAATATTCTATAATTTATTTGAGTAGAATTAATTATGTGAATGATGAGTTAGCATGACACCTCATTAATCTGGTTCCATAAAAAATCAGATAGTTGGTTCTATATCACTATATATATATAGAGAGAGAGTAGTGCAAGAGTAGCACTATGTTTACTTTTTTCTTTTCTTTTTTTATTCTTTAATTTAATTTTATAATTTGTTGGTAGTATCCCCTTTTTAGTTATGTATTATTATACAATATTAGTAATTCAATTTTTTATTTAACATTATAAATTTCAACTATTTTTTCATCTCAATTAGTAAAAAATAAATGAGTATTGTAATTTTAAATTATAAAGTAATTTAAAATATAATGTGGTGCAAGAATAGCACTAGCACTATGTTTTTTTTTTTTTCCTTTTTTTATTCTTTAATTTAATTTTATAATTTGTTGGTAGTATCCCCTTTTTAGTTATGTATTATTATGCAATATTAGTAATTTAATTTTTTATTTAACATTATAAATTTCAACTATTTTTTCATCTCAATTAGTAAAAAATAAATGAGTATTGTAATTTTAAATTATAAAGTAATTTAAAATATAATGTGCAATAAATTAAAATAATATACTTTAATCGAAAGATAACGTAAAATTGCATAATAAAATGATACAAATATTACAATAATAATTACGATTACATTAAATTACTACAAATAGATAACATTACATAACAACAATACTAACTTACTAATTCATACTCTTTATAAAAAGTGGGTTCTTTTAAACATTTTTGAATCACTTTGTCCCTCCAATATTTTACACAATGCAAATTAATCCATGCAAACCGGTCCACTTAGCCCCTTCAATATTTCACACAATGCAAATTAATCCCTGCAAACCCTTCACTTAGCTAGCCCCTCCAATGTTTTACACATTGCAAATTAATTCCTGCTAAATTATTTATATTTTTGTTGTAATTTAAATTTCTGTTGTAACTTAAATTTTCATTGTAATTTAATTTCCCTTGTAATATTATGATGAATTTTCAAATTTAATTTGCATGAATATTTATGAACGTTACATATTATCTAAATTTAGTCAAATTTTTAAATTTAAATATAAAATAAAAATTATGACTTTATTATTTATATTAAAATAAGTGAAAATATATTATAATTATGGTTAGGTCTTGTATGCACCCGGGTGCACCAAGCATTCATAGTGCATTTTAGAAGCGTACAACTTGTTATGCTAAAAAATGCTATTTATTTACACAGAAAAGTGCAACTGTTAATATGGGAACATAGTTGCATTCTTCTATTTGGAATAGTTGCACGTTTTTGCTTTGTATAATTGCACGCTTCTAAAATGCACTATGAGTGCACTGTACACCCGGGTGCACATGAGACCCACTCTATAATTATAAATAATTATAGCATAATAAAAAATAATTTAATAAAGAATCTTTTTGGAATATTTTATTTTAGTGCAAAAAGTAGTGCAAAGTACTGGAGATGGTCTAACAAATGTTTTCTACATTTTCATTCACTAGGATGGAGATTAAATCGTGAGATTTTGTTTCCATCCTTATATTATACAATAATTAATATTTTCCTTTTATTTATAGTATAGAATAATTCTCCCATAATTATAATCGATATATTTTCTCAATTTATCGAGATATGGTTCGGAGAACAAGTTAAGATTTACATCCTAAATTAATATTTATTAGTCATCAAGAATTACTTAGCCTCAAAAATTAGGATTTCCCTTTTATGTTGCTCTAATTTCTAATATAAATAGATGCTTTGTAACTCATTGTAAGAACACCTTTTGATTATCGAATATAATATATTTCCAGGAATTTCCTAAGTTCCACGTAGTCCCACACTGCAGAGCGTAGAACGTCCTACATCACACTCACGGTGTGTCAATAAATAAACCAATGAGCTTAGTATTCAGTTATAATATAGTACTCTTTTGTTAAGGTAGAGTAGATGAAGTGACTCATTAACTAGTAAAATTAAACGAGAGATAAAAACTTTAAAACGTATAGACACATCTCAAAAACTTCTCAAGACGAAGTTATTATAGTACTGGATGCAACTCATAAACTCAAACCCCTATAAAAATTCTTCACTAATAAAAATTATCCCACCTCGATCCACTTTGACATAAATCAATTTGCGACTGAGCAAGAAGAGACCCACCTTACTCATACATGGGGTAAGATGCATCTCACTTCATTCGTAAAACTTCACCTAGTAAAATTGAGAAATAGGTGACACAAAAAGTACTTTCTTATGTCATAAAATATTAGAGTGCATAATGCAAAAGTTATTTATTTTACACGACATGTATATTTAAAAGGTAGTTGCTCACATCTTCAGCTTCCTTCATTCACAAATCATTAACCTGAAATTTTGAAATGCACACACATATCACGAGACAATTTAAAAAACTTGTACGCAATATTGCATACAAGTGAAATGTGCAATTGAACCTTTTTTTTCCTCACAAGCGAGGTAAGGGGCGGGTTAGGTATTGTTGGCGGGTTAATGGACTTTCTTCATCTTCTTCCATCGCTACGACGCTGTCATCATATTTCTTCTTCTTCCTCTTCTCTTCAAATTGCTGGCGGATCTCACGGGCTTTCTTCTTCCTCGTTCGTGCCCTAATTTTCTTTTTCGCTCCAATCATTGAAATCAGGTTGTTTAATTTGAATTTTTGTGTGAATTTTGCGAGAAGAAGAGAGAATATGTGTGTGGTGTTTGGATTACCCCTCAAAACAAAGTGTGTGATGAAATTCAGATCCTTTTGCACTCTTTTCATGTTGTTTCTGTAAATCTGTAATTTTGAACTGAAGATTTTTTTCGCGTTTGTACTGATTTTTGTTCATGTAGTATCACTTTTTTGCTCGTATGGTAACACTATTTTTATTCATGTAGTAACACATCAAGTTGTTCTTTAAATCTGTAATTTTGGACTGGGGATTTTTTTTTCGTGCTTGTACTGGTTTTTTTCATGTGGTAACACGTTTTTCTTCATAGGGCAACACTTTTTGTTCATGTAGTAACACACATTTTTTTTAGTAATATGTAACACTGTTCATATATTGTCGTAATACTATGTGAATACTCATGTGTTACCATATGAACAATAATGTGTTACCTTGTGACCCATGTTACCTTATGAATATTTTTGTGTTACGATATGTTTTATTACGTGTTACGTAAGATATGAAGTTTTTTCAATATAACAATGTAGTAACATTTATACATAGTAACACTTATACATATGAAGTTTTTGTTACTACACACAAAAAATTGACAAAATTATACATAGTAACACTTATACATATGAAGTTTTTGTTTCTACACACAAAAATTTGACAAAAAAAAATTAAAAAATTATGTGTACAGTAGGAATTGAACCAGCGACCAAATTTATTAACAACAAACCTGAACCACTAGGCTACAACACATATTTGATAAAGATATCCTTCTATAAATACATATGCGCCTGCCCAACCTGAAGCCCACAGCCTGCAACTCATGTCTGTCCTGCCCGCGCTAACCCGCGAATTTTGAATCATTTTTGTCTTATTTATGTTTTATTGCACATAACACTAGTGTGTAATATTTCACATAAGACCTTCTCCACGAGAAATGCACCCAATAACATAAAACATGATCTTAATAACAATATCTTCTTTATTACTTAATTTGAGGTTCAATTTAATGTCAACTGGTCGATTAATTTCTTACGATTATCCGAGACACCTCATTTATCACAAAGATCTGGAAATCATACTTGAATGTATCATAAATTTCAATGACATATGGAACCACCATCGACTTGATTAGGTTAAAATTCAATAAATTAATTTTGGTAAATTGAATCTGTCCAAGACCGGTGAATTTTGGTTACATGCACGACGAAGATGGAAGAAGGGTTAATTGCACTTTTGGTCCCATGTGAATTGATAGAATTTAAAATGGTCATTTTTTCGACAAATTTGGTCCCATAAGATTTTTCCGTCAATTTCTAACGGAAGTGGTATACACGCGCCGTTAGTTACACTTTTGGTCCCAAAAAATTAGTTTTTTAAATATAAATTATTATTTAGTTTAAAATAAATTTAATATAATTTTTTAGTATATCAAACTAGGGAGGTCTTTAAATGAAGGCGATTCTCTTACCAGTGAGAATCATTAAAAAGTCTTTGTCATCAATCAAGCCCACCAAGAATCTGCCATCAATCAAGCCCACCAAGTCTAAAATAGTCTTTTCTGCCCAGAGCAGAATCTGCCCACTAAATTACCCATCAAACTATTCAAAAAAATTTATATAATTAACTAATAATTCATAGTTTAATAGAATAGTTTAAAATTAAAATTTATAAAAATATAATTAATGTAAAGACTATTTATATTGTTTGAGATCCAACCTTATAGTATATCGATGATGAGATCCAACTTTCCTAGCATAACTCTTCCATTGTCTATCATTTCTAGCCTCTATGTACTTTTGAATTATATTTGAAAAATTGGAATATGAATTGGGAAAATTACTAATAGCTACACAATATTACACACTAATACTAAAAACTACAAATACTATTTATACATTACTAAAAACTACAAAATAACATTTTAAGGAAAATATTACACCCTCAGCAACACACGGCTAAAATTTAAATCAAATCCTTTCTTTCAAATTCAAATCCATTCAATCTCTCAAATCTCTCGTCTCTCTCTCCTCTCAAACCGTCTCATCTTTCACAAAATCAAAACTTATGCATCTCTCTCACAATCCATCCCAAATTCACGACAATGGAAGGAAAAAAAACCCAGATACAAGTGCAATGGGGCGATTTTAAAACTACGCTCGATTGAAGGTTGCGCGTTATTTTACGGGTGGTATATAGGGGCGGCGCTCCTTTGAATCAGGAACCCTAGATCTATGAAGCTCACACAATTCGCAGAAAATGATGTTACATGGTGGTCATTTGATAAAGAGTGATGAAGGAAATTAAAAGTAATGCACTTTTTTAGTCTCTTTATACATTTTTGTGGGTGTGTTGGATGAAACAATATCTATAAAAGGTATGTTCGTTTTTGCGACTACCTGAGATGAGACTTTGACTATACAATCCCAAATACCCTTTTCTTCAATACTCAAACAAAGTATTTTGAAATCCTACAACATCCACCTCTAATACTATTATTGCACCCTACACCCTACACTCCCCTCACTTTTACACAATTTTCAAAACATTACATTCATTCAATCATTACAATAATAATATAATAATACAAATCAATCAACTTTTTCTCCATCCTACACAATCCTATCCTATAAAATCCCCAATAAACATATACTCAACTTTTTTAGTAGGATTTTGAAATCCAAGGATTTTGAAGTCCAGGATTTTCCACGCCCACTATAAGCCCAAAACGGACATGCCCTAAGGAACAGATGCCCCTGTTTTGGTATTTGTAGATTCTGAAGGTTTGGTTGTTCAATTTTTTAGGTGGAATATGGGTTTGGTTTGGTTTAAATGAGTTTAGTTTAATTTGGGTAGATGAAACCGACAACAAAATCTTTCCTTGAGAAATTTTTGAAAGTGTCATATTAATGAGTTTGATTTGGATGTGCATTTTTGAATGCGTGTTTGGTTTGAATGTGAATTTTGGTTTGGTTTGAATGTGAATTTATTAATATGGGTTTGGTTTGAATGTGGTTTTTGGTTTGGTTTGGTTTGAATGTGGATTTTGATTTTGGTTTGAATGTGTATTGTTAATTTTCTGGATGCCTTTTGATTTTGAAGGAGTTTGAAAAAGCAAAGCATTTTTCTGAACATGTTCAATTTTTAAGATAGATGATGATTTTGCCGTTCGAATCTCTCGATGCAAAGACTACCTTCAAGGACCTCTCGATCTGTTCTAATTTTTAAGTTAGATGGAAATAGAATTAGATGCAAATGTGTTGTATTTTTCTGCACAAAACAGTAAAAAAATATGTGTTTTGTTCGGTTTTTTTACGCCGCAGCGATAAATATTGTGTGTTTGTTAGTTTTTGTTTCTACGATGTTCAATTGTGATTTTTGAACAAGATCAAGAACAAGAACTACGAGAAGTTATATGTGCAAAAAATATATCATAGATTGTGTAAAAATGTAATATTTTTGTTTTAAAATCTTGTTTCAAAATGAATTTTGAATTTTGGGAGTGAATTTGGAGTGGGTGGGTGGTGAAGGTGATTATGTTTTCTGAAATCTTGCTGCAAATGCGCGATTTCTGCAAATGTGCGGTATTTTTTTGTACAAAACAGAAAAATATGATTTTGTTCGCTTTTTTTTACGACAACATTTCACTACACATGTTCAAGACAATATTGATTTGTTGATTTGTTCGATTTTATTCTTTTGAACATGTTCAATCTAATATTGGTTTGTTCGATTTTATTCTTGAACATATTTAGTTTATTATTGAACAAATTCATTATATTGTTGTACATGTTCAAATGAAATCAATATATTAAGCAAGAACATTGCACTTGTTCAGATCTGTATTTTTTTCATTGAACATACATGTTGGGGTTTGTTATCACATACATGAATTCAATGGAATATTACAACCCAAAAAAGTATGACAATCTAAAAAATTACAAAATGTCTTTTAAGAGAGGTTTCTTGACCACAAAATATACACAACAATATCAACAAAAAAAATATTATTTTGAACCTTACAATCCTGCATTTTTCTCGTATTATATTGTATTGGCATCCACAAAAAGAAATACAATTACATCAACAACAAATGCAACTACTATACAGTCAAAAAATTACAAAACAAGTCAATATTGTTGTTGGCTTCAGAGAACAACCAAAAAAGAACCATCCAACAAAATTATACACTCATTCACGAAAACCATGCATAAAATAATATCTAGAGCGGTATTGATAAACCACGATACCATTTTTTATCTATAATTATCGGTCGACGTCTCAGAATACACACGTCTTGTAAGTGTGCGCTGCCCGCATTCACAATATCTAGTAGTACATTGTAGTTGATAGTAAGTGACCCTTCTTTAGACATTCACAACATTCCCAGTTGCGGTTTGAGCAATCCAAAAAAAATCTGAACAATAGTATAAAATTGTTAAACAAATGTATAAATCTAAAAATGTTCAAAATGGAACTAAACAACGGTTAATTTACAATTTTCTGGAAAAAAAAACATTGCACACATAAATTAATCACACTTTCTGAACAAACTGTTTTATGAACAATAGTTCAAAGTCCAAAATAACACAAACAAACGGTTCACAAACAAACTAGACACCTTTTTAAAACACACACATAAATTTCGAACAACAGTTCACGAGGACAACAACCCCACATAGAATCCGAACATGTTCAAATCGGGCCCGAACAACGATTAATTACAATTTTTTTCGAAATAAAAAACATTGCACACATAAATTAATCACACTTTTTCGAACAAATTGTTTTTATGAACAATAGTTCAAAAGTTCAAAATACACACAAACAAACTGTTCACAAACAAACTAGACACCTTTTATAAAAAAACACGCATAAATTTCTGAACAACAGTTCACAGGACAACAAACCCCAAATAAAATCTGAACATGTTCAAATCGGAACTGAACAACAGTGAATTATAATTTTCTGAACAAAAACATTGCACACATAAATTAATCACACTTTCTGAACAAACTGTGTATGAACAATAGTTCAAAGTCCAAAATACACACAAACAAATTGTTCCCCCAAACAAACTAGACATTGTTTCTGACAAAAAAAATTCTGAACACATCCATATATTGAACATCAAAGTTCAAAGTCATACCTTCACAAATTCGCACTCTTGTGGACCGAATACGAGAACCTTAAAAAATACACATAGACTAATTACTCCCAAAAGAAGCCAGATTTTCAATAAAAATATTCAGATTTATGAACAACACAAGATTTAAATCGTACCTTTGCCCTTAGTTTTTCTTGTTGAACCAACAAAAGATCCTTCAAAACACACACATAAAAAAAAATCAGTTTAACATATACAAAGAACAAAAAAATCAAGTTACTTTGAGTATTAATCCTTAAAAATAAAAAAATTCCAACCTTCAACAACTTCATGCATCCTTTTACGTTTGGAATTCTTCTTTTTCCTTTTTTCTATCACTTTTGAACCTTCCATTGGGGGGTTTTGAGAGTTCCTAACAAAAAACAAGAAGAAACAATATTCTGAGATTATTCAAGCATTTTAACAAACACTTGGTGTGCAATAATTTAGAAGGTACCAAAAATTTGTCTCAACAAAAAAAAGTAGGAGCATGAAATGGATTTTTTATGAACAATGTTAATGTTAACCAATTTAAGGACAAGAACAAGACCAAGAACAAGAACAAACTACATATATACCTCTGCATGCACAAAAAAAATCGAAAAACTGAAAAATTTGAAAAAAAAATGAAAAATATAGCAAAGAACAGGTGAGTGAAAAATCAGTTCCCCCTTTTTGCACAAGTGTGTGAAAATCTAGCAAGAACACTCCAACATTCCATGAAAAAAATTACCTTTTTAGAACTCAAGATTTGATTCCACAATTTTCGATTTTCAATTTTTTTTCAAATGGGAGGAGAGGGAAACTTTTTCTTAGTAGTAGAAAGGGTGTAATGAGATGAAAAATGGGAAAATGGAAAAGTAGGATGGGATGTAGATGGTTGCACGTTTAGAGGGGGAGGGGGGGTGTAGAAAGGGTAATAATGATAGTTTGTAGGTTTTAGTAAATTGGTGAATATGACTTGTAGTTATTAGTAATAACACTAGGGAAAATGTAGTTATTAGTAATCTCCCCATATGAATTTTGTAAGTATCATCATAATATTATATAATTAACTTATAATTCATAATATATTAGAATATTTTAAATTAAAATTTATAAAAATATAATTAATATAAAGACTATATAAATTTTTTATATTTTCAGATTTTACATAATTATTATTTAATATACCGTTTCTATACACACACACACACACACACACACATATATATATATATATATATATATATATATATATATATATATATATATTATACATATATATATACACACATTTATATATAATTTTTTAGATTATAAATAAATAATTACTTGACATAAAAATATTTATTTTTATAAATTAAATTAGTATACATATCTTTTTTTTATTATGTTTTTAGATCTTATGTAAATTATTATTTGATTGAAGAAAGTATAGGAAAATTTAATTCTTTTATGCTTTATAGTTTTACTTTCATTTTTATTAGATTTTAATTGCAATTTGAATAATTTTAGGTTTTTATTTAATAATTTTTAGGCCTAAACAATTTTGGAATGTAGTTTTAACACTTTGAAAATGGTGAATGTTAATTTTTTTTTCTTTGTGAAATATAAGACACAAAATTTCCATTAATTTATAATTCATAGTTTTTAGAGTAATTTTAGAATTTTAAAAAAAAAATCCTAACTAATATTCATATTTTATAATTTTTTTTAATATTTGAATAATTAAAATCTAATTATATATATAATGTTTTTTAAATTTTTATATAAGTTATTAATTAGTTTGGAAAATAATTATTCTTCTTATTACGTCAAATTTATGTATGTTTTTATGTAGTTGATTTTTTTTACAAATTATATATATATATAATATTTTATTTTAAACCTTACATAAATTATTATATAGGTTGATTTTTTTAAACTTATTTACAGATTCTACACAAACATACACACACACATATATTAAATTATATTTATTACTTGGTATTGAAATATTTTTTTGTATTTAAATTTATTTACAGTCTATATAATTTTTTTTTTTTAATATTTAAATATAATATTATTTGTATTTATGTACAAATTCTATATTTTTAAAATTTTTAGCAAGTTTTTATTTAGTTGAAACAAATTATTTTTTGTATTTATAATATATACAAATTCTATATTATCTTTTACATGTTACATTTATTATTCATTTAGTTTGATTCTTTTCAATAATATAAATTATATATATTTTTAAAATTTTTAGATTATAAATAATTTATTATTAGTTTAAACATATTTATTTTTGTGTATTTTATATTATTTACTGATTATATATATTTTTTATTTTTATATTTAAAAAAAATATTATTTGATTTGGAAAAAATGTTATTTGATTTATATACAAATTTTATATTTCTTTTTAATATTCAAATTATAAATAAATTATTTAGTTTAAAAAATATTTATTGTGTTTGTAGTCGTATTTAGATTCACTATATAAGTTTACAATTAATTTTTAATTTAAAATTTTAATTTTTTATATAAATTAATTTTTTTAGTATTAGTTCAAAAATTTAACGGAAACAGTTAGAAACTTAACGGTTGGGACCATTTCTGCACAAAAAAGGACCACAAAATTACCATGGGACTTAAACTGCAAACACAAAATTCACATGGAACCACTTCTGCAATTAACCCGATGGAAGAACGAAGGTGTGCGACAGACAGTGAAAAAGGTGAAGGCCATATAATTAATAAAATGTCTTTAATCTTGGGCTATGAGGTTGGATGTGACGACCCATAATAAAATCTGGGTTTACAAAATTCGGGTTAACATTAATTGAAGAGTTAACAAAAATACTTTCTCCTCCCAAAATTATGATCCTCATTTTCTTTTCTTCTTTTTCCTCCATTTTCTTTTGGTTTGTCCCATATTATGATCCCTCCTTATTTAAAAAGTATAAATAGTTTGAAATATCCCAATGTACGTTAAAATTAAATATTAATTTTTATATTCAATAAATAAATGTCCATGAGAAACTTGATGAGTAAATGAAGAATTCCAAACTCAACAAATGTGTATTATTAGTGAGAGGGTCTCTTGTGCACCCAAGTGCACAGTGCACTCATGCAATTGAATAACCCATTTAAAAAAATACTTAATCCATTGAATATATTAAACATATTCTGTAAATACATGGGTAAGGTTGAGGCGAGTGTACAAATCTTATATCCGTGCACTACTTGCACATGATACTTTGTCGATTTTTTCATTAGACAAAGTCTTATATGAAAATTTTCACACATTAAAATCTCCTTATTGGATTTGTAATTAAAAAAATAAAAAGCAATGCTGCCATGGGCAATGGAACCCGGGTCGCATTGCACCACCTATATAAAAATAAAACAATTTATTACAAAAAAACCTGCAGCTACAACTCGAAACCAGGTTGCATATCCAATAGCAGTGAGCAATTACCATTTTACTACCACGACTTAGTGTTTATGTTGAAGCTTTCTATATAATTAGTCAAATATTTTATTACGAAAACAACTACTGCCAAAGATTTGAAGCCACGTCACAAAAATATTAAAACTGATTTCTTATCACTGTATTGCTACACCCAGATGCGTTTTAAGATAACTTTATTAAAAATATGTAAAAATTCAACTATTAAAAAAAAAAAGAAGAAGAAGAATTACCCATCGGAGAAATAAATAGGAATTCTTACCACCATACCTAATACCACAACAATTTGATACGTGTATATTGAGAGTTTATATATAATAAATAATTTTTTTTTTCATTTTAATTAGGTACCTAAGTTTAATTATTGATAGATGAATGAAAAATAGAGCTAATTCTAGTTATCTAGTTGATTCAAATATATAAAGAAATATTTTTATTAATACTTTTATTTACAAATTGTATGTATAATACATTCAAAATCGTGTTTTTTATTTTAACATTGTTATGTTTTTGCATGTAATATTATTCTCTTTTGATAACCTTCCTAACTTGCCATTATTCTTATATTTAGTGATTGTAATATTGTTATGTTTTTCTTGTATCTTTTGCTATATTTTTTATATAATATCATTACGTTTTTGCTTGTAATACTTGTTGTGTACTAAAATATCGGGTTTAAGGATTTGAATGTGGCTATCGATTCTAGTAACACAAACAAAGAATTAATGGTAAATAATCGAACACGCAAGATGCGGGTTCTTCCTTAAATTTGATATTGTATAGATGATGAGAGAATGGAAGTAAGGTTGGGAGAATGGATCTCTTTACAATGATGGCCAGGTGTGGTCCTCTCATTTATAGAGGATCAATGCAGCTAAAAAAACAAGAAAAACATTTTGACCCTTTATTTTATGATTTTATTACATCTTTGATCTAAACAGTAACATTAAATGCTCTTGTCTTGTCTTGTAAAGCTGACGTTGGTTCCTAACTTCGCCGGATTACCTTCTCGTATTGTGCTTGTCGACTTTGCTCGTGGAGCGACCTCGGGGGAGGTCGCCCGCTCAGATAGTCTTTACTATTCTCTTTTCGACCTCACCTATGGGTCGTCCTCGAGGGAGGTCGCTCATTAAAGTGAGGTTGGTCCTCTGTCGGGTCGGGTCAATCCGGGCCTAGATGGACCCTGCTGACGTGTCGGATACGGGCACATATGCAGTTTGATTTGTGCTACAACAATACTGTTTTAGTTTCTTATTTGAAATCGAAGTACATGGAGTTAATGATTGTTGATTATGAATTTTAATACTACTTCAGTTATACATTTTATACGCTTCAAATTTTTTAACTTTTTCTTATGTTTTAAATATAATACTTTTATAGATTTACATGTAATACAATTATGTTTTGCATATGATACTGTTTCAATTTTGTATGTATCCTTCATAACTACAGAGCAATATGCAGTATATGTAGACAATAATGTAATATTATCTAGGTAAATAAATTAGTGAGAAATATAATTAATAAACATTAAACATATTATAGTGGTAATAATATTTTTAAAGTATTCTTGTGATCAAGGCTCAATTCTAAAGAATGGATTAATTTTTTAGTTTTTTGGGTTTGTAGAGAACAGAGAAAAAGAGCCAATTTGCAAAAACTAGAGATGGAACCAGCGTTACATGGTCTAAAGGAGTAGTCACATAATCACCTCTCATTAGGCTATAAAAGAGTAATATTGTGTTACTTTTATCCTGAAAGGGAATAATATTTATTTTGACATACTAAAGTATTTATATATGTAATACTATATAAATAAACAAGTAATATTATTAAACATAAATAAGTGATATAGAGAAAAAAATAAAATAATATTAAATTTTTTAATATTTCATTGAAATAATTAAACAAAAATAAAAATCAATTAATATTAGTTTTTTAAATATGTTACTTACAATAATTGATTTGAAAAGTCGGAATTAAAAAAAAAAGACTTAAAGAAGCTAAGAATAAAAAAAATTTAAAAAGACAATTAGGAAAAAAAAAATTAAAAAAGCTTAGGATTAGAAAAAAAAGGAGTTAACGAAGATTTAGAATAAAAAAATAAAAAAAATTAAAGAACGCCCCTAAACCAACTAGACACGGTAATTAAGGAGTATCTATTTGTTCAAGCATTACTTTCTATATGGATCATCGAAAACGCGGGTTGACCCCCAAATGTGGGTGGACCCACAAAACTACACCTCCCTCATTTTACAGTATTCTATCCGCACGAGATAATAATATTAAATTATGTAAAGTGAGTAAAGTGGTTTGATGTAAGTAAATAATATAAAATGGATTTGGTGAAAAAAAATAATAGTAGTATTAAGTGTCTGTTTTGAAACAATTATTTTAGCTTAGAAGCACTTTTTTTTTGAAAAGTTGGGTCACACCAACTTAAAAAAAAGTGCTTCTAACTATTCATTTAGAGTTTCAAAACAAGCCCTAAATAGTATTGAATGTTGTTTTATTGCTTTATTTGAAAATTGATAAACAAAATTAGGATGACTATTTATGAAAAACGGATACGGAGGGAGTATTATTTTTATATTTTTTTATAGTTGAATTTTTTTATATAAGACCTACTCTTATCAAGTATCAGTGGATGTGAAAAATGAAATGAGATTGTGAGAACTATTTTTGGAGTAAGAAATACTAGGAAATTTGATGGATTGATTAGCACATCTAATCCACCCATAAACCCACCTAGTAGCAAATAATTTAATTACACCTAGTTAGCCAACCCAATTCATTAAACAAATTTGAACAAAGTTTCACAATCGCGTCAACCTTATTTCCATTTTCCCTTCATTCCGCAGTAGGATTCTTCTGAAGCTCTTGCTCTCACTTTCCACCTTTTTTCTTCAACAAATCAACTAACTCATAAAGCTCCCCACCAGCAACAATGGGTGGGTGTTTCAGCAGCGACAAATACTCAAGCCCAGGCGCCAATGGCTACGGATCAATCGCAGCAACCAACACCCGTTCCGAACAGCCCCAATACACCCCCCAACCCCAATCCCACCCGGAGAGTCAACGCCACGCGCCCCCCCCCCCGAAAACCCCAGACCCCTGTTAAAAAATTGGAGCCCAACAACATTCTCGGAAAGCCCTTCGAGGATGTGAAATTGAAGTACGCAATTGGGAAAGAATTGGGGCGAGGCCAATTTGGGGTAACCTATTCCTGTACGGAAATCGAATCGGGGCAGAGCTACGCCTGCAAATCGATTTTGAAGCGGAAACTTGTGAGCGAGGGCGATAAGGAGGATATGAAGAGGGAGGTTGATATTATGCAGCATTTGAGCGGGCAGGCGAATATAGTGGAATTCAAGGGGGCTTATGAGGACAGGCAATCGGTGCATCTGGTTATGGAGCTTTTCGATAGTATTATAGCGCAGGGGCATTACTCGGAGAAAGCTGCGGCTGATCTTTGTAGGCAGATTGTGAATGTGGTTCACCATTGTCATTTTATGGGGGTGATGCATAGGGATCTTAAGCCGGAGAATTTCTTGCTTTCGAGTAAGGATGAGAAGGCGATGCTCAAGGCCACCGATTTCGGGCTCTCTGTTTTCATTGAAGAAGGTGTGTGTTTGGTGTTTCTAGTATTTACTATTTATGCATTTTAATTGATGATTTTCTGTCGTTTTGATGTTTGGTATGACTTGTGAAGTTCAATTTGTGCATTTGTAATATAAGGCATACCCTTTAGTAATCACTACTAATACCTTTTTGTAATAGAAGTCATACCCTTCGGTTATCACTACTAATACCACTACTAATACCGTTTTTTGTAATACTAGGTCATACCCTTCAGTTATCACGGTTAATACCCTTTAATAAGTGACCCTTCAGTTATCACTACTAATACCCTTTAATAAGTATAAGTCATACAATTATCCAGTTTCACGGATTCCCTTGTGTAAAACTTGTTCACAATATATCATTCTTCAAGTTGATTGACTGTCCTTGGTATTGTGAACTTTCCACTTTGGGAATTGAGAAATTGTCTCGAAGAATGAACACCGGATTAAGTCAAGTTTAGCTGTGATGAGTTTGTAGATTAATTAATTTGGTCTAGTCATGTATGGTTCCTTAATAGGTGAATGGGTGTGGGGGTGTAAGTGAAATGGTGAATTGGTGATCATCTTTTAGGAGCTAATTTCTCTCATATGGGGAAATTAGATTACACGGGTTGTACATGACAAATAACTGCACAAGTAGACGACAGAATTGCCATAAATGCATAGGGCTCAAATTCATCGCAAAATTAGGACTATAAAGTAATTATAAAAAGCTTAGCGTTAATTTGTCGCCTAGTCACAACATCTCCAATAGGATAAAAGTACAAAGTCAAAGTTTGTCGTGACGAATGGGGAACAATTACTTTTGACGAAGTTATTTTGGTTAAGAGTAAGTCTATTGTACACCAGTTGCACACGTCCAATTGGTGCATAATATTGTTCAATGAAAATAACTAATATTGTTCAATGAAAACAATTAATAAATAATACCGTTTAAAAATGCACTTGAGTTTCTGCACCCTATGCATACAAGATTGTCTTTTATATAATTGGTAAATTAACCACATGTTTTGACTCACTACCACTAGAAGCATTATATATTTCTAAGGAAGTTTGTTGAAGATATGCAAATCTATAGTGATTATATCATGATTTAGGGTGGCTGCTAGTAGTGGAAGTCGGGTCTTGTAATATTCGATATGTAATTTAATAGGATGTTCCTTCTATTTATATATGTGTTTGTGTGTGTGCGTGTGTGTGTGCATCATGATGTATGGACTTGATAGCTAATGAGAGGTTGAATAATTAATTGCATAGTGGAAAAGGGGGACTGGTAGAGGAAACATATCAGTTTTCATTAGGCTCTCTGGCTCTGTAAGTGCATTAATAATATGTAAATAGAAAAATCTTTTTTCCAAATCTGGTAAGTTTTCTATCTACTTTTGTACACATATTTTTCATATATGAATTAATAATCAACATCAATTTGTTAATGAAATTCAGGCTAAATATATCGTGATATAGTTGGTAGCGCATACTATGTTGCTCCAGAAGTTCTTAGGAGAAGTTATGGAAAGGAGATCGATGTCTGGAGTACCGGTGTTATTTTGTACATCCTCCTCAGTGGGGTCCCTCCATTTTGGGCTGGTAAGAAAGACCGAATTACCCTAAGATAACATAGTTTTTTTTACCAATTTTTCTTAGTTTTTCATAACCTTTTTTGCTGCAGAAACTGAAAAAGGCATATTTGATGCTATATTGAATGAATTCCGTAAAAAAAAAATGCTATATTGAATGAAGAAATTGATTTTGACAGCCAGCCATGGCCTTCCATATCAAACACGGCCAAAGATCTTGTCAGAAAAATGCTGACCAAGGACCCAAAAAAGAGAATATCTTCTTCACAAGTACTGGGTAAGCTTTCCTTTTCCATCTGTTGATACCTTTAGTATCGTTTTTAGCATCTTATATCGTAGTTTATGTATAGGAAATCTTTGAAAGGAAAGAAAACTGTTTGCCTGTGTATTTCCTTGTTTAGTTATACTAGTTTCTATATTTTTTTAGTCATAAATTGCATCTTTAGGTCCCTAACCTATCAGCTTTTGTTTCGATAGGTCCCTAAACTTTTTTTTTAAAATTTTAATATGCCCTTTTAAGTATGGATATTATATTTTACAAGCTCCCTCGAGATGAGAATTGACGGAGTTTTTCGATTCATATTAATTGTCTTGTTAAATAATATATTCATTAATTTTATTAATATCAAGATGCGTTTTGTGCAAATCATTTCAAACCTAACTCTTCAGGTGATGGGTACCTAATAGGACCTGCTAAAAATACATCTGAATATAATTTAAAAAATAAAAATAAAGCTGATTAATGGGACCATTAAGGTGAATTGAAAAATTCTGTCAATTTTTGTCTCGATGGAGCTCATGAAATAAAATTTTGATACTTAAATAATTTAGGACCTATTAAAACAAAAGTTGATTGTTTAGGGGACCTTTTGATACACTACTGAGACTGTCTTATTTTACTAAAAATGAGAGATGTTAGATTTTAAAATATATTCTTGTAAGGAATCAATGGCATTCCATTCTCGTTCCCCACCTTTAATATTACTACTCATGGAATGATACCCACGTACCAATCAAACCTTTTGAATTCCATTCTCATTCCCCACCTTTAATATTGAGAATGAAATGGCTATCTGCAATGAACCTATAAAACATAAAATAGGTGATCTCAAATGACTCAGTAAATTTTCGAAGTTTCTTTAACAGCTAATCAAACAGAATCTGAATTTTGGTTTTATTTTTCTTGTATGAGGATTTTCAGTTCATTTTGTAAACTAACCGCAATCATGTTTTTGTTTTTCTATGTTGCTAAAGAACACCCTTGGATTAAGGGGCAAGCATCCGACAAGCCAATAGATAGTGCGGTTCTCTCCAGAATGAAGCAGTTCAGGGCAATGAATAAGCTGAAGAAACTTGCACTAAAGGTAATTTTACTTATGTGTTTACAGTAATCCAATAAAAGCATTTGTTTTAGCAGTTTGCGTGCTCGTTTGAACTCTGTAAATACAGTAATTGTTATCTGTTTCTAATTGTTTTTTCCAGATCATTTGGTAAAATATGATTTTTAGCAGTTTATATGATCTTAAAATGAGCTCTTTACAGCGATAAGCTTAAAAGAAGTACCAACAACCCACTTTATTTCTCTAAAATCTATTAAGCTATACTTAAATAATAGATTTAAAAAAAAAATCGACATGGCTTGGGAAACTTCTTTTAGCAATCAAACCTAGAAGCAATGAACTCAAATGCTAATTTAGGCTAAATATAAGTTGTTGGATTTGCAGACAGACGACTATATAACTTTCATGGGACCGATAATGCTTTATGGGCGTCTAAATATGAACATGAATAATAAATGAGGGTAGCAGAAATGGGAATTTTGAGATGGATATAATAGGTAATGGATGCATTAGAAAGAAAGTCATGGATACTTAAAAGTTAGAAATAATTAAACCGTATTTAAAAGGGGAATGGAAAGAGCTAAAAAGATTAGAAAGGCGAGGTGTAATAAGTATATCCAACCCCACATTAGAAAGAAGACTTAGTTTGTTGTTAATTTGCAGGCAAAGTGGGCGCCAGTAATTTTAAAAATTTCATTACTAGCTGTTATAAAGCCCACATAAAACGGAGTATAATTTACTTGCAACTATAGTGTGGAGTCGACTACGCTTGTGATTACTATTTTATGGGAATATATTGCAGTTAAAACTTGTGATATGATACTTGATGATACTTTTATCTTGTGCAGGTGATTGCACAAAGTTTGTCAGAAGAGATTAAAGGTCTCAAAGCAATGTTTATAATATTGACACAGATAACAGTGGCACAATCACATATGAAGAACTAAAAGTGGTTTGGCTCTGCTCCGGCTCCAAACTCTCTGAAGCTGAAGTGGTACAACTTATGGAAGCTGTAAGTATTGCACTCTCATTTCGATATATTCTCCTTTGGATACGGTCTATATTATTGTTTTAGGCAAAGTCTTATGTAAACCAGCATTATTGTATTACTGGATGTTTCATTAAAAGGGTGTATTAGTTTGATAGTATTAGTTGTTTCATTAAAAGGTATCAGTTATTTTACAATAAGGTGATAGTTGCAAACCAGTGCATGGTAAAACTGTTTTACATAAGGCCAACTCATTGACTCGTTGACAAATTATTATTATTCTTATTGTTATAGTTAGGGTCTTTTAAATTCAAGTTCTTTAATAAACAACCTGTGGCCCCGTGGCCTTTATTGCTTAATGGGCTAAGTTAGGGCTTTTATGTCGCTGGGGCATCCAGAGGATCATAAAATCTGGGAAATGGGAATTGTTGCTTGGGCAGGATTTACTCTTGTCAAACTATATTTTACTATTTTTTTCTTGTTTCATCGCCTTTTATTCCATCACTTTTTCAT